>UFQX01000825.1:0-94529 GCA_900497675.1 Arapaima gigas | reverse complement strand
TCCCCCCCCCCCCCCCCCCCGAAAAAAAAAACCACATGCTGTTCAGCTGAAAGTTGCTTGTTTGTCTCAGTAAACAAGAGAGCATTTCATCTCAGCCTAAAGCATTCTGATGTTGCCATAAAAAGACACTTGAGGAACAAAAGTCCACAGAGGTCTTAAGACACAAGGGGTCCACCTTGGTCGTGCAATTTCATGCAAATTGAACTCTCCCACAGGAACCCCACTGGCACTGGCTCCTTGTGTTTGATATTGCCCTGAAAGAGGGAATAAAGAGCCATAATATTTACTTAGAAGGGCCTTGCTTTGTCTACAGCGATCTGCCTTCTTATGCTCACTGGAGAAACTTGTGGAACCGAAGCTCTCCAACACAGATTATATCTCCAGCTCTTGGAGATGCTGCCAGCACCTCCATCCTCATATGGTAAATTATTACAGCCAGTCCAGTGGCTGACAGCGGGAGACCAACTGTTGTTTGCAAAGACACACACGGGTCATTCAGACCACTGCAGGGATGCCAACAATTCTGAAGGAGATTCATCTGACCTCTGTCCCAGCATGGAATAAAGTGAAGGATCAGCACCCAGGTGCTGGTCAAGTGCTAAGCACAGGTTGACTCAATAAGGTGCTGGCATCAACACCTACCTTTGAGTCTGAGACAAATAGTATCTGGACACGGTGCACTGTGGGGACCAGCAGGTCTTCTGCAAGATCTACCCCCTCCTGTTCTTAGAGGAATACAATGCCAGGACTGTGTAGAACGCCTGACTGTGACCCTAAGAGCCACACAGTTTTCCACATGTGCCATAATGTTTACAAGACACTGCCGACACAGGACACCTCCCGAACTCTCTTATGAGAGGACGGAGGAAGGCGTTGTTTATTGATGAGATTTCTGCTTTGAAGTAGAAAACCCTATGCACATTTGATCGGGGGTGGTCCAGGGTTGTGGGTTTGGACCTGGTGGTGAACAGATCTCTGTCTGTGTGGAGTTTACATGTTGAGTTTTCCTGCGTTGCCCTGTTTCCTTCCACAGTCCAAAGAGATTTGTTTTGGGCAAATGTAGGGCCTCTAAACTGTAGCGATAGTGTGCAGGTTCGATGGTGGAGGAGTGGTGCCCCATCGTCACATCCGATGAATGTGAATCAAAGAAAATGCTCAAACCACCCTGACCCTCCAGTAGAAAAGCAATTGCTGGTCATTGATGGATGGCTTAAGGTCACAAACAGAATGATTTTTTGGGGAGGAGGTTAACATGCATTTATTAGTGCATACAATCCCTCAGGTTGTTTCCAAACAGTCTGTGGGTATTAAATCAGCTGCATGGTTAATAACTTCTGACTGTGTAACCTGAGGAAGAGGTGTTAGTGTGTAAAGGAGAGTTAAATTACCTTCCTCCTGCTTCTCCAAAATACAAAGAGCTATGAGGCTAATTTACTCAGCAAGGTCTCAGACTTGATTTAGGAGAACATGACAAAAAGCAGTTAAGTGCTAGGGCTGCTTTTCAGTTTTGTTTTAAATGCAATTCTGCAGCCGTTTACAATGTTGCAAACAAAACCCACTGAAGAGCAACTGCTTCGGAAGTTCCATTCTTTCATTCCAGTACAAATCATTGTATTCATTGCTTCCTCAGTTTAAAGATTAGGTAATGTGTCCATTAAGAATAAAACCACAACAGTGTATAGAGGGAAATATTAAAAGCAGAACATGTGAGGAAGACATACAGTACCGTGCAAAAGTCTTAGGCACCTGTGGGAAAAATGCTATAAAGCGAGGACGGTTCCAAAAATAATGCCATGAATACTTATTAATCAATAAACCTTCCAAAAAGTGCAGGAGACAAAAAAAACCTCAACCAGATCAATATTCGGTGTGACCACCCTTTGCCTTTAAAACACCATCAATTCTCTTATGCAAAGTTGCATGCAGTTTAAGGTGGAGGTTGATAGGTTCTTCCAAACATTTTGAGGAACTGGCCACAGTTCTTCTGCAGACTTTGACTGTCTCTGCATGTCCTCCCAGGCTGACTTGATCCTGTTGAGATCAGGGCTCTGTGGGGACCAGACCATCTGTTGCAGGATTCCTTCTTTTTGCTGAAGACAGTTGTGTATGACTGAGATTGGGTGTTTGAGGTCATTCTCAGGCTGCAGAATGAGTTTGGGACCAACCAGAAACCTCCCTGATGGTAGATAAGAATCTACCTGTACTTCTCAACACACATTGAAGCTGCACGCCTAAGACTTTTGCACAGTACTGTACATGTCCCATGAGTATGACCTTTTCATAGTCCACCTAACTCCCATTCGTGGTCATAATCCATTCCAGAAAATTGGAGTGAACCCAGGAAAACGTAAATAGGTAGCATATTTCACACCATTTTAAAAGGGAAAAATTATAATCTGTTTCACCCCCCCCCTCCAAAAAAAAACTTTTCACATAGAGGTACAGACGCAGACGATTAATGTGGCCCACATCTACCATTTATTGCGCATCGCACTAAACTAACGCCAAAGACCGGAAAACCCTGCGGAGGCACCACGCCGCAGCATGACAGCATCACAAACACCAACAGGTACTGCACGGAGACATAAAAACTCCAACCAGCCCCAAAATTCCCCAAATATCACTAAAACACTGAAATATCTGCACACCTAAGAGGCCATCGTCACTCTTTCTCTCTCCACGTCTACAGCAAAGGACCAGTGACGTTTGGACACAGTCCTCCTCACTCACGCTTGGTGGGCCATTCGGCATTTCCAACCTTATGGTGGGTTTTCAGAATGTCGGAGGGGGGTAATACTCTGTGTGGTGTGAACACAACAGACTGGATGCTACAGGTACCCAGCAGGGACAAAACAAGCAAGACACAAAACGTGTTTCTAAACACAGACGGGCAATTTTTGCACACAGCTCTGCTGAAAAACGTTCTTCCACAAACTGTTCCCACCTTAGATGTTTTTGCATAACAATGTATTTCAAGACAAGGCTGAGTACACGGTTAGGGTTTAAAAAAAACTCACGCGTCATATCGGGAGCGTCAATCTTAAACTGAATTTTCTGGTGCCAAAGAAACCAGGAGATGTTCAGGAGAAGGACGTAAATAGAGAGGACACAAGCTGGCGCGTAGACGTCGCATTTTTCACCGCCGTTCGTTTGCACGGCTGAAGCCCAAGTCGCACAGCTTCAGGTCCGACTTCATCCCAGCCGCAGAGCTCCTCAAACCCGTCCAGGGCCTCAGCGTCAAAGCCTCTAAAGGAGGAAATAATCGTGCACCAAAAAGGGCTTCAAAACATCAAAATTGTTTGGAGGGTTATGCCGGCTCTCATAATTGATACGGCAGAGGAGCTCCATCTGCGGAAATTATACAACAGTGTCCTTAACTCTAATGACAACTCGTGATTTTACGCGCCGTTTATTAACACTTTTTGGTTTGCGCTAAATTCCAGTGTTCCAATGAAACTTTTATGAGAGGCAGGGTCCTCTTACGGCCGCCCTGCTCGAAGGGACCTGTCAGTATGGAAATACAAGCAGCCATTGTTCATAATTACCACACATTGGGGGTAATTGAGGAAAATTATTACTGCGGTTGATGGTGCAATTAGAGAAGGCTTCTATGTTTCACGCAGCCCCCCGGCCCCCCGGGTTTCACACACACACGCACAACATAATGCTTGAAAGCATCACGGTGCATTAGGTCCGAGGGTGAGAAGTGCTTCAAGTGGACAATCTGACAGCTTCTGCTACCAAATTATCTTATCAGTGTTCACATTTGCGCGGCGCAGCGGCGATGGGATCAGAGTGCGTTCCACTTTCGAGTGATCTTCCCCGCCCGTTTCCCGGCGTGCGACGGGCGGGAAGGGGAGGGCGCAGCCCGCGTTCGAGGGCAAACGACGGGAGGTGTGCGCAACCGCGGCCATCCCTATCAGAGACGTACGCCTGCATCCCGGGGGACGGCCAGGAATTCGTCCGGTTGTTAATCGGCCCGCCGCCCCACCGCGCGCGACGCTATCAGTTTCCCGGCGACGCCCTCCCTCCCACACACCGAAAAACAGCCCTGAGAAACTAAAAGTTCACAGGGAGACACTCGCTTCGCATACGGAGGTATCGCGCGCCAGTGAGGAGCGGCCATAAGTGAAGATTACAAAGTGTGTAAATGCTGGTGTGGGGATCCATTCATCACCCCGCAGGGTTAACCTGACCTGCTATGGAAGCAAAAAACTTTATTAAAAAGACTAAACATATTGTAGTAAATTAAGGACTTGATACTTTTACCTTCATACTTTGGAATTTTTTTTTTTAAATGTCTTTTCCATCCAGATGGACTCTTCCTCGGTGGCACATTTCAGTTTCCCTCTGTGAAGCCGTCGTCGAGCCAAAAGCGACACGTACCTGCTTAGGTTTAGGTGTGGCGCCGCAGAAGAAGAATGGAACGATGGGTCAGCCATCAGGACAAGCTTGTCTTTAACCAGCGCACCACGCTGCGGTGCCAGCCATGTGGCGGAGAAACGCAGCCGCGAGGCAAGCGGAGCGCAGGTGGCTAATGAGACCGCGAAGAGAAATGAAGATGTATGTGGCGGGAGCCAAGCGCCGACAGATCTCGCGTTCATTTGCGCAGATAATGGGATTCGCTTTGCCAAACAGACTCAAGCTCATCAGTACACATTTTGCTTAAGTTATGCATAAGCAGCAAGCCAGAGGACATCTGTTGTACATTTAGCCTTCAGGTTTTTTCTTATCCTTTTTTTTTGGACGGAGCCTTGATAGATGTCCTTCATTTATTGCCTCCCAGGAGCCTCGCTGGCTGGCAGTGTCTGTGCTCTCTGTTTCGAGCGTTAAAGATAGCGTGGATCTCTGCGGACGTCTACGACTGAAGTCGAATGACACGGACAGGACAGGAAACCTGCCTGGAGCAGAGATAAAACCAAAAAATCCTCAACGACTGGTCCCTAGCATCAGCACATATTGGGCATCTGTTAGATATAGTTTTTTTTTTTCCCTCCATTGGGTCCTTCAACGTCAGCAGAAAATGCCGACATCTAATTTCAATCCCTGCTATTTGTACGACCTTATAAAGGTACTGAAATACACGTGATGACCGATGGCTTTCCACCCTTGAAACGTACAAGAGAGATGCATTTCATCAAACCATTTTGTCTCGACGCAAAGTCCAGTGACAGGTATTATATAAAATATCTCCAAACGCACCTACAATATAGGTGTCATTTTACAAAGAAAACCACACTGCAGTTCATCATCTGTTCTACACAAGTGCCATGCAGAATCCACACGCTATTTGTCAACATTCCCTGTTTGACACCCACGACCTGCCCATCGCTCAGCTCGGACGTGCTGGTTGAGAAGCCACGAGTGAAGGAGAGGCGTGGCCGCCAGGTCCGGCAGCTGAGAAACTAAAGTCGAAATGGAGGAAAGACACTCAAATAACCGTCTCTCCCTCCTGTTAGAAACAGTCACTACGGTTAAAAGTGGCGATCATTTATTACCCATTAAAAGCCCAAATGTTGAGTGCAGTTTTCGGCCACATGCCTGAGATGTGATTAGGGATACGCGATGGAGACAATAAGTCATTTATAAAGATTATTAGGCATGTAAACTTTAAAAAAAAAAAAGCAACCTTCCCTCGAAGCACATTCTGTAATATGAAGGACTGGAATATTGGTACTTCTTAGCTTCACTTGCCCTTCAAGTTGAGCGTTTGTACAAGTGCACGTTTTCATTTAAAGCATTTGCATGTTTTTCACCTTTATTCTCACAATTTTGAACTCAAACTTCCATATCATTTTCACGAGCAACCTGAAGGAACCGCAGCTTCTTTTTTCCACCTATTCGGAGTCAGGACACGCGTGGCACCATACGAACAACGACTCGGTCGACGTTCGCTCGGTACGAAAAGTGCCCCGTTCACAACTTTAGATGTGCCGTTTTTTGACCTCTTCGAGCCACTAAAAATACCATCGTGCGTTTGCCCTCGGTATTAATTTGCAAACAGGGGAAAATCCTTCGCTGCAACTCTACCCTTCCAAACGTCACAGAAGGGCAGAGCCCTGGACGACAGCTTCGGCTTGCGCCTCCGTTCTATGCAGAGGAGCAAAGCATCGTGCTGAACGTAGCAGGGAAGAAACAAAACGGAACGGTTGCGGTAAGAAGGGCCTAAATGCAATTCAAATTACAGGGCCTCTAATAACTACTTTGACATTCCTTTGCGACCACGACCGTGTTTATAGATACTAACCTTAGTCATCTTTAGTATCTTTTTCTCTCATTTAATACTTTTAATAATGATTTTTAAAAAAGTAATAAATTCTGAACGACCAGACAATGGTCCAGCACACTCAAAACAACGCTTCGCTGACATCCGTGCAAAAACACAGGAAGCTAAAAAATGATTTTTTGGGGTTTAAGTGCTCATTGCAGATGTATTTATTTGTATGTATATTAAATATATAGGGGAGACAAGGGCTGGTTGTCAAACTTTTCACTCTCATCAGGATTTCTCAGCTCGAGTCCATCCTTGAAGACTTTTGTCACCGTTGGAGGACAGCTTGAGGCTGGGGTAAAACTCGGCACCCTGTTATCCTCATAACTGAAGTCCATAAAATGCTGTTAGGTCTCAAAGACACTGACAGCTGGTGAAAAACAACCCCATTGCGTGGTCTCTTGTTCCTATATTTTTGAGTGGGCTTGCAGTAAAAAGTGTAACTTTTTTTTTTATTTTTGGGCCGGAGACACCAAGTGAGGTTTAAAATGGGTAGAACAAGTATCTCTTCAGTGTGTATTAACATTTTGGTCCTATTTCTGGCTTTTAAGCACAGAAGTCTTGGGATGATTTCTGTTTTGATTATAGCTGTTGGCTTATAGGTAGACGTGTACACCGTGCCTCGTACGTCATGTGTGCCCTTCCTTTTTCTTACAAAACCACTAAATAAAGTACTGTGCAAAAGTCTTAGGCACCTGTGGGAAAAATGCTATAAAGTGAGGACGGTTCCAAAAATAATGCCATGAATACTTATTAATCAATAAACCTTCTAAAAAGTGCAGGAGACAAAAAAACCCTCAATCAGATCAATATTTGGTGGGACCACCCTTTGCCTTTAAAACAGCATCAATTCTCTTATGCAAACTTGCATGCAGTTTAAGGTAGAGGTTGGTAGGTTCTTCCAAACATTTTGAGGAACTGACCACAGTTCTTCTGCAAACTTTTGACTGTCTCTGCATGTCCTCCCAGACTGACTTGATCATGTTGAGATCAGGGCTCTGTGAGGACCATACCGTCTGTTGCAGGATTCCTTCTTTTTGCTGAAGATAGTTGTGTATGACTGAGATTGGGTGTTTGAGGTCATTCTCAGGCTGCACAATGAATCTGGGACCAACCAGAAACCCTCCTGATGGTAGATAAGAATCTACCTGTACTTCTCAACACACATTGAAGTTGCACGCCTAACACTTTTGCACAGTACTGTACGTATTTATGCATAACTATTGCAATAATGGTAAGTGCAACAATCTAGAAACTTAGAAGGCGCTCTATCCAAGTGACTTGATAACCAGTCACCTAAGCACCGAGACAAACAACCCCGTTTGACCTCCTAATCCATCCAGCGATTCTAGAATAGGCTCCCGACCACCGCAACCCTGACCAGGACTAGCAGTGAGGGGTTAAGGCCAACGGGTGGATGCGGGTTCACCGTTTATTACGTACAAATTATAGATTCACTTTCTGCCCGTCTGCCTTACACGCGAGGAAACAGGGCACAGTTTCCAGGTCTGTGGTGACGGTGCGCAGCGCACCAAACAAACCGCACGACAAAACACGACAATAAAAAAGAGACATTAAAATTATTCCGACCTTTGGAAAACTCAAATTTTACACTCGCCTCAAAAAAATCTTTTTCCTCAAATATCATCAAGACAAGGTGGTACTAACTTGATATGAAAACTATTACACAGTAGCCAGCAGTTTGGCCGAAGTTATCGCTGTGACAACCAACCCATGTGACAGCTAGTCCTGGTCTGTGCCTACTATTATTCCAAATTTGTTTTGGTCAAAAAGAATACGCGCTGGCACGGAATTATTAATTCCATATACCGTTTAAATGCGTCGACGTGAAAAAAGGAGATTTTTTTTTAACGAAAACAGTCTCGACGTGAACGAGAAACTGTAACACAGGGTATCGTGCATCTCTGGCTGTTAATACGCCATGTTACTATTCATTGCTTTCAGTTGGCAGGAACCTGCTAAGCGGCTTCCTTTGTAAAAAAAAAAAAAAAAAGCACGAAGAGGAATTAAAACACGCACTTTATGGACTCCCTCAAGACCTTACAGAAAGTCGAGACTTCCTGCCTTTAATAAAAATGTATGGGCCACTTACCCGCCCGGTACTGGGCCATTGATCATTCTGTGAGGTGTAACAGCTCCCCGGAGTAAAATAGCGGCTCTCATTCTCTAATTGTTACTGTATGTAGTTCATTCCAATTCGGCGTTATTGATAACACCTTTACCAGTGCGCTACGTAAAGGACAAGCTGGATAACTGACCTTTTGCATTGAAGGCAGCTATGCATCATCTTGTCGATGGCTTTTTAATGGGGCCCTTTTATCGTGTAATAGATCACATTTATACAGAACGCTGCTAATGATTCCCCTCATGTACAGGCGGTAAATCGATACAGCTGGGAACGGCCACTCGGAGGAAGAGTCAAGACAAATTGCTCGATTAATTTGCCCCCAACACTTGATGGGACCTGAAGTTTATAAGCGATTTCAGGAACCGGCCTAAACACAAACACTGAAATTGTGCAGTCGTAAATATGGAAGAAGCCCCGACTGCGAGCGTTAAAACGGTTCGCTACACTGCCCCAACGTTCGTTTTGAAGTTGAAGCCCGCGAGATGCCGCAGCAGTAAGAGTCGAACGTTAGAATTACAGCCGAACTTAAAATCTTGACCCATCCAGGAGGACGTTCTACTCCTGATGTAAACGCCCACGGAAACTGCCAGCTCTACCCAGTGGTCCAAGAGGGACGGTACTCACTGGCATATAGGCCTGGCACTTGGACATGTTGCTCTGTGGAGTACAGTGACTTTCCCATAAGACCCCAGTGCTCTTTTCTACCTCCTGTTGCACAGATTCTCTACCCAAGCTGCTCTCCCAACAAACACCGCTGTAGCACAGGGTCATTATTCAGAACCGCCTCATAGCATACATTTCATCACCCGGGGAGCAGAGTCACACCGCTAGTCATCTCAAGTGCTGCTCTGTCATCTGCTCAAGGCTGGTCTCCTCTTTGTTAAAGATACACATACCGTGAACATCAGCAATATCCCCCGGCTTCTTTTATTTACTATAGACCTTAAAAATGTAATACTGAACAGTTTGCTGATGCCGAATCAATAACCACACCAACATGGCATTAGGGAGAGTTCTGGCTCTTATTTTTCCAACTTCAAGCGCTAAAATAAAATAAAGCAAAAATTTTAAAATAACTCATTCCACGTTTTGAAAGAAAAGTAGCTCAGTGCCGAATTTAATGTGTTAACCACCTCATACATACATTATGTTCTGCAGTTAAAAACATTTATTACTTGCATGTTTGCTGTGCGAACACCTTGTCACCATGTTGTTGTGCTGAAGTCAAAATACAACATTTTGAAAGCTGTCAGTCAAGCATTTGACAAAACTAATTATGAAGAGACGAAAAAACCACTGGTTCCCTACCACGTCTTTGTCTTCCAGCTTCCAAGCTCACCAAATCCTTTTGCTGCAGTGTCGCCGAGATGGTCTGGCAAACGTTTCTGGAGATCGCAAAGGAGCGCCGAGCACCTACACCAGGACTAAAGCCAAACCTGAGTCCATGCGAAAGGTCGCTGACCTCGTCGTAGATGTTGAACCCGGGTCATTTGTTGTTCTAATCCTCACAACAGCCCTCCGGCGGCTTTCTGATCGTGGTCAACTATTTTAATCTCCGTTTTGCACGTTGAAATCCATTAACTACATTTGAGCAAGTCAGAATGACCAACTCCTTACATTTTATATCCATGTATTTGATGCACTATAGCAATGATTTTAAAACCACAGCCCCAAAATGGAACTACTTTTGGTTGCTGCTTGTTTGGCTCATTTGCTTTCACTGCCATCCTTTGGAAGTGGTGATTTCATGGAAACGGAACAGCCTGATGGAACGTGACCAAACATGGACCAGGGCAGGAGACATAAGAGGACCTGACGCAACTAATGGAAAAGCAGCCATCAGCACCGTCTCCACTGGTTTAACAGCCCCAAAGTGAAAAGGTGACTGCAGTTAACAAGTAATTGGGTTCACGTCCCAAAAAGTTCTGCACCATCTGCTTAACACCTTAGCTGATTACAGATGCTAATTTGTTCTTTGGATGCACACATGGAGGAAGGCCCAGTACATTTACCCCTGTTTAAGGACAGAATTTATGGTGCAGGAAATGCAATATTTTGCCCTTGATTTAAATCACAGTCAGCATCCCCAGCTTGCCTTGTTCTCCTGAGGAACACAAGTAATAGTGTTCTTTTTACACCCCGAAAAAGGCCCAGATGGTGACCTAGATGTATTTTACCCCCAGCTGCAACCATTGCACTTCATAGTCTGCATAGTATTGAATTTTTGGCTTCTTCTTCAGTCCAATAATGCAGATTTAGGCATTTGCATTCAAAGTAAGTTTTCAGCTGAGGAAATGACCCTTAAAGAGCAATTTGGAGAACAAGTGGACTGTTTAAAAAAAAGCCATCCATAGCAATTTATTTATTTCTCGAAATGATCATTAATCAGCTCCATCAGATACAAAATTGAATTTCCTCTCCATTCTGCTGCCCAAACAGATTTGCAAGGACAGCCATTCAAAGCGCAGACTGACTTTTAGCTTAAAGATCACCCTACAAGCACAGAAAAGACTACTTTAGCTCAGTCAGTCCGGTGGATGAAATAAAAAATATTACCTTCTCATTTCAAAGCTTGTTTTGCAGCTGACAGTCTCTGTATAATCCAAACTGCAAGAACCTGGTTCTGTTTTGTTCCATTTCGCCTGCAGGAATGTGGTATTTATCACCTTCACCTGTGATGCTGTGGTGTCTATCTATCTATCTGTCTGCAGCTGATGGGATGCTGATTTTCGGACCCCAGGCAGGCTGGAAAACTGTCAGGAGAGAACTACCTTCTGATACGCTTCTTTACACACAAGACATGGTCCTACCAGACAGCCTAATAGCTACCCCTGTAAAGCGCAACCTGTACTTACGCTGTCAGTATGAGCTTCGACTACAGCGCGTTGCATCGGTGATTCTGCAAGCAGCAGCCAACACGCACTACACCCTTCACTGACACACCAGGGTTCAGTTGTTCTATGACCCCCCCCCCCATTAGGACAGTTCCCATTGTGCGGGGGTCACATTACTGTTACATTTTCTGGGGGGGGAAAAATGGTGACCGGGCCAAAAATGTATATCACCTAAAATGAATTAAAATAGTGTTCTACATATATGTCGGTAATGAGATTAAAATATGTTATAATATTTCTGACAAAAGTCTATCATTCGTATCAGTGTTTTATATGCATTCAGTCATTATCAATAACCATTTGTAGGTCACATAGGTCCAGAACCTATCCCAGAAACACAGAGAGAGGCAGCGCACCCCATGCACTGAGAGATGTTTTGATAACTTGGCACAAAATAAAGGATAAAATGTACAAACTCTAAATACGTTGGCCAACTTTTACACTCCAAATCGTAGCATTTCTGCTTTATCGATATCACTAAGACTTGGACCCACATGAAACTTGTTGTTTAAGGCATAACACGATGACATAAACATTCATTTCTAACTACACTTTGAAAATTCCAAACAATAAAGTGAGTTTTGCAGCACAGCACAGTCGCCTCGTCTTTATTTTTTACTGTTTTTAGCTGCGTCAAGGGTTCCACTCTCACACGCTCTGGAGCGTGGACAAATCTGAATAAATCAGAATCAGATTTTTGTTTCCATATGCCAGCACTTTTCGCTGTTGTGCGTGACTGTCGCGTGTGCATTCGTATGATTCTGTGAAAATGAACCCAGACCAGTCATTATAACTTTTAGATGCATAAGGTTGAAATTGTGGTGTACTTTGCACCCATGGTAACCGTGGCGATATTATTCACAGCACAAAGACTCACCCAGATTCGATGTTTCTGTAATTTATATTGAATAAAAAGTTCTGAAACCCATATGTCAAAACGCATTCCTGTCCAAGTGCTCCAGAGATGCGCGGCTGTTGTGTGCCGCATCAGAAGCACATATTCGACTGCTACTGCTAACTGCCGCATTTCGAGCCGCAACTGAAACAGCTCTCGAGACTCACTTCCCCAAAGTGGAAATTTGAAACCTCTGTAAAACAGTAAGGAGGGAAATTCCTCAAGTATTCTGTATACAATTTTCTATTGATTCAGTTCTACAAAATGTTTGGCTTAACTACATTCCTTATCAGTCTTCTGCCGATGGGCTTTTTACTGGTGTGAGAATTTAAACTGGAGACTACACACTAGCTTTTCCAACATACCAATTGTTGGGGTGCTGCACAACTCAGCAGGGGCTATATTGCTTATAGGAACCAGCTGTAAACTCAGAGGTCACAAGTCCAAATCCCACCTCTTGCTGTAA
This sequence comes from Arapaima gigas, assembly GCA_900497675.1. Classification (NCBI taxonomy): domain Eukaryota; kingdom Metazoa; phylum Chordata; class Actinopteri; order Osteoglossiformes; family Osteoglossidae; genus Arapaima; species Arapaima gigas. The sequence goes on along the minus strand of UFQX01000825.1, from coordinate 81,854 downwards.
TATTCTTGACCATGGCGTCTACCTTAATCTGCTTCTGGAACAGTTACCCTGCTGTACAAGTGGGTAAACTGCTGTGCCTGGGTCTGGAGATACAGATTGGCTAAATGAGTAAATTAAACCATTAGCTGTAGACATACTGTAATATAAACCAAAGTTTCCATGATGTTATACAGTGTACATAAACCATCATGACATGCTGGCTCTAAAGAAATTCTGCAACTCCAGAGCTTCTTCAAAATGAAGTAAAACCATCTGTATTTTGGCTTTTTATGGAATGAGACAACTTGGGCACATTCACACAAAGGGAAAGAAAGTGAGAGAGCTCCCGCCTTACCTTCACTCAAGAACTTCTTCTGGAGAGTGAAAAGCACAGCGTTGCCAGGTGTAGTGGCGGCCTTCTTCGGGTCAGAACATCTCTCATTTCAGGTCAGAGAGACTGTCGGCATCAATGGATGGTGACTCTGGTGTCCTGGCCTTGAAAGAAACAAGGCTCAGGAGGTCATATGGGACAGTGGAGAGACAGGCAACCTCTAAGCAGAAGGAGTCTGAAGGCACTGGCTGGGTACTAGCAGTCCTTAAGCAGGAGCATCTGACAGCAGCACGAGCCCCACAGGAAGGCACTACCACAAACCGATGGGATGCTGATCCCAGCACTGCAAATCCCAGATGCCGTGCCAAGTTTTTCCTGCATGCTGCACAAGTGGAAATTTGTTTCTCATTAAAGGGCAGTAATACAAACAACGCATTCTGCGTTCCTGAAGTATTAGAGCAGTGAGAGTGGAAAATCCTTGCAGTGCTTCTGGTGCCTGCTGTAACAGAGAGTGTCTTAAATACTTGTGGGAGGAGGCAAATTAATATTTCCTCTCCCTGTTGATATTGTTGTCCTTTTTTTTTGCTTTTTGCTTCTCTCTTTGTTGGATAACTGAATCCAGCAGGGAACAAACAAACAAACAAACAAAAACAAATGACAAAACAAAAACAAATAAATAAACAAAAATATAGATAGATAGATAGATAGATAGATAGATAGATAGATAGATAGATAGATAGATAGATAGATAGATGCCCTCACTTCATGGATGATATGTTCAGAATGTGATAAGACTTCAGTTATGGCATTTTGGTTATACAAACTATGTGACAGTTAAGTTGCCTGACTATACTGTCTCATCTCTGTAAAAACACACCGTCAGACACCTCTGCACATATCTGTACTTAATGCTATAACAGCGCACACGCCATGAACCTTAAGCAATTCCTGTGTGACATTCATTTTATCATTTCTCTCTCAGGCTTCCATCACCTGATCTCCAAGACAGTGGTCTTTGGCATCTGCTGGTACGTTTTCTGTCACATCTTCCTATATGATCAATTTACAGGGAGTTCCACATACACCTTGCAGAACACGGCAGCTAGATTTGAAGGACTGCTTGTAGCAGAAGCAGGTGAGATGAAGGGGGGGTGTGAATTGTGGGTCCAGTGGCTGCTTCTCCCTCCATTCAGGGAGGGTTACTGGTATCATCCTGGTGGAAACACTGGAACAGATGGGACTGTTTAGAGTTAAATCTCAGCCTGGCAGCAGTCACTCCATCAATGATGTGAAGCCTCTCCATGCCAATATTCACAAGTCCACACAGACTTCAGGCAGTGAATAACAATGACACACAGCATCTGCGCCTTTCCTTAGTACTCAAGCATCCTGCATTTGTAAAGAGCTACACAGAAATTTGCACCACTAACATCAAGTAAAATAGCCACTGAGATGATACCTGTGGAGAAAGCAATCAAAAATAATCTGCAAGGAGAAGCAGTGATGCCATGAAGAATATGACACAACTGAGGTCCACACACATTTGTTATCCTTGACATACATGATGCTATTGTAACAATTCTGACTACTTTAACATGCATTACCTTAGTTCATAAAGAAGTTATATTAAGTGTTTCTGAAGCCAAAAAAATCATTTTCAACATGGAAAGTAACTAACCATGATATTTTCCAGGAGAAACTGCCTGTTTAACCCTAAAAATTCATAAATAACATTGGTGCATAGTGCCAAAGCACAAGTCAAGTATAATAACCATTGAGATAATACATGTACATAAAACAAACACACATATCTACAAGGAGAAGCAGAGGCGCCATGAGGAACATGAAGCAACTGAGGTCCACACAGGCCCAGCTCAGAGGAGACCATTTTTTTGCAGTGTCAAAAGTACTATTCAAAAACATTGAATTAAAATGGTTTGACTGCCTGAATCCACCTTATTGCTCAGTCTCTGTGTGCAGCTGACAGCAACAGGTGCAGTAACATGACAACATAAAAATATTGGTGTTTTGCTATTATTACTACAAATAGTGATACTCAACACTCCAGAAACAAACCCTCGTATTCAGAAGAGAAATTTAGAACATTTCTGCCTCTTATGAGTCCAGTGACCATCTCTAACCAAGCTCCAGATGTAGACCTCCATCTTCCTTGATGTCTCCCTTCCATTGCTTAAATATGTTGACAGAAACGCTCCACATACTGCTTCCAAATTTTGACTGAAAAAGTCCAAATGCGAGTCTAACTAGCGGATCTTGACTGACATTCTGCATCCAAGACTTCAGTTCTTCAAGTAGGTCCTTGAAATTTTCTGGTTTCTTATTTACTGAACAATCAGTAACTACATTCTCCAAAGCATCTCAACATCTGCAACAGCCGTTGCAGACTCAACTTCTTCCTTCCACTAAAGGAGAGGTATAATTTTCCATGTAACGTGGATTGTAAAGGTGTACGTTATGCTTTAGAGAACTGACCATATTGCAGAAAACTGGTGAGAAGTTGTTTGCTGTCCTCCCTCATTACTTACTGCATCGGAACGGTAAATACCTGGTAACCAGGATCGTTCCCTTCTCACAATCGGTCTGGAAGGATGTGCCTGTTAAACCTGTAACCCTGCTTGCCTCCCTGATTTATTGGCCACACAAATAGAAGGTGACAAGGTAATCCATTTCAAATTATACCCTCCTCAACTGCACTGAATGATGGGGCAGGAAATCGATGGAAGACCTGGTCATTATCCAACCGGAGTGACTACCAAAGGAGACTCTGACAATCCACAAAAGAAGAAAAAGGAAGTAAGTTGTTTTAAAAGAATACAAAATTTAGCCCAAACAATATTCCCCTATTGTTTATGTTATAGGCCTTCGTGGAGAGGCCGGGGTAACAGTTACGGTCCTGTAAAAAGCACATTTAGAAGATGTGAGATGATGGATTCCTGCTTAAGGAATCTTCCCTTCGAAATAGATTCTTAAACTCACAAATCCAGTACTCAATACAGATTGAGTACTTGTAAACATGTAGGGTAGCATACAGAACACAGAAACATAAGAATCCATATACCGCTACACAACGTGCTCAGATTCTCACCTCTCCATGGAAAATGCGCAGAGATGCCTTCCCAAGCATACAAACTGATTTAGCCACGTACCGAAAAATTTCCAAGCGGAATTCCACTGCAAAAATTGGCTTCATGTGAGGCAACGTGAGCAGTTTTTTCCAAGTTATGGAAAGACAACATTCCCTTACATTTATTACCGCTGTTGTTACTCTGTGTAATTTCCGAGCCGCTTTGCTCTCGTAAAGCCAGCCCTGTAATAATCCTGCATAGCTGCTGGCAGTGAAGCCGGTGTTTGTTTAATTTCCGAACAAAACACCAACAAGCTCTCGACGGGCAAACAACTGAACTCGACCAGTGAGACAAACTTAAAATTTGTTATGCATAAGAAAATAATCTATCATATTTCCATTTTGGGGCCAGACCCCATTTGGACACTTAAGTCTAAAAAACAAACAGTGTGACGTGAGATTCAAATGCTTGTTCTGTGCCAAGCTGGTCCAAAGTGACCCTATACACCGAACTGTATAAAGCTAATATCCAACTTTAACCATTAAAAAAGAATCACAATCAAGGAGAACAAACATAATAGCAGCAAAACCGTACTGTCCTATAGTTATGTTACGGAAGAAACCTACATGGATAGTTGAGTCTGATACCGGAAACGTGTGACCGTAACCCTTTCTGGACGGCACACAGACATACACCCGTTTCTCAAAGTGCTCTGTGGTTTCTGCAGAGCTTCTCAATGGTCACGGCCTTGCAGACACACAGCCCGAGATTTCAGATTTCAGGTGGAACATATCCTGGCACACGGGACACAGAATTATTCATGTCAGTTATGTTATCAAGCTGTTGTGAGACTTTCTGACAATTTTATAAAAAGAAGGCGTGACAAGCTGCGCCTGGAGTATTTGCTGTAAGCGACGTACCTCTTTTTACTCGGGTGTCACTGGCCACACAAAAATTCATCAGTATCATTTTTATACAGCAAAAACAGCCCATTTAGCAGCTTTGGAAATTCCCAGAATTCCAGCTGACAGACCTGGACATATTAGACCCACATGTGATCCACAGAATATCAGTTCTCCGCTATTCTGCGTTCCGTATTTCAGCTGCTCAGATTAAACTCCATTTTAACAGATGGAGATTATGAAAACCAACAGAAGGTTATAACAGCAGAGTTAGCAGTAGGAAACTTGCGGGAAACTCAAAGTCTTCTGTTAATTACAAATAAAATGGTTTTATTCCAGCGTGACAACTGCATACGTGAGGTATATCCTGAAAAGGCGAAGGTTGCGGAAAATAACAATTTTAACAAGCTCTCGCCCTGTGTTTCCAGCTCGCAAACCCAAATAACTTCTGCAGAATCAAAACCTGCAAGTTTTGCTAAAATGATGTCAACGACCTAAATCACTTGCACTACTAAATGTAAATTATTTGCTGGTCAAACAATTCAGCCAAGACTTCAAAACTCCAGGAATGTTATGCAAACTGCACAATATGGATATCTAGCGATATACTTTCACGTAGGGCACTAGTCTTTGACTATGACATCTTCTGCTTGTTCTAGCAACTTTCTTTTATTTTTCTTTTAATATCCTCTACACAGTCTAGACATTTTAACCAAAACCCAACAGTTCTTCAGTTTCACCACAGATACCCTTGCAGCTACAAACAGTGTAACTGAATTACGGCTGCTTGGCTCTACTGACAATGAAAGACTGTAACTGAATAAACTTTACACGTTACACCCGGATATAACCAACAACACCCATCTCACACACACACACGCATATGAACATATGTGACTCATATAAATCATCTGCTTTGTGACAAACCAGACACTAACTACATCTGTAGCTAAATGTAAAACACTCATAAACCATAATGTGACATCTAAGTCAACCATTAGAATACAACTTTACATCCCATTACACGTAAAGTTATTATTTTAACAAATGATGATATTGTGTGCTGCTGACAAAACAAGCAGAAATAACACTTTAGAAGAAGGACCAAAAGAGTTCCTAGAATAAAATATTGCTTGAAAATGTCACAATTCAACGCTGTAAATAAACTGGGTCTGGAGCAAATGTTCCAGGAAACTGGTTTAAATGCCTGCGTCTGAGCCCTTCACTAGGGCCTTGAACTTGTCGCAGAGCTTCATCCCACATTGGTGGAACTGGGCAACTTTCCCCGCAAATGACTTAGACCACATTTGGCCTTTACTGGACCCAAACTGTCAGCCCTGGTTCCAGTGCTGGAGCTGAGCGCTGTCCTGCATGCTGCACTCCAACATAATAGCTCATTACAGGATTAGCATCGCCAGCTCCCTCAACACCCCCCTCCTCGAGCCCCGCATCACCTTACCGCCGCCGTCCCTCTCTGGGCCCAGAGGAAATACACTAATCCCATGACTGAAGGTCAATTACCCTGCAAGCCAAGAGTGTGGGGGCAAAGGACAGCCCACAATGCCCAGCAGAGATGAAAACATTACACTCTGAATGGTCCAGGTCCGCTACCGCCTCCTCATGGTGCACTTGGCTCTACCCGCTCAGCAGATGGCCGCTGGGAGATGAAGCTGGAACGGGGCGGTGGTCTTCTGTGCTGCACTAACTACACTTGCGGGTTGCTGGCTGCCTCTCTGGGCTCTACAGAGAGCGCTGAGGGCAAAATTAGGATGGAAAAACACCCCCAAAAAAGCCCCCAGTGGCAGGTGTTCAAACTATTTTAAATGAGGTGACATACAAAAACGTTTGAAGGTCAGACAGTTCGTCCGTCGTCATCACATTTTTTCGCTCGGCGTCCACAATTCACTGCGGCTTTTTCGCAGCTTGTAATATTTCCCCTCTTAACAATATGCTGAAAACTCCAAAAGAAAACATTCATTTTTTGGTTTTGGCTAAACAACCTATGGACCACCCATTTGATGTTTGCAATTTGTCTTCTTGCTGCTGTCTTAAATACTTTTGGTGTGTTTCCTTTTACTTGAATTTCACATGTATGCAAAAATTCACGGAAAAAAACACCGAACATTGAATCTCATTCCTCTTTAGCCCGTTCAGCCAACACAAACAGGTTTTCTCTTTGCTGCTAAAAGAGATGCAATTATCTGCAGCAAAACAGTGAACCTTAACCCTTTTATACCACTTACATCAGTAAAAAAAATACAATGACGATACAATGATTTTTTTTTTTTTGCTGAAGCATGTTAGATGATTTACAAATATATTGACTGACCACGTTGCAGGATAACACCCTCAACCCAAGCAGGTGGAATCCTTTTGCCACTTTGAGGAAACGGTTGGGTCAAAGGTTGCAGAAATTTCCCTAGTTTGGTCCAACCTGTAACCTCCTTTCGTTCTGTCTGCAGGCCGTTCCCATCTCAAACACAGGAACATCAACGACAGCGTGTACATCACCTTCCTTCTGCAAAATACTGAACACAAGTCAAGGTGCTGCAAGTAATCGTGTATAAAAAGCCGTACTTTAAACAGAAGGAAAAAAAAACAATGTACAGCCCCAGCATCCTTCAGCACGAGATGGAAGCAACAAAGACTGGTGAGCCGATTGTTGCCCTGCACGCCACTGTCCGGTGACAACTATCGCATGGGGTCGGAGCTGCTAGAGCGAATTAAAGGAGCGTCATATCCTCACTGCAAAAACGGCCTGCTCGGACACCCCTGCACAGCACAGTGAGGTAAAACCACAATACGTCCACCCACTCCTTTTCTCGTGGAAATTCACCAGCTGGTCAATGTCAAGAATCAACCAGCAGTCACAGTCCACAGCATAGAAGCAAGATCTGAAGGACGGGATAATACCTCAACCACTTGGCACCAAAGTAATCTCACTTTAATGAATTATGTATAACCTTACTAGCGTTTTTCCCACAATGTTTCCTCACCTTGCAACCTGGTGCAACTTATATGTATATAATAAAAAACATTCTACTGTATTGTCTACACTGGTAGTTTTGTGAGTTGATGGTGGAACAGTTGCAGGAAGATCCGAGAACAATGTGGAGGGTGATGCTGGCAAGCAGGAGACACCAAAGAGCCTCCTGCCACGAAGGGCTGAACTGTTTAACAGCAACTTATACTCCTGTGTGACTCATCTGTTGATTTTTTTGGTCTTATAGTCTGAAAGATACCATAAATGCGTGAATATAAATCCATATGTTACGCAGGTTTAGACGATATACACTGCATACTCTGTGCAATGGCTGGAACATGTAAAGACGTGAGAATGGGGTGCAGGTAGCTGCTCCAACACAAGCAAACACAGCATCAGTATCAGTCCATCAGTATCCCACTGGGCTCCCGGTCACAATGTGCTCTTGGTAGTGACCTTCTGAAAGCCTCTGTGGACCGAGTTCCACTCGTGTGTTTGTAACCCTACAAGCAGCCGAAATCCGGCCTGAGGCTGGTTCACCGACACCTGACACCAAAACCTGGCTAAACAGCCTTTCCAGCCACAAAAATGATCCCTTGAATTAATTATCAGCAAAAAGGCCACAATCCAAATAAAATATGAAAACCCAATTTATGTACGTGTGCTAGATTTCAAATATATTTAAGAATATTTATTTCAAAATTTCAAATTATTATTGTGTAAACTCAATAACTTCGGTTTTATTTCAGTTCCAATGTGCTGTGTAGATTTTATCTTTATGTATATGTGAGGCAACAAAATTCCGAGATTGTTGAACATCCTAATGCCAACAGATGATCACATTTGCAAAAGCAACTTTTACTGAAGGAAATAATATGATGAGTTATTGTTTTCTGAATATCCATTCCATCTGAGCCTCAGCCATGGCATATGGATTCAACAAAAGCATCAGTCAACAAATCTCGACCGCTCCTCAAAAAGGGTTATTTGACACATTCGCACGTTCATATTGGCCCACTTACAATATTACCATCGATAACAAGAAAAATTCACACGTAAAACTCCATCTTGGCTTCAATTTGAACAATGAAGTCAACAACCTGAGCTGCCAACATTCTTGTTTCTCTAAGGACTGTTTACCTTTATTTATTTTCCAGATATCACTAATACATATTGAACAGATTAGTCAAATTATTGCTAATATTGTGTTTTATGTAGTCGGTGTCCTGGTCCTCTCAGAAAAGTAACTTCACAATGATACACAATCCATAGAGCAAGACACTTCACCTGCAGTTTTCAAAGGTATTTTTTGCAGTGGAGCAAGAGCTGGATTTGAACCAGGGACCTTCAGGAAGTGAGGTGGGAACAATCACTGCTACACCACCTGCACACCCAAAAATTTTGCAGTTAAAGCATCAGGGGTGTACTAGTCAGGGTACCTTCAATACTCTGCAAAGCATGTAAAATCATTTCCCAGTAGACCGCGGTACGGAGGTCAGACAGGATATTTTGGAAAAAATCAGTAACAGTTGTTCGGGGAATCAGTGACGAATATCACCAAAGCGGGCGAGATGTTTAAGGAAGCTGTGGGAGGTGGTGCCAGGCTGGAAAACTGAACAAAGGACATCCTTGCAGACCACAAGATCAGGCAGCAGCTCAACGACAGATAAACTCTGATGTTTTTGCAGAGCTCAGCGTGGGAACACAGAGGGGTAGAGCTTCTCAAAGCAGGACGATGGCTTAAAAACACCTGGCAATGTCAGTTTCTTTGCTGGTCTAAGGTGCTGACAAGCCAAGCTATGGAAGAACCTCTGACAGTCTCCCGTTGTTCATGTGACAAATGGGTGTGCAACCTCAACGCTAAAGTTATTTACCAGAGTAGGTGCCCTAGGATCAATGTGGGGGTTCATAATTTTGCTGTGGACTAGATGTAGTCATCCATCCAGCTGGAAATCATGGCCTTTTTACTTTCGCATATGAGAATTTCTGGATTTCTTTCCTCTCTTAATACTCTCTTGGCTAAAACAAAAGTTCCTCAGCCAGATGTCAAGCAGATCATTGCAACATCACACCTCTTGCAATGTATCACCCCGAGTTTTCATGTACACCACAACGTCTGACATGACATCGGAATGCTCTCTAAGCTGGTGTGAGATGCGATGCTAAAAATGTCTTGACACATGAGTAGAAATCAGAAGCATTTCAGTTAATATACAGTCTGCAGTAAGGAAAATGACTGGATGAGAGATATGCAGAAAAAACAGATGGAGAACAGAGTCGAACCTGAGTGGTTAATTCAGAAACAGAGAAAAGCACAGATCACCCTTCAGAACTGGCAAGCCTACGTGCACGATTTTTGGAAATAACATTGAACTTCCAAGTAAAACATTCTAAAACCTGTTTGGAATGATAGAAAGCACCCTGAAAATATGCTCCTGAGTGCAAGTTTATGTAGGTTAAGATTTTTTTTTGAGCAGAGACATCTCTCTACACTCCAATAAAAGCTTCGATAGCATTCAGCCTACCTGTCCAGACATCCTTCCTAGAAAGGAATGTACATCGGCTGGGATTTGTACAGGTACTCATCAGAAGTCCCAGACTCACAACTGCTCCTTTTGAAAGTTACACGTGCCTTTAGTGTATTAGCTTCAGGCTACCACCTGTACAAGGCATCCCTCTGCAGACCTGCACCCCTTTATATTCACAGTCAGCACCTACCAGCCACAAGAACCTGTACGGACATCTTTCCCTTGTAATAAGGAGGTCTTCCTGCTTTGTTTCACGACACTTATTGCGACAACTTATTTTGACAACGGCTTTTTAACGTTCCACTGCCAGCGACACCCAGAAACATCTTATTAACCACCCAGCTTTAAACCACCCCCTGCTTTCAGGTAGGCCTCAAAACCAACATATCAGAGTGAAATCTGATGAAGGTCATACTCAGAAATTTGGTCATTTACTGTGGTAAATGCATCATAAAAGACAGGAAGGGAAAGAAAAACACACCACAGAACATTATCTATTACCCACTGGCTTCAGTGCTGGGTTTGAAATCAGATGGCAGTAATGTGGAGATAACAGAACATGGAGCCCAATCTGCCAAACACTCATAAAAGTACACAATTCAAATTTTAAACTCTTTAGGTCCAAAAACACTATATATGGCAGAGCTTCAGGTCAGAAAAGTAAGATGACTACTCTTTCACAAAGAGCTCATGAGATGAAGAGGAGATAGAAGACACCGTGATCCAAACTTCTAGTCTCACACTTTCAAGCCTTAAGTCACAACACACCGGTAAAAATACTGGGCCTTACTGTAAAAACAGTGTCGAGGAGTCATTTACAAACATTTCCTTTTTTATTATATTATGAATCAAAATAAGTTCTGCAAAGGCATTAAAAAGTCACTATGGACCTCGAATGAAATAGTCTAATTGATCAAATTACTTAGAAAAATATGAATGATTGTTGACAACTTAGGAATATAAATAAATATGAATGAGAGAAACAAAGTAATAGGAATTACACGCAGCTTCAGTAGTGCATTGCAAACAAACAGGACGTTCACACTGAGCTGTTATCGATCTTTTTGTGTCACGAGCCGCCACCCCCAACAGAATTAAAAAAAAAGCCGTGTGAGGGAGGTTTAACCCAGCAGTTCCATTCAAATAAACAGACAGGATGGAGAAAACTGGCTACTTGTTCAGTTATTCTGGAACTGTTACCTTTAAAAGAGCAGCACCCTCATTGTAAATTAAAAAATAGAACGAAACAGGTTTTTTTATTGCAATTGGCAAAAAATACAGTTTTAGCACTTAAAAATAACTGACTGTAGCTTGTTCTGAAGACATGAACATATCCTTTCTTTGTCGTCTAAACAGTCCTCGCATTGTTCCGATTGCATTGTTGAATTTTACCATTTTAAATGTAGTTATTCAGAAGCTGGTTATAAACAAGCATTACGTGCTAAGTTCGGCTTCATAGAAAGAGTGTTGAGTGCCAGGGTCTCTGGTTTCTCCTAGGCTCTGGAACAGACACACAATCCACAGATTCCAATGCATGGGTCTCAGTGACATCTAATGTAGGTGTCACTACGTCTCACTTTCACATCCTGACTATGACCTTGGACCTCCTGACGTCCTCACTGACAGCACACTCTTTTTCAGAAGCCTCAGATAAATATGCTAAAATATCACTAAAACACGTGTGAATGTGTGTGCGTGTGAGAATGAGAGAAATGGCCTATTTGTCTTCACCTTGACAGATCAGCTGGGAAGTGCCTGGAAGTACACACCACTAAACTGTGTTGTGCCGTGTGTGTGCAAGTGTGTGTGCATGCGTGCATGTGTTCAACTACGCAAAAGCTTTGCTTAGGAAGAGAAGTACCTGCGTGGCAAATTTCAAGTCTGTGGCTGGAAAAACAAAGCCATGTATAAAGGACAAACAAACAAGCAGACAAACAGAGGTTGAGTTTTATAGATATAAAATACCACATTTCATGCGGACCCTGGGAAAATTTTCTACAAAGCTATAAAATACAGGCAAAAACTTTTTTGCTGTGTCTCAGGAGGCTCTATAAAGGCTGGCAAAGTTCATTTTAAGTCACATAAAAAGAAAAAAAAACTTTTCAAAGTGTTTCTTTACCGATGGAAAAACAACAAGATATCCTATATGTAAATATTTACACTGGAGATTAAAGCAGTTCACTGGATTAGTTTTTTCAATGATCTGCAAGTGTGGAGACGTTTGAGTAAAAACAAAGAATTGCAATACAAAAAGGTTTGTATGTACAGGTTACTATGAAAAGGGGGAAAAAACCTTCTGGCTAAAACATATTCAAACTCATTATTCAAAGCTCACAACTACACTTTAAAAACATGATCCAAGAAAGTTAAAAACAAGTTAGTCTATTTAATACAGCAGCAAACTAAAAAATGGTACAAATATAAATAATATTCGGACTAATTATTATCTACCTACAGAACAGAAAATAACTTTGTACAAAATCATGTTTGTTCATGAATAGGTCTGTTGGATATACAAAGATTTATTTGATTCCCAAATATTTATTACCGCAATGAACGTACGTATGTGTGCATGTGTGTATGTATGTTTGCATGTATGCTGATCTGTACAAGTAACTGGACTATTTACAATTATTCAACATGAATTCAGTTTCGTCACTTGTTAATAATATACAGACGCACCAGATATGAAGCGCAGACATCGAAAGTCCTTCTGACCTCAACTAAATAGATGTAAAGAGGCCTTGTGATGTTTCACACTTTTGGTCAGACATCCTGATGTGGAGCAGAAAGAAGTCCTCGTGTGATCTGCTTCACACAGCCTGACCTCATGTGGACGCAGCGCCAGGTCACGCGTGGTGTCTCCTGTTCCGGCTCTTCCTCACCTCCTGCATGAGCTTCCATTTGGTCGACCCGATGCGGTTCTTCTGTTTCGCCTTGTGCTGTCGGAGCCACACCTGCTCGCAGTACTGGTCCGGGCTGTGCAGGGGGTTGCCCATCAGTTTCAGGTAGTCTTTGTAGCGCTGGCGCACCTGAGCGACAGGATCCTCGTGCCGCGCTGGGCCGCCCCCCATCTGACCGTGCTCAATGACCCGGAGGACCACGCGCACAACGGTGCGGCTAAAGCTGTGCTCCTGGGCCATGCAGTGGTACACACCGGCGTCCCGCCGCTGCAGAGACCGGATCAGCAGGCCCAGCTCAGTCAGGATCACACGATCGTCCGGCTTCACCTGTGGGTGGGCGAACAGGTGAACCCTCACGCACACTTACACACACTGTCACTCCCCAAAGAGCCCCACCTTCGCAGCTACTGGACTGAGGAAAAACATGAACGTGATAAAGCTGTTTGTTTATGTCAGTTTTTATTGCTCATATTGGCTTATGGGTTTCATGGGAACTATACAGTAATTTGGTCTTATTGAAAGGGAATTATTTCCCTTCTATCCCCACTCTGTTCGCATGTGGCAACATTTAACAGTGCACATGTCTGCCTGCTTATGCGGATAATGCATTCCTAGAAATCAGCCTGAAAGGTGAAATCTAATAACTGAGAGATGTGCGCACCACTGCGGTGCAAACTTTGAAAATTCCTCCACGTTTGGCTTTTGCTCCTCATAACCACGGAAAATCTGCCTCATATTTGGTCGCAATTTGTAAAGGGAATGAAAATTATTCAAGTATTTGTTTTTGATAGGCGTTGGGCTAAGCGCCAGAGGATCCCTATGTTTGAATTGCGATGCTGGAGAAAACTGCTGAGTCCCTTTGACTGCAAGAAGGTCAATGCAGTCAATACTGAAAGAAATAAAACCAGAGTGGTTCACTGGGAGGACTTATAGTGAGGCTGAAACTCAATTACTTTGGCTGTATAATGAGAAGACAGGATCCACTAGTGAAGACTCTGATGAAGGCAAGAAGAGAGGATGGCAGGGGCTGAGATGGGTAGAGGGATATTACTAAAATAATGAATATTAATTTGAGAGAACTTTATATGACACGTGGACCTGGCATACTGAAGTCCATGAGGTCACAAAGGGACGTACATGACTGAACAAACACACAATAAAATAATTTCACTTGTATATAAAACCTGAAACTTATTTTTCAAGTGATACCTGTATTATAATATATTTCCTCGGTAACAGAGATTTATATAAATATCCAGCTGTATGGTTACCACTTGGTTAAAATATTTTATTCAAAGATACAACAGCAGGATCCCTCAAAGGATACCTTCAGGCACCGGGTCCATATGTTGGACCAACGCAACATCTTCTGCCTCACATTTTTATATGTAGGCTGAGGTTTTTCTTTGAAACATCTTGCAACGTTAAAGTGCTAACACTTATTTAGCCGTTTACAGAGGTGGCTAATTTTACTAGAGCGATTCACGACAAGAACCTCGATTAAAGGTGCTAAAGCTGGTGGTGGGATTTAATCCTGCTTCCGCAGAGCCCAAGGTGGCTACACTAACCTCTGCACTGCTGTGCGTGCGTGTGTCACCTCACGCTGCTGTATAAACCGAGACGTCGGAAAACATCGATCGTATGGAGTTTAGGGCCACGTATTTAATGTCTTAAATCACCTTGGAAAGAGGGGTCAGCTGAATGCTAGTTGATGGTATTAACTAGTTAGTAAGCCTTTTCATCCAACTTCTAATGACATTGTTCACATGGCCCTTTCAGTCACTCGGGCGATGCAGTAGTGGAGAGAAAAGGTTGTCCGAAATGCGGAAAACAGGAAGCAAATAATGAGGGGGGCGACGGCGAGCGGGTGAAGGGTCGACACACCACACAGAGGCGCCGACACGTTAAAAATGGGCCAATGCGGATTTTGAGTAACCGAGGCCATTGGCCTCCTGCGCAGGCCTCCACTGGTGCTTTTCACCATCCGCACCCCCCAGGGTTCCTTCATGTGTCACGGTGCTGTTGGGGGCTAAAACAATACAGCTGCTAAGTGGGGGGGTGGGGTGCGAAGCAGGCGGCTTCAAAGCATACTTCACTCGTGTGGCCAAAGGTGACTGCGGAAAGGAGGAATAAATCCCGAATGTNGGGTTCCTTCATGTGTCACGGTGCTGTTGGGGGCTAAAACAATACAGCTGCTAAGTGGGGGGGTGGGGTGCGAAGCGGGCGGCTTCAAAGCATACTTCACTCGTGTGGCCAAAGGTGACTGCGGAAAGGAGGAATAAATCCCGAATGTAGACGGGGGTGGGGTTAAAATGGGCTTCATTACTTTCAGCTCTTTACTCTGAGTAAATAGGAGGTGAGGAGGAAATACTGCACTGCCCAGCTGGAGAAGCACTCCTACCCCCAGTGGTGTCTGAAACATCAGTCAAGGAGATATGTGCCAGACCTGGGGGACTCATCACACGAACGCTGCTCACCGGGAATTTTAGTGATCAGTCTAGATTTTTTCTTTGTTTCTTTCTTGAGGTTCCGCTTTTAGAAATAGTAAATTACAGTAAAACCCTGCCATGACATGATAAGTTGGGCCCAAAAAACTGAATCATGTAAAATGTGGGGCCGCCTTACTGTGAGGTCAAAGTAAAACAACTTCTTAAATTGGTCTTCCAGTATAAGATTCAGACCAACTAGTACAACCAAAACATGGGCACATGAGAAACATATTATGCCCTAACACCGATGGAATAAAAATACCGAAATAACTTCCTGCGACAGTGCTGCCAGCAGTGTTCTGAAAGGATAGCTCGGGGACTAGACTGTGGGAACACGAGCTGTATTCCTGCACGGTGTGTTTAAATACCGGCACTCACAGAGTACAACAACATGTCCGCGTCCAAGCTCTTCAAAACAGCGAACGGACAAACAATCCCGCTACAAGGCCCAACAAGGGGTTAGCCGCACATGCTTTTAAAATTTACACTATGTCTCGGACTGTGAATATTATATAAAAACGCACAGCTGCCAGCTGCTATGTCCACTATACTGTGCATTAGTAGCAAAATTGCATTCCCGACTTTCCAGGCTCTGCTCTCTAAGCACACGGACTTGGCCAAGTCTGGTTTACACTGCAAACACATGGAGTGTGAACGATACATCGAGGTGCTCAAGGCTAAAGGTCCCCAGTTGGAAGGAGCGAGACCATTTTGCGTCTGTTTCACGTCTACCGTCTGATCTCCCTGGCTACACTGAGACCGTAGTGGGTGAAGTGTGAGCAAGGTTAGGGGAACTAAGAGGAAAAGAGAAGGGATTTTATGTTCAGCACTGCACTTGGTTTTGAGCAAAGTGGCCCGCAGAGGTCAGCCCGAGCTCAGAGTAAATCTTTTAAACGTACTAGGGCTCCATTAATGCTGCCATAAACCCGGTGGGTCAAAGATTTCACATGCTGTCGGGAGATGGTATGGTCCTTATTAGCAGCATTATGTTGCTGCCGTCACACTGAAGGGCAACGCAAGTGGAAAACCTCCCAGGGTAGGAGCGAGGTCCCCCTGCTGTCGCAGAACAACCAACCCAACCATTAAAAACAAACAGAATCACGCCAGATTTCCCTGGATAAAGACCTGATGCTAGCTGACAAAATGATACAGCTTGCATTTATTCACCTCTTTTCTCCAAAGCAATGTAAAATATTTCATTACTTACAATGATTTACTTATGCATACAGCAGTGTAACTTTCACTGTACCAGTTCAGTTCAGTACTACAGCAAAAGACAGTATGCAAATCCAGCAGGAACGCAGCAGCTCTAACCACTACAGCACCTGCTGCCCCACAACCTGCTAGATATGCCCTTCATTAAAACACATTTATTTATTTAGCTGGCACTTTTATCCAAAGTGATTTAGAGCGTTAAACTACTTACAGCAATTTTTCCATTTACACAGCTATATCTTTTTTACTGATACAATTATGGGTTGGTACTTTTATGTAGGACACTGCAGCAGAAAATGGGATATGGACCTGGGTCCTTCTAGTGAAAACTACCAGTGCTTACCATAACACTACCTGCTGACTTATGGGTAAGTCATGAATCAAGAAAGATGGCGGAGGGATGTTGTTGCAGACACTGGAGGTGCACATGGTGAGGGTGACTCAGGTGTTGGGAGAAATATGGCTGATGAGCTCCCTTGGCTGGTCAGATTCTGGAAACATTCATTCTCTTCCAAGAACACTCTTGGTGGGAGTGTGTGGCTGGGGGCCTGAATAGAACCAGGACACACCCAACCGCTCTGATCCCAGTCTGCAGGAGGTCTCATTGCACAGCCCATTGAGAGGGACATGAAGGCGTGTGGATGCAGTCACCCGACTCCAAGAACCACAACCAGCACAAAGTGATACGTCTGGCAACTTGAGGCGCCAAGCGCGGCTGTTTCCGAAGCATCTGCGATAAAAGAGTGCTTCATACACAAAGTTCCCATAAAAGTCAGCTTTTGTCTACATCTCTGGGAGCTGTTTAACAGAAGGAAATGTATCCCAGTTGTTTCAGAAACGGCTGCAGGTGCAGGCACCATCTGCTCGGAGGTGTCACACGCAGAAACCGCCGGAAGAAAGTGAGCAGGAGAGACTGATGGGAAACAGGAGCACGGCACATGTGGGTCCCCAAACCCAGATGGCAGTCAAGAAACCGGTGGGTGATGTTTCACCCTCTATAGTCCCCTCACCAGCTGCACTACTTGTCCAAAACATGAAGGTGTCACACAGACCCGGCGGTTCGACTCATATGAATGTGGCGATTAATAATGTCGCCTCAAAAGTCCAGAAAACAAGGCAAGCAATGTGAAGGACTGAGCATTAATCTCCAGTAACAGCTGGTCAGGGGTGAGGTGGTGTGCTCTTTGCCCCATCATAACTGGGAAAATACTCATTTACAGTTCAGGAGCCACTGCTGTATGACAGTACGCGTCGCTATTCTGAACTGCACCTGGGATTCTGGTTTTGATCCTTAGAGGAAAGGTTTTTCTGTTAGCTGAGGTGATGGCTTGCTTCAGGCTGCTAAATTATTTTAACATTTGCAATTCTGGAAAAGTCTAATTATACAGCCGTGTGATATTTTCCTAAATATTTACATAATCTTTACTGTTTCCACTCAGATTAAGCACTGTGCTGAAGGGAACTGTGGGAGGAGGTGGATTAAAAGTGGATGCCACCCACTGCCCAGACTGTATGGACATTCAGTGCCAGTGGAGGTACGATCTTCTACTGAAGAGTGACCACACAAACGTAGAGTTGTGTCAAAATTGTTCACCACATCTGATGGAGCGAACTTCGCA
The DNA here is from genome assembly GCA_900497675.1 of Arapaima gigas. Taxonomy (NCBI): domain Eukaryota; kingdom Metazoa; phylum Chordata; class Actinopteri; order Osteoglossiformes; family Osteoglossidae; genus Arapaima; species Arapaima gigas. The sequence goes on along the minus strand of UFQX01000825.1, from coordinate 63,819 downwards.
TTTGACATTCCTCACTGCACGGCTTCCAAATTCATTTCTTAGAGAAAACAGATCCTTCCTAAAGATGCAATGCGAGGCACTTTTTTCATTCTCTGTAAATCCTGGTGGTGTTTCTCCAGGCTGCTGCTCAACAAACATAATCTCTCCTTAAGGACTCAAATCCACTGTATTTAAAACCATGGAATCACCAAGGCCAAAGCAAGGCGGCTGTCAACAGGTTAAATCAGCAGGGAATCGGGCCCAGAAATGGTGGTGGTGGAGGGGATCCTCCATAAGAGCCCAGCTTGAGTTCTGGAGAGAGCAGATAGCATGGCGATAACAATCCATACATGTACGAGGAGTGCAGTCCTGAGACAATGGCAGGTAATGGAGTGGAGTCCAGCGTTTGAGTCCTCTTGGAATTTAATCTCCGTTTTGTGGAAACCTTAGCATAAATGTCCAGGAGGTGCAACAACATGCCGCAGCATGTTTTCTGCCCAGGCGCAGCAAATCGTCCAAAAGCCGGACCTTCGTCTCACACGCTCTGCTGCGGTGAATTATGAAACTGCTGACCAAGCCATAATGTGAACAACATGATAACAAGAGCAGCTTTAAAAAAAGTGGCACTAAGCTGACTGGCTGCACCTCAGTGCAGACGCCTCCAGCCTGATCCTGGTTTGCAGCAGTTTGTCCGGGCTTTAAAAGCTTCAGTGCTGAGAGCAAAGAGTAAATGATCGGAATTCGGGAATCAGACCAATTCCCCACATAACATGGTTTAGTTGTTCTGTGAAATTGGCCTGTGAGGCAAATTCTTGCTGTGAGGGGATCAAATTGCCCTTGTTCCTTATGGAAAACAAACATAATTTATTTCCTACATGAAAAATGTTACTCAAAATTCTTGAAATAACAAAAATGAAAAGTATTTTCATGCACGATAATAATGCACATATTATTTCTGCAACAAAATTATTTCTAGCTTGTCTTTTACTTTGTGATCAGTAACGGCTTGACCAGTGTCGGGTTATGGAGGTTATGGAGCAAGGACAGGGAGCAGAGTACATTTTAAAACATTCTGATAACTTTGATAATGGATTTTATGATAAAGAACCAACCCAGACAAAATATGAGGAGACTCTGATGTAAAGTTATAGACCTCTGGTTATTTGTACCCAGAAGCCACAGCATCAGAAGGTAAGCCTATAGTACGTTGAGTGTGGTAATTCCATGAGTGGTGTGAAGGCTAAAGTCTTCCCTCTGTTCGGCAGCCCCTCTATATCCCCTTTCCTTAGAACCAAACACCTACCTCCTCCCGATGGTCGGATCCAGGCCTCTGCAGGAACCAGCGGACGTGAGCCTGTTGGGACTTGGGCGCACACTCGAAAAAGGTGGAGTTATGCTCCACTCCAAACAGCAGCTTCTCCTCCTCATCCTTCACCATGGCTGCGACAAAGAGAGGTGGTGTATTTATACCTTGTCCTGAGCAAACTTCTCCTGATGTGACACTGGGGAGAACTTACTGTCGTCAAGATCCCAGCACTGGCTTGATGGATCGCCATTTTTGATGTCTTGTCTCCTGGCTCTCCTGTAAAGACAAACCAGAAGCTTTTGAGCCAAACCCACCACTCTATTGGAGGTCCCATCTTCTTCTTTTAAATATACACCAAGGCTGCTCCATCTGCCTAAAGTACATGCAGATGATGAGAAGGAGACCCAGGACCATGTCCTTTTAAGTGTTATTATTTCTGTCAGCAACAATGTGACTTCTGACCGCTGATAACTGCTGTGTTTATTTTGTGAAAGTGCGACACCTAATTTTGCGAGTAATAAAACAGCAGTAACTTGGAGGAGTGGTGGGCAGGTACATTTACATGATATTTACTCATTTAGTTCAAACTTTTTCTCCAAAGCAACTTAGATTATTACACAACTTACAATGATTTACTCATTTATACAGCTTTGTAATTTTATCCAGAGCCATTGCAATAAGTATCTTGATCAAGAGCACTAAGGCAGAAGGTCGGAGATAAACCTGCAACCTCTGACTTTAGAGGCAGCAGCTCTAACTACCGTGCCACCTGCTGGCCAAACAGAAGACAACAGCATTTTGGGGTACTGTGGGAAAGCCTGAAAAGCATTGTATCTCAAAGTTCTAACCCACAACTAGTGTTCCAAAAGAATCAGAAAAACAACAGCATGTCCCAACCGAGGAAGTGGGGACGTGTGTTTCTCAACAAATAAGCGACCGGCGTCACCCCTCAGCACTAGGGAACATACAGTTCACCCCCCACAAAAACACCAGAGACAACCCACATGAATCATTCAGGGCCAAGAAGGTTGGCAATCAGCTTTGAGGCCCTAAAGTGACAATGATCTGCAGCGCATTAAAAAAAAACCTATTTAAAACACGACACGAAGGCTCAAGTTCCATCTCTGGCTGAGAACAAACATGACCTCAGAACAAGAACCTTAGTGTGGGTCAATTATACCACTGGAGAGAAAGAAGTCCTCCAACTTTCCTAGTGCTTGTCAACAGCCTATGTGATGCAGTCAGGAAGTTCTAAGAGTGGCCACTGCACAGCGCTGTTGAACATCTTTGGTTGGCAACCACATTGACATAAACCAGTTGATGGTGTTTGATTTTTTTTTTTTTTAAACTTTACTACGGCTTAATTATACTTTAATACTGGGAGGGTTGCAGACAGACCTCTTGGATGCTGGGACATATCTGGAGCAGGAATGTCCATCCCATGCACAGTAGGGGTCCCGAGCCAGGCAGCATTCAGCGCAGCCCTGCCCGTAGAGGGCGCAGTGGTGCAGGGAAACTTGAGCCAGCCCATCTCTGGATCCAACATACAGCTGTTGCTACAAGAAGTACAGAGATGGGAAAAGAAGGTTGTTATTTTCAGTTAAACCGGCAATGCATGACAAGGAACAATGAAAACATCTAAATGATGACATCTTAATTCAAAAAAGAAAAAAGAACTAACATTAGTTTTGAACAACTACAGTATATGAACATGAAGAGAGATGAGTTTTACACTGAAAGATGTGGAAACATGAGGATTTAAAAATTCTTTTTCAGCACCCAGTATAAATCTGGGACTGGAGTTCAGTGCCGGTTTCAGGAGACTGAACTTTATTTTCCACCTTCTGTCTCTTTTTGTATGTCCTCAACACTTATATAAAAATGTCTTTCAGATGGAGAGCACGGACTCTGCAGATGGCACCAACAAAAGAGGGGGACGCGCAGTGTTCCGCTGCTCGTCCCAGCCGAACCGCGTGGTCCCACAGTGTCACATCTGAGTTGTATCTCCGTGCTGATTTATGTTACAACCGCGCCGACAGCAAACATCAACTCCCAGGGTTTCGGATCTTAAATGACTCTGCAGGGAGTCACTGCAGGGCAGCTGTCAGCGCCACAGTGTCTTTGGCGAGAAATTACCCAGCAAGGACCCCGGTTCGCTACAGAACTGTTACCATGTGGGCACAGTTGGGAGATAAAAATGGAGGTGAAGTGTGACTTGTATAGAGGAAGCAAACAGCATCTGCCATGTGTAGTTGTGACTAAGCTGATTTTTATGGCACCACAAAGAGTAGCGCTGCTGTCTTGCAGCACCTGGGCTGTTCAGGTCTCTTCCGGTTGCTCTGGTTTCCTCCCACTGTGTTTCAAATGGATTGTAGACTCTAAATTGCCCTGTAGTATGTGAATGTATCTGTGTCTGTGTGTGTGGTTGCTCTGCCATGGACTGGTGTCCCATCCATGGTGTACCCTCCTAGCGTTGCCCCCAGTGAGCCCAGATAGTCTCTGGAATGCTATGACCTGGACTAACGCAACTGCTTAAGCTACACTGTTTTAACTAAACATTTCTTTGGACCCACTCATTTCAACCTTTAAATTAATGTACAATTTGCTATTTTTTGTCTTTTAAATCACTTCCAAAGAACCAGCAGCTTTTGTAAACCAAGGGGAGGCTGAAGAGTACGTTCAAGTTGCTGCAAGACCATCAGAAGTTTGGGATCAGAAACTACACAAAGCTGGGGAATGAAGGGGGTTCTTTTGATTTACACGGGAAATGCCCTGTTGCCCCTCCGTTGAACCCACTGAGCGTCGCCCACGCAAACATCCCGGGTTCAGGGAGAAACGTTCCTGATGAGCTTTCAGATCAAGTGTCAGGCGGGTTTTTCCTCAGGAGGCCAAGGTGAACGATCAGCAACATTTACATTTGTTTATTTAGCTGACAGTTTCCTCCAGAGCAACTTGCATTATTACGCTACTTGCACTGATTTACCCTTTTATACAGCTAGATAATTCTTACGGAGTCAATTCAGGTTAAGTTCCTTCATCAGGATACAAACCTGAGTTCTTTGAGTGAAAGGCAGACACTCTAACCACTACGCCGCCTGCTGCCCCACTGTGTCTTCAAACACCCCCAGGATCCAAATTGAGCACGGCATCCGTAGAAGCAGTAAAGAAAGGCGTAGACACAACCATATACACACAGACACGGGACAGCAAGCACACAAACATAAATATTGACACACACACACACACACACACACACACACACACACACACACTCAGCTGAACTCTCACATACTGATTTTTGAGGACTTGAGTCATTTTTCCTGACTGGACAACCACCAGTTACTACACACAGGGAGGCTGGCTGCTTGGCAGATCACAAATGTTACACGTTCCCATGGCAAACAGATTAAACATGTATGTTCTTACTTGTTTGGATGAGATCTCCATACTCAGTATGGGGGACTGGACCTGCAACACATGGAAGACGATTTGGAAACATATACCAAGTGGGGTGAAAGTGTCTCATATCTCAAGCTTTGCCTTCTAACTGTTATTTCTTCCTTTCTAACCATTGCAGCTAGTAACAAAATAAATTTAATTCCTAGTTGTTTGGAATGTTTGGTTCATTTTCCACAAAGTCACTGAATAGGAATTTATCTCATTTGTCTTAATCTGATTTTGTCTCCCTGTTGGTTGTACGGCAAATCATGTTGCACTTGCACAAATGCTGTTTATTCTGGACAAACGAGTTCCAGATGAAGGAGCCGATGTTGTGATGGCAGAATTAGGAACGGCTGCCACTCAGGACGGCACTCTTCTGGGCGGCAGCCATCTCCTGGTTCCGTTCGTCCGCCAGTGCCAATCTCACACTCGTTCCCCCAGGAAGAGGCAGGAGACGGATGTGTGGCCTCTGTTAGGCATGTTCTGTATTCCTTCAACACCGATGATACTGATGCATCATTCAACCAATGAGTCAGCAAGTGATGACTTAGCCTACCGACAGGTTGAAATCCTTAGTGTCTCTAATGTCCACTTTTTGGATAGTAAAGGGCTGAATTGACTTCAAAAGCCTCATGCTTAAGTCTGAATCTCTGCACGCTTTGGCTTCACTGTACTAGTTTTTCCCCAAATCGCAATTGTCATTCATCTGACTCTGGTGTTTCACACATCCCTCAAGCTCACCTACGCTCTCTGGAAGACCAGGCTTTCTCCTGCTACACTACCTCGCTGTGCAGCTCCGTTCTCAAAGATTAATTGAATCTCCTACTCTGGACACCTTTAAATCCAGGCTTAAGACCCACATGTTCATACCTGCTCTCCATATGTATCTCCTTCCTTCTCCTTCTTTTTTGTCATCATTTATTCTACTATTACCTGCATTATAATGTCTTCCTATTAAATTGCTTTTTCGTTTCTTTTTTTGTTCTAATTTGTAAATCCGTTCTTTCGAAATCACTGTTCCTTATAGATTCTTCTTTTAATGGTAAAAGGGCTTTGAGGAGCTGATTTGATGATGCCATATAAATTAAAGTTTATACTTTTGTTATGAAAAGTAATTGATGTACTTAAGAGCAAGATGGCACTTCAGCTCCGTCAGATACAGAGACATTAAGCTTTGAGTTTTTTGCTCTGCAACCCTCACCTGGAACACCTGCAGTTCCTCCAGGAGGAGTTCCTCAGTAGACCAGCCCTCCTGGGAGATCGTCACCACCTTCAGGACCGTCCCCACATCTGACATAGAGGAAACATGGGTCAACACACTTGTTTCCCCCTTTTTTGCCAAAGACTCCCTCAGTAATTTAATGCTATTCTGGACTTAGAGACGCTTCGTAGATTTTTGTACTGGTGGCACATGGGAGGGGTTGAGCAAGGTGAACATGCATTAAGTGGTAAACAAGTAGGGAACAGAGGTGTTGGCCGCAATGGAAAGACCTGGGTTCAAATCCCACCTCCTGCTGTAGTGCCTGTGATCATGGTGCTCATCTTGAACTGATACAGCAAAAATCACCCAGTTGTGTAAATGGGTGAATCACTGTAAGGAGCTCTACTAGTTGCTTTGAACAAAAAGCAACCGCTAAATGAATACAAGCAACGTCAATGTAAGATGGGTTCAATGTACGCTTTCGATTCCAGAGTCTTGCTTCTTCAGATGGACATCACAGACCTCGGAGGAGATTGTCACAATTGTGTACAATAACAGAAGAAAATATGCAGGATGAGACCAAATTATCTCTGTCATGAATGTGGAACTTCTTTATCCAGCATTCAGATGGGGAAACCAGCTGAGACCACTGGTCCCGTTTTGAGCTAAAATTAAATGAGGAAACACTGCCATCTGCTGCTAAAGGAGAAGGGAGCAACAGCGTGGACTCACACAAGAACTTGAGGATTTTCAACTAAAAATTAAAAATAGCCTATTTGCAGAATCAAATTATTGTCCAAAATAATAACTCAAAGTTTGTGTAAAAGTTCTCAGAGTAGCAGGTTAACTGTGAATGACTACATGACATTCAGGTATTCAGAGGGCCAAAGGGTGAAAAAAAACTACATTTAGGCTTGAAAACATACACACCTGTCCCGAGAAACATGACGGCGTACTGCCCGTCCTCAGCCATGACGTGGTCCACCACGATCTGCGTGAGCCGGTACTCGACGTTGACGCGCGTGAACACCGGCTCCCCAGTCAGAGGGTACACAGCTTTGTGCATCATGGGGTGGTACTTTATGAAGCTGATCACGTCGTCCGGCAAGTCTTTGGTTGTTTTGATCCGTGGATCGTACGTCTTACTTGGACACTGCAAAGGTCGAGAAGAGCGGTGACAGGGCATCATCCTCCACCGTCCTTACTGTCATAATAACTACACCGATGTAATAAACATACTGGAACTGCTATTATTACAAAAGCACCAGTATGATAAAAATAATCTGAACATGTCATGGTGGGGTACCTGGACTGTGGATGTTGCATGTTCTCAATGCCTGTGTCCTCCTACAGTCCAGAGACATGTCTTTCAGGTCAGTCGGTGGGTCTTTTGTGCCCTTAATGTGTGAGGGTGTGTGTGTGTGTGTGTGTGTGTGTGTGTGTGTGTGTGTGTGTGTGTGTGTAGGTGAGAGATGGCCCTGTGATGGACTGGTGTCCCATCCAGATATACTCAGGAACTGTCCCTGGACCACTGCAACCCTGAACTACTATAGGCCTCAAAAGATGAGCAGCACCTGGGAAGATTAAGTGTTGTTTTGAGTAGCCAAGCACCTTACACGATCTGCCAGGTATAAAATGAGATCATTATGGACATTATTAAAATGTTTTAATTAAAGCCTGTGGGACTGCAGGTTTTGGACAGATTCACTGTCCACCCAAGGATTTCATATGACTGCATTCAAAATACTGTCCATCCTCAGTTTAGTGGACCTCAATTTTACAGATTTTTACATATGGTTAGAAAAATATTCCAGAAAAAATAGACAGGTTATAAATACTGAAAAAAAAACTATTTTCAAGCAAAACATAAGGGAAAATGTAAATATTTCAATATTATAAATATTTCAATAACTGCTTAGCTTTTTCAGGAAAATAACTTCATTAACGTGCAAAATAATGTTTTCAGAAATTTTCACAGCGTGTCTCAAAAAGACCTTGCAGCTCTCTCTTTCTCTCTGTTAGTTCCACGCAGGTGGCGTGGCACCCCCTAGTCCCCCCGATCGAGTTGTATCTGTGTCTTATTTAAAAGTGTTACTATTGTACATAGCGCGGTACTATACGGCACTGCAATTTTTTAAAAAAAGGATTCAATTCTGCTTTCAATTTTCTGGACTTTGGCCATACGGGGACAACCCCATATTACTCCAGGACGCGGAGATTGTACAGTGCAGCAAACCGTGGAGAATATGTCTCCCTCTCGTGGACAAGAGCTTCTTGGCTTGGAAGCACAAACATCTGTTGGACAGACTCCTCTCATCTACCTGTACAAACAAACCAAGCCACGGCAGAGGACTACCCACTGATTATTTGCACTCGTGGTATTTATACGATGTGTGTTCCTCTTCTGATCTTAGCAGTCCGCCACAATAAGATGAAAGCGGCCTTCATTCGAAACATTCCGCTGAAGGAATCTGACAATTACTAATTGTTCATCTCTTTACAAATATACATCTGCGACTGTGATCGCGCCGTAATTGTGTCGGAGACTCTGCCGTGTTGCTTTTTATATTAGCGCCGTCAATTTAAACCTACTGGGAGATTTGTTTAAAGCTGATTTAAGGTTTACTTCATCACTCAAACATGCCGTCACATCGCTGGGGCCCAGATGTCAACTTCGCAGACACTAGCTGGATGCGCGAGTCTGTTCTTCGTTTTGCAAAATCCGCTAACTGCTCACAAACTAATATTGCGCTCGGCTGTAACGTTTGTGTGTCGTGTTGCTCTGTTATATAAACAGCTGAATGATTTTAGGGGGTTTAGCGCAGCGTGTATAGATCTAGCGCTGTAAGTCACTTTGGGTAAAAGTGTCCGCTAAATATTAATTAATAATTATTATGTGCTGGTTGGGACAAAATTGTTTGCCAAAATGAATAAAGGTGAATGTGACGATGAAATGCACTGGTGAACGTGCAAAGGGAGCGATTTCTTCTCGGGATTCCGGTGTGGATTAGCTGGGTCTCGTGGCCCGCATTAAAACATGCCGCAAATATCGGTAAACCGATTCGCAGTGATCCGACTGTTGGCCGCACAGACCGAAATCCATCAGCGGGGAAACGCCGGGTCCAAATAAACCCTTGTTGACCTTATTACAGTACGGAGGTGCCAGATCAAAGTGGAGCCGCTCAGCCAATCAGATACAGGAGACAGTGAATAATGTCGCCAGCCGCAGGGTATTTTCTCAACAAAATTAACCCTCTTCCTCTGGCACGTATTTCTAAAGGAAGGATTGTCTCTGAGGAGCTGTGGAGAGGGCCTCTTCCGGCAGGGGCATTAATATACTCCATGCCCTCTGCTGGTTTGTGCTTCACGACGGTTACTTTGAACAACCTCAGTCCTTGAGGCCAAACTTTAACTCCTGAACAAAAGCCAAATCCACCAGGTCAGGATCCCAAACTGCACAGCACGTCTAGGGTCACCGACCGGGAGGATGTCTCCTTCCTGTCTCTACAAATGTAGTGTGAAAGCCAGCGTACACCGCATAAGAATAAACAAGAATAAGAATAAGGGGGAAGAAATGTTTTGGTTTCCATGGCAACAGTGGTCCTTGTCTTTCTACTCTATGGTAAGGTTACCATAGTCCAGTATGAAAGAGATGAGCGCCCTTTTCCTAAGCCGCCTGGACAGGAGATCTTCCTCAGGTGATGCTTACCGTGCCAGGCCGTGGGTATGGGATCCGGCCCTCGTACTCCACCCAGCGGTGGTCTGGGCCCTCCTTGTGAGCATATGGCCCGTTGAAGACGGCGCGGATGTCGGCCATGCTGTAGATGCAGACCGCCGAACCTCTGAAAATAGAGCTAAAACCACACAGCTTTGTTAGCACACCTGTTTTTATTACCTTTTTAACCTCGCCTTTAGTAGGAAACAACATAGGAAACACATTTAAAAAAAAATCAGATTTTGAACTTCTCTCTTCCCCAGTTTTTCAAGCTCTCAGTGTCTGCTTTTCATTTATCCAGTCAATATTTTCAACTGTTTGTTTTTTTAAGGTCTATGAGGCGACCTTCTCGGGTAGGGTAATATGTAAGACAACTTGGATTGAACTAACTAAATATTGAACAATATTTAATATGACTCAAGGGTGGGAAGCAGGGTGAGGCTGTACCTTGTAGTGGTGAAGACTCCATACACAATTGGGTTCCTCTCATCCCTTGTTGGAAGGAAGAAGATGTCCTCTAAATCCAGGGAGAAACAAGTCACTCACTTCTCGTGCAGTGTGAAATGAAACACGTGGAGCTGAGGGCACTGGAAAGAGTGGACCACTTACGCAGCTCATCAAAGTGGGTGTCCACGCCATCCGGCCCGGGAATGGAGCACACCAGCCTGGCCTTAAGGAACGTCGTCCACTTGTTGGTCAGGCTCCTCAAACCTCCAACATCATTCTATAAAGTCGGGGAATGAAGCATAAAGGAGGACCTATCTAAGGACGTTTGCACCGTGCAGCTGAAGAACCCAGATTTGAAATCCAACCCCCCGCTGCAGTGTTCTTGACAGAGGTACTCACTCTTATAAATAACTAACTTAACAGTGTAATTTATTGTGTACGAAACTGAATAAATAAATATAATTAAATTAGACGTGAGGGAATGAAAGCGAGATGTCTAATGAACCTTTCAGCAGGAAGAGGAATGCCAGGTAAGACAACCCTGACAGTTAATGATTTTGAACATTTGCATATCAAAGAGAGTCCAATCAATACGCCAACAAAAGAAAGGTCTTCCAAGAGGACTGCGGAGATCCTCAAGTAGATTTTGCGGTTATGCTTTTGAAGGAGCTGAACAAATGGTTCTATTGATCATATCGACCATGCTCACCACACAGCTACAGCAAGAACACACACACACACAACACACACAATAATTACTGTTGTGTGTTTAGTTAAAAAAGACCAAAAGAGGTGCTCTCACAGCGCAAGCACTGTTCCCTTTAGCATGACAAAGTTCTAAATACTCCAAAAAAAACAGACATTTTTAGTTGGAATATTTGTTAGCCATTATTCTGATTGAAAGTGCCAATTAATGTTTCTCCTGATGAAGGTCCCTGTTTTCCTCGAGAATCAGTTAGTTGATTTCACCGGTAGGTAAGATATGCAAAAAAAAAAAATCACTTTGCTTCAAGAGTGATTAAAAACATTTCACTGAGTAAACATTATTTCTTGGCCTACAATTCAATTTTCCAAAAAAGTAAATGTTACTGAGTTGGAAGTGTGTTGCTTCTTGCCAGTGATCTAGCGTCACTGTCAGCAACACATGGACGATGCTAAAACAATTATATAAGACGTGATGTGAGGACTTGACATTTAAAAAGCTTATACGATTAAGTAATGATTTATTGTCAAATCCTTTCTTAAAGAAAAAGCATTTCATAGTATGAAGCACAGAAGAAAGGTTTTCAAGTGGAATGAAAAAAAGGGTTTATTTCTGTGTGGAAGTTCAATCATCCTTACACACCTGTTGCCTAGAGGACCGTGCGGGGGGGGGGGGGGGGNGGGGGGGGGGGGGGGGGGGGGGGGGGGGGGGGGGGGGGGGGGGGGGGGGGGGGGGGGGGGGGGGGGGGGGGGGGGGGGGGGGGGGGGGGGGGGGGGGGGTTCGAAGAATTGTTTAGTGGTTCCCCTTCAAGTGGATTACAAAGAGCAGAATGGAAAGGGAAAGCCCCTCAGGTGTGGGGGTGATTTTTTTTTTTTTTTGAGCTCATGTCCCTGTGCCGTGTACTGGAGGCATAATTCATAAACAGTTTGGAGCGCTGATGTAGACCTGGGTAATAACAATCTGGTGAAAGAAATCGATCTGTCATCTGAATAAGCCTCACCTGAACTGTAAAAGCACACAGCTGCTTAAAGGGGTCAAGTTGTTGTACATTTCTTCAGAAAGCTTCAGCAACAACAACATTAATAATAATAATAATAATAATAATAATAATAATAATGTCACTGCCTATCAGCTGCTCACCTGACAAACCCGAGCAACTCTAGATAAGACGCTTTTATCGCCAGAGCTTCCTTCTCGGGACGCTTCACGGAAGAAGAAGTAAACCTTGTCATCATCAGGATTGTAGGTGTCGGCAAGGGGACGAGCTGCAATAAACCTGGCCTCTGTCACAGGAGAGAGACTCATTTTCAATCCAAACCAAATGCAATTTTATTAGCATCATAATGACATTTTAATTTCCACTTAACATGGTCTTAAAATGATGATGAAAACAATGACATCTTGGAAGCTTTATTCCCAGGTCTCCAGAGGGGACACACACTTTATGGACATTATATCATTGTGTAAGGCCTACATTTTACTTGTTATTTGTTCTGAGGTAATGGGGGTCTGGCTGCAGGCACAGAGGTGCTTTTGTTAATGCCAGACTGGGGTGCCGTCCAAAACCGAGGAGGAGAAGGGAGCGCCTGGGAAGCTGGAGAAATATCCCAGCACTGGTGCCCAAGTATTAGGGAGGCACGTGTCAATGCTGGGCGCCCAATGAAAAACACCAACACACTCCCGTATCTCACTGACTGAGCCCAGAGCTTTTTATATCCGTGTGACGTACAGTGCGCGGCATCAACTGGCCGAGGTGGGGGCAGCTTGCCGTGAAAACACAAAGCCTACGTCTGTTTGGTTTTTCCTATGTAGCCAAAGGCAAGAATGAATAGGTGGATTTTCCTTTTGGGTTTTAAGGGGAAATAAACCTGTACAAAAAGCAGCACGGCACAGGCTTTCACTTTAATGGAAATGTTGGCTCCTGTCGCGTGAGGAAAGCTAAGGTGATGGGCAGAAAGGTAAATTCCAAGAACAGAAATCCGGAGGAGGACAACTGAAAACTGATGGAAATGCATAAGCAGTCTTGTTGCGGTCAGGACGTTGCATGGCATTTACTTCAAAGATCGGTCAGTATAGCAAAATCGGGATGCAAGTTTACCGTTGATCCAGTAATCCTCAGATATGTCGGTCCTTATGTAGTGTTGATCGTGCGGCGGCCCCAGGGATCGGGTGAACACCGTGTCCTTGCCAAGAAAATCAGACGCTGTGCCAGCGTACAAGTATTGATCTGCAATCAGGAAATGCCGTCATCAGTCGGGCGCTCGGCCAACGTGAACGATTACGGCACGTAAACAAGAACGATAAACGCAAAACTGGAGTTCGCAGACCGCAGTAAACACGAGCTGATTCATACCGCGTAAATACTTGATATTGCCAAAAATCTGGACACTTCCTCAGGCATTTTGAGGTTTGCCCTCATGTGAGATTGTAAGCACTCACATATCTTCACCACGACACTCTTGAGACATTCCCTCATATATCTGTGTCCAGCTCGCTCAAACTTACAGCTGGAACCAAAGTGTCAGACGAGGTCGGTGCTGGAAAGGGTGTATTGATGCAAACCGAGCCAACAGGGATGTCCCTTAGAGTGAGTCCAGCTGTATCTCCCTTTTCTGTATTTTGTTGCAGTTTACATTAGAAACAGATGCATGCATGCGAAAGAGCAGCTGCTGTGGATGTCATGGGACTACAACCTCAATCGTGTTCCCCTATTGTTCTTCTAGGCGCTCAGTGAGCACTGGGTCCTAACCGCAGTGGCGCACTCACTTCGCAAAACACCAACGCACCACAATCTCCCAACGGGTGTTTATAGACACACCATGATGCTGGTTGGTTTACTACCCTGGGGGGGCAGCAGATGCCCGTTTTCTGCTCTGTGAAACAGACACCATCTTAGGAAACCCACAGAAAAATAATCAGTAAACATGTTCCTCCCAAACCTAAATTCCTCTAGAACTTCACAGGTGCTACTAAATACTTTACCTACACACCTAAAGTATAGGCTTACAAAGTCACATACAATGTGTCTCTTTGTAAGACGAGACTGTCGTGTCTTACATTGCATCACCATGACGGCACGGCTCCACTATAAACCATCTTAGACCAGATCATTCTATCTTCTTAACTGTATGACAACTCCAGTAAGAAGCACACTGAAAACCAAAAGACCCAGCAGGCCTTAACACCTGGCTAGAAGATTTCAAAACCACATTAAGCCGAAGACAGCTCTTCAAACAAATGTGATCTGACAGCGCGGTCAATAACAATTCTCTCTGTTTCGACATTAAAAGTAAAATGAACCCATAGCAGAGAGGCTGCAGCTCCCCAGATGGCCTATTACGGCTCTCAAGCGTGCTGAACTTTGAGCAGGAACTGCCTAAAAGCCAAAAGAGTTAGCTATTTCCAGTCTTCCATCTAAGTTGGAAAGACAGAAGAGCTCCCTCTGCAATTTGGTTCACCTGGAACACAAAGCGATGGGTCAATCGCATGAAGCCATGACCAGGTGGGATTAATAGGCCTTTTAATGGCTGCTCTGATCCATACATTCCTTCATGTAAAGACCCAAAGACGACATCCAGCAGTAGACGTAATGGTGGTGGGCAGCAGAATGAATACTAAGATAATCACTCTCCCCATTTTGCTTGGAGGAAATATATTTCCTCCATAATGGAGCTGAAAGCTTATATGATTTACAGGCCCTCCTTTCCTACCACCTTTTCACTGTCTGCTCATCCCCAGCTCAGCTACTTCGTTTTATTATTTTTTTCTCCTCATGACCATTTCATTAACAGAATTTCTTTTTAGGCAGGCAATAAAACACCTGTGCAAGATGTGGCATAGTGGTTAAAGCCCCACGTTCCGACGCAAGACCCAGGTTTGAATCCTCGCCGGCTGAAATACCCTTGATTAAGGTTTTTACCTTTCAAAAAAATCACCCTGTTGTATGAATGCATAAATAATTGCAAGAATCTTGACAGTGTAAGTTGCTAAATGAATAAATGTTATGTAAATTATTCTTTGGATGGTGTAGGTGCTAAAGAGCAACCCAGAGCGCCCAAGTTAACAAGAGAATGACAGTGTTGTTAGCGACTGTGGCGGGGTTCCAGCGAGACAGTAGGTGGGCTTCTCTCACCTTTCATGACAGAGGCGAAAGGCTGCCAAGGATCAAAGGGGCACTTAAGCCTCCCAGACTCAATGGTGTTTGTGTTGAGGTGGAACGTGGATTCCTGGAAAGACAGGTTATAAATATGGATTAGGGACTGTGAAGGTATCAGAGAAGCGCCACGCTGGGGAGGGAAGTGCTGTCGCCTTAAAGCTGTAAAGTTTTGGGTTTGAAATTGTGTGGAACGTGTCCGTTTCCCATGTTTGCTTTGGTTTCCATGGTTGTGATTTCTCCGGAAACCCAAGAGCAGCTGCCGTGTGCATTCGGAGGTGGGTTTGATCCCCGTACGGTCCACGTGGGGTTTGCATGTTCTCCCTAAGTTTGCGTGGGTTTCCTCCAGGAATTCCAGGTTGCTGACACCGTCCAAAGATGCATGTTGCAGGTGGATTGGTGACACTATATTGCCCTTACAGAACTTGTGTGAGGGTGTGTGAATGTATAAATAGACGGGCGAAGGACTGTAGGGAGATTCCTGGATTGTACTTGACACTGTAACTCGGTTAAGAAGGTGAGCTAAATACTACGTAGCGATCAATTTATGTCACTTTGGGGAGAAAGGTTATGCTAGAAGAATGAAAGCATAATATAAGCTCCCCAAAAAAAATTAAGTAAATGTAAACTAGTGATGCTGAATGCCTTGTGGTAAAACCATGTGAGATGTTCAGAATAAACAGTTATTTCTGTCCTCAGTATAATTTACTACAAACTCTGTTATTGTTTAATGCTGGTTTCTAAAATGTATGCATATTATGTTGCATAAGATAAACGTCATCCAGATCGATCTGGGCAAGATAAAACCCCCGGCGCACCTTCTTGCTCAGTTAGCTTGTGTTAACATTTCTGCTTCTGCTATCTTCTTGGACAGGCTGGTGACAGTGTTTATTTACTCCCCATGGCAGCTCTAGACCAAACTGCAGTAATTGCTGGAAAAATAAACTGGGACAAATTTCAATGCGGGACAATTAGCCGCCGTTGTCAAGCCTGGCGCCTTTGAAGGGGGCTGGTGAAGGATCGCGTTCTGCTCCTCACCACACTCCTCCGCTCGGGCAGAGGCCTTCCCTACCTCCCCTCGTCCGGCGACCTCCACGAAGGCACACTGGGGGTAGAAGGCGCCGGTCCCACAGGCGTACACGTGGGTCCTGTTGTAGCTGTGGAGGACCCGGATGAAGTTGGCACACTCCGTCTGGGTGGAAGACACACACTTGGCCATCAGCCTAGTACAGATCTATTTGACATCAGTGCTTTTTTTTTTTTACAATTAGCAATTTCAAGCACTGCAACACCAACAACAACTAGCAAAAGTATTATTATGTTGTTCTTTTATATGGGATAATTCGGTCCATGAACATAAATAAGTAAAAATGTTGCTACTAATATGCAAATCAGGAATATTTCAGTCAGCATTCTAGTGTCCTTGTCATAAGTCAGGTGCAGTAATACCTACTGTGATCCAGAGTAACAAAGAACTTTATGAAACAGCTTTATTTGGGGTCATTTATACTGTATTCTGAATAAAGCTTGAAAACTCTGCATGTGCAACATTATACAAAATAGATAAATATTTAAAACAAAAAATTTCTAAATTTAAAAAAAAAAAATTTAAATATGGTACATTAGAAAGATCTAAACAGCTAAAATAAAAGAGCCCCACTGAGAAACGGCATTATAGGATGTAGTGCTGATCACGGTACTACTGTGGATCATTTTTAAACTGGCCAAGCTGGCTGTACAGATCGAGGCATACGAAGCACCAGTGTGGCCTTGGGCTGCAACATGTCCCAGCTGCTTCATGTTTACTCGAACCCACAACTCCTGAATAGAGGGGTCTTTAAAACTGCTCCTGATGGGATCTTCTCCCAGACAGCAGCAGCACAGAGCAGATACGGGGGCGACCGCGGTCTTATCAGCACTGCGCCGGCCTAGTTAAACACACAAATTGAGGCTGTATCTTACTTACGTGCACGTTCTTCCCTGCGAGTTGGCACATCTCTACCCTCTCCTTCGGTGCAGGCCAGGTAATCTGTTAAAAGAAGGAGACAGAGACTCACACCTTTAACAGAATGACGTCTGAACGCATGTATGCAGACACTGTGGACTGTGCAACGCATCTGTGAGCGTCACGCAGATTTTTTTCACCACGTCTTTCCGTCAAAACATTTAAACACTGATTAAATTCTTAAGCTTCGCAACACGGATAACTTTGAGCATCTTGAACAAAAGGAGTACTTCAATGGGAAACCTCACTCACGATAAACAATTTAGGAAGCGTAATTGGCTATAATTTTTGGACTATAATTGGCGTAATTTGAAATATAATTTGAAAGACCTTCCTGACAGAAGAAACGTGCTGACAGTCCTGTTCGTGCCATAGGGAAGTCACTGCGATGTAAAACTGGCTCCTGGGGTCCACGGTTGACATTTTAATACCATATTTACTCAAGAGTTCTGGGTCTAGATAGACTCTCTGGAGGAAGTGGCACAAAGACGGACTGTAAACAAACTCCTAGGCGTCATGGACAATGAGTCGCACCCCGGCTAACAGAGGAACACTTTGAACTATAGACTGGACCAGAATTGCTGGTTATTCCAGCCAAAAACCATTTAATTCTGTAATAAATCCTCTCAAATGTCAGGGTGGCACTGAGCTCTTACTGCCTGAGGTGTCAGTATCGCATTTTATTTACTTTTACATTACGTAATCCTGTACTCTTGTGTTTTTTATTTATTCTGGGTGTTATTCTGTTGCTACTTTACGTGCGCTGCTGTAGCATCATGCAGTTTCCACAAACTCATTCGGCCATCCATCTATATATCGATCTATTAATCCATCCATCTATCCATCCACAGCAGTTACTTTGCCCTGAATGGGGTTTGTATGCAAACAGCAGGGATCGACCCAGAGAGGGAGCTGCCTCCACCCTCCCCGTGTCTTCATGGTTAGTGAGTGATTCCCTCTTTCTTCTCACATTTTCCCTAAACTACAGGCTAGGGCCAGCCAGAGCCAGCATTTCCATTTAAGCAGAAGGAAGACTTGCTGGCGCAGCGGCCTCATGTCTATTTTCTGTGCTGTCCACGTCAAGGCTTTGGGCGTTTGAGGCTTGAAGTGCCCCAGTTGGCAGCCGTTGGGGGGAATTCTCGTGTCTTCTGCTCTCCAGCTTTTTGACCGCAGGAGGCTTAATGACAGAGCTGCACTCACTTGGCTATTCAAACCCACTGACACACTCCATGGCAGCCTGTCATCAAGTTTTATGTCTTGGCCTGAGCGCTGAGCAAAGTTGAAAGAATCCCTTAAAAATGTTGCACGGTGTAAAAAGTCCCACACTAAAATTCGAAACCCCTCATAATGCTCGATGCACCTCTCCCCCGTTGCCTGGTGGGTAAAAAAGAGATGTCACTTTTCAAGTCACTTGACTGTCTGAACCACAGAAGTGAACACCACACCCTCTGTATGACTTTTACACCGTGGCCCTTTTTTACACTTTCTTGGAGACGTAATGTTATAGACAGAGCAATATGTTACAGATGGAAAAGAGAGGAAAAGAAAACCTAGAGTCCCCTTAAATAAACACAGCCAAAGAGTCCCTCTTTTCCTTCTACTAGCTATTGGTCTTCTTTATGACTAGTGCAAAAGCAAGGAGGAGTTTCTGTGTGTTTATCCTGGAATAATGGATTATTACAGGGATCAGGATGCTGACATCTTGCCCATGCTTAGTCTGGTCAAATGTGCAGAAGATCAAAATGTGAAATGTGTAATAGGTGGTGTCCTTTGTTTTGTAAATCAGTGCGACTGAAACTATAAGAATGGTTCAAATACATTTTAATTCGAGGTTGATACGTAATATGTCTTATGCTTAATGAGGGGTTGCGTGGCTGCAAAATGAAACAAAGATGTAAAGTTGAATTGATGATTTGCGGCACAAAGATCTGGAATTAGATAAGCTTACGAACGTGATCTAATACGTTGCAGAAACAGTGGGTTGATATTTTACTGAAACAGGGACATCAAGTACTTGGTTATATAAAATAAAATTAATATTAAAAACAGCCATACAGCTAGCTACAACTCTGAAGTCATCATTCAGAATTTATTTTTTTAGTCTTTTTACAGCACAGTCCTTCAACGTCCATTGCTGACGCTTCCATGAAAGGAAATGAGAAGAATATTTTCATCTTAAAGGAGTCACTAGGACATCTGTAAAGAATAAGACTTTAAACAATACTTTTATGTTCATCATGATAATGAGAACTCAAGGTGCCTTTTTTTTTTCCTTTCAGACTTCAGTCATCTTTGGGATATAGTGTTATATCTGGGCTGGAGGTTCGTTCGAGGCTGGTAATGGGGCAGGACGAGGAGGACAGATGGCAGGCGTTTGCATTTTTAAGACATCTGAAATATTTGTTCCTATTAGTAGGCAGGAAGTGGGCCTTTCTGTGATGGAACTAAAGTACCCCGGGTCCTTTTGGGGGGGGACAAAAACCTGCGGAAGCGGCACAGCGGCCTGCCCTTAAAACATTATCATAATAATAAGCTGTCATTAAGTGACTGCATTCCTTCTGGGAGCGGAAGAGGGAGAGGTTGTATTCCTTTACATTGCATTATGTCATACACCCCCGCACTGCAGGACGGGGGTCTGCCCTGTGTCTGTGCAAGGGGGTTTCGGCCAGCATGTGACAGACAGGCCCTGAACCCTCTCACCCGAGATGGCCTGATCTCAAGGATCTGCCAGCCGGATGGCTCCATATTATCTCCCCAGAGCATCGCCTCCCCCTGACACAGATTGACACGTTTCGCAGGCCTGGGAGCCTCGCCGAGGGGAATTAATTGGCCTGGGCTGTGGCGTGGGAATATCTTTATGCGATTCGCTGGGGCTTCCGGGCCGAGGAGAAACAGCGAGAGAGAGGGGACAGGCTGTATCTGTCCTCCGTGTCCAAGTGCCAGGTGGCTTCTATCCACACGGCCAACAGGGGTCCAGAGCATTCAGTCCCAGCCCTGCGTATCTCTGTGCAGCCACAGTAGTTCCCATCTCCACCATGTAAATATAGATGCAATTTTGTATGTGGACGGATGAACAATCTTATTTAATCTTCTTTAACGCCTTAAAAGAATAATCTATTTCTGAAAAAAAAATCCTTTGCAATGTGACTTTTCCTAAAATGAAGAAATAAATACTATCCCTTTCAACTGTAAAAATTGTCCTCTATTTCCAAGCCCCAAAACCGACACCCGTCTGAGCTAAAATATCAACAAATTCCAGTAAAATGGACACAATTACCAGTGGTTTACATTTGTATTCCTAAAACATCATAACAAGGCAGCTTCTCTTTATCAATAACTCTGAAAAGCTATACGGCTACCTGCACTTGTTCACCTCTTTTCTACCTGTTCTATACCATACACATAACAAATGCTCACAATAAAAATGTATGTATACGTGGGATATATACTCAGTGTGTTTGCATTAATTATACCATTAATGCACAAAAACAGAACAGAATAATACAGGCAAAAAAAATCAAAGAAAATAATGAAACGTAATCCACCCAGAACAAAAAAAAACACAGCTTCATTCAACCTTTGAAGAGTTTCTGGACCACCTTTTTCAGAGCTTTACAAAAAAATTCAACTGCAGATCTTTGTCTCACAATAGAAGAAACACCACCAGGTGCCATCGCAAAACTGCTGAGTGTGACAACTCAAGGAATAATCCCACTTCTGGTGCACAGTCACAAGGCCTTGACATGCCCCCCCCCCACCCCTGCGGCAGTGCAGCACAGCGCAGCAATAAACCCTGTTATTTTCAGGTCCTAACAGATGATTAAAACAGAGACTCTCAAAGAAGACTTATGATTCCCGAGTAAGTTGTCTCAACCCTTCCACACCCTCACAGTCTCATATTGGGACTTTATTTGCTTACAAATGGATTGTGGAAGAGTTTGAGGTTTAAGGGATCAGAAAGAGATGGTTTAGCATGTAGCTGTTAAGACAGTAAGGTAAAAATTCAACGGACATCATCTCCTCACCCACTAACGGCAAACAGCTGCGTAAACAGGTTGGGATCAGAAATCCAAGCAGCACGTGAGGGATCTGCTGTATCTGATGCTGGCGAGACAAGACAAGGGAGCTACACACAGCGGTACCAAAGGCTTGACGCCTGCATCCTGCTCACTGTGCACATACACAACTACACACACACACACACACACACACACACACACACACACACACACACACACACACACACACAAACTTGTCTACCTCCACAGCGACTGTTATTTCACTGAGGTAAATAGTATATGACCTCTTGCCAGTGAAACTTAAAAACATTTACATTAATCAGATGTTTTTCTCCAAAGCCACTTACAACGATTTTTGTTACTGGTGCAATGCAGCGTACTGCAGAAGGAGGTGAGATTCAGACCTGGGTCCTTTGACCCCAAAGGGGGCAGCTCTCTCCAGGAAGAAACCAGCTGCCAACATATAAAAGCACATAGAAGTTCATAACAAAACAAAATGCTTGCTTTTGAGGGCGAGGCTGAAGTGCCCTGTTAATCCCTGACAGCCTTACCTTTCAAAATAAGTAACATGTAAAGTAAGGAATTTTCCCTTGTGAATTTCTCTTCAGGATCTGCTTTTCAGTAATTTCTACCCTTGTGGGGACATTCTCCCCAACTTCTTTACCTCTCTACATCTCCAGAAGGTTAGGAAAACACAAACCCCCTCGGCTCCCGAACCGGGAATGTCGGGGCACCGTGTTGTTTCAAACCCTTGCGTGAGATGGACAACAAACGGATACAACCAAGGCTCAACATAGGCAATGTGTCTTTTCTCCCTTGCTGGCGCAAGGGCTGGACGCTGGCCTAGTGGGCTGCCAGCCAATCCAAACGTGGTACTGGCTGAGAAAACCTTTCAGGATGTCGTATGGTGTTCTGTCACCTTGCTGCTACTGCCCATCACCCCACGACGCGACAGGCCTTCCCAAGTGACGGTGATGTATGTGGATAATTTGGTGCCTAAGTCTCCAGCCAAGCCGGAAAAGGCAGGAAGCACTCAGTTAAAGACCACCTAGATGTCGGGTAGGAGCATTTCCAGCCCCTAGCTTCTGGCTGGACAATTAGCACTGTGAGCGGTCTGATCTTTGTCTTCTTCAGCTATGGTAAACTTTACAGAAGCATAAAACTGAAGTATAAACATATATTGTATGACAGCAGTAGAGCACTTTGAATACCAATAAGAAGCTACCGCCTGGCTTACTGGATTAATTTTCATGTACCGCTGGCTCTGTGTTCTCCTTTTTCATTTTGTCTTACCGGTGCTGTATTTTTTTTACTGTATATTGCTGAAATAGAGCGATAAAAAAAAATAAACAAGCAAACAAATAAGTTTCTTTTTGAGATCCAGTTTGTGAGCCTGTTCACAACTGGTTAAACATGGTTAAAAGGAAGAGGAGAAAAAATGCTTTAAGATGCTTGACATTGCAGTTCATGACAGTTGGTGTTATTCCAAATCAAGCTACTGAATGGGTCTAATCACACAGAACCACAAGTCAAATAGGGAAGGTTATTTAGCCAGTCCAGAAACATACATGAAGGCACACGTCTGTTTATTTTACTTGCCAATTCTGACAGGTCAGAGGTGTCCGTCAAAACTCCCTGGAGAGCCGAGGCTGAAAACACTGTTTTCTGCAACACAGCTTTTTCAGCACCTGGGTCGTTTTTCTAAAAAACTGCTGAAGAATACATGGTAGACAAAAACAGCACAGAGACTGGAATGTTTTAACTGTCATATCTACACGCTCAATGCTTAATCTCCTGTCGAAGGTGATCCACTGCACCCTTCAGGATCTAAAATATATTCAGTAGAACATTTGGAGGAAATGTGCAGGCCAATGTTCAGTGACAGGTGACAAATGACACTGAGGGTGGCAGGAAACTGAATAATGACACAGAAGCCTGGCAGTCTGAGGCCAAGGAGAAGCGTTGCTGTTATGAAAGACATTTTAGCTGTACAAATTGGGTAAAATTTTAAGTTATTTTGGAAGAATGTTTTGGGCAAGCAACAGAAGGAAAAATGTGGAGAAAATTCTTTCCACAAGAATTGGGATTCAGTTTTTTTCAGACAATGATTATGTTACTGGTTTTTTTAGACAATTTTTTCAGACAATATTTTATGCCTCACTAAATGTGCATGGAAGCGAGACTTCTAATAAAATGGGCCAGGGAAAACATGGACTCATCTAACTGCATTCGGGAAAAACAAATGGATTGTTCTCGAACAAAACCATGCCAGATCTCTCTCTGAAGTCCAAATAAGCAGACTGAGGTTATCATATTTTGGACACGTCAGGGGCAGATGAGATTCTTATGAATAGACTGTAATGCGCAGAAAAGATGAAAGAGAAAGTTGGCCAACAACCAACGAATGGGCTCAATTTTAAAAACTATGGATGCAGTGCTTTCAACCCTGAAGACACAAATGAAGGACAGAAAACTCTGGAAACAATATCTGTTGACAGTGGAAAGTATAGTCTGTGTGTCCTGTGATGGTGGCTCACCTTCTTAGGGTTCCTGTTGAGGTTGTCCAGCTCCAGTAGGTAGATTTGGTCTCTGGCACCCAGCAGCAGGTGGCCCCGCTCCTCATCCAGCAGCAAGCTCTGGAAGCGCAGGTTGGAGCTGGAGCCCAAGAAGAGGGACGCGCCACCTGAGAGCTGCAGCTCTGTGGCCAAGAGAAAGGAAGAGCTGGGTACAGGTTGCAACCTTCACGTCAGAAGCTGTTAAGACACACACACACACACACACACACACAGAGACGTACAGCATGAGCTACTGCTAACTCCTTGTAAGGTGTCTTATGATAACATGATTTATTTCTTGTCCTTGAACAACACAGGAGCTTTAGCGCTGTTAAACTGATGGATTTTGAAAGGATTTTTAAAGCTTACTGCTCTAATGCGCTTTTATAGATTGAGGTGTATCAAGAGCTTAACTTTCTAAAGCAAGGAATGAAGTGTAACTGGCCATGTTGCCCCGATGTGTGACACTGCTTGGTCATCTCTGGTTTAAACTTTGTAAAAAAAAAGTTGTTTCCTGAATGAAAATATGTGTACCAATAAAAATTCACAAATTCNAAGAAGAGGGACGCGCCACCTGAGAGCTGCAGCTCTGTGGCCAAGAGAAAGGAAGAGCTGGGTACAGGTTGCAACCTTCACGTCAGAAGCTGTTAAGACACACACACACACACACACACACACAGAGACGTACAGCATGAGCTACTGCTAACTCCTTGTAAGGTGTCTTATGATAACATGATTTATTTCTTGTCCTTGAACAACACAGGAGCTTTAGCGCTGTTAAACTGATGGATTTTGAAAGGATTTTTAAAGCTTACTGCTCTAATGCGCTTTTATAGATTGAGGTGTATCAAGAGCTTAACTTTCTAAAGCAAGGAATGAAGTGTAACTGGCCATGTTGCCCCGATGTGTGACACTGCTTGGTCATCTCTGGTTTAAACTTTGTAAAAAAAAAGTTGTTTCCTGAATGAAAATATGTGTACCAATAAAAATTCACTATAAACATGTCTAAGCTGCATATATTTCATGCTTGATATTCATAATGGTCACAGGTAATTTGATAAACTGTCTCTCGCCAAAGAAATTGTCACCATGAAGTTCTTGCACCAGTGACCTCATAACCACTGGGACATTTGACCTGCATTACCACAGTTATTAAAGTTATTGGAACTCAGCATAGCTTGTGGCTACGTCTTTCGTCCAAGTATTCACATTTTATCATGATCAAAGTCTCAACTCAACTACGGGGGGATGGTTTCTATATATGGTTATGTTTAAAGTAGAATTCTGCTCTTCACTTAACCAGCAACTCCTCTGGATGAACACTTCGCTCAGTGAAGCCTCCTTCTTTTCATCTCCTCCATCTGTAACTTGATAGTCCCGTTGCTTAAATGAGATCAGCGTTTTCCTACATATAACATGCAGAATGCAGCCCTTCGGTCCTCACTGGCACAGCCTCCTCCATAAATCATGTTACAATTCAAATATGCTTGAATAACCCTTCCATAAATTAGTTATGTACAACACACAGAACAAACGTCTATGTTTCTTTGAAGTTAGACCCTGATCAGATGTCCAGGAAAGCCTCATGCTACACTAGCAAGAAAATGACGGACAGCTTTTTATTTCTAACCCCAACAATGAGGTCGCTCATCAGCAGTCCTCTAAATTCCTTTGTTTGACTGATAGATGCTCCGTGGTGCAGGATGGTGACCTCTCTGACAGCTCAGCCATGATCTGCTTTGCAAGGAGGCTCCGGTCCATCCCGAGTGATTTGTGTGAAGCTGTAGCTAAACAAGCCAGAGCTCCATTGTGGAGTCACCAGCCACTCGTGGCACCGCGTCCCTGGCCAACTGCGCCACAGCAATGTCACACGAGGGAGTCAAGGGCCGAGAGGATTGACACAGTGATTAGGCTGTGGCGTAAAGGGCTTTACATGGGTTACTTTCAACCAATATTTGCACACCGCCCAACCCCCCCCCCCCACAATCCCCTCCAAAGCCACTGAAAAGATTAAACACAGTCCAGCTCTGCTAATCTGCTTTGTAAACATGGAAAGCCAAGAGCCAAATGAATGGATGGACTTAAGGCTGTGGTCTGAGCCAACTCTACAACCCGCAAATAATCCTGCCAGTTAAGATATAACCCTTTCAGTAAGTTGCACAAAATAGCATGTTGCTTTTCCAATTTATCCACTGTGGAGCCACGAACTGAAGCACCAAACAATGGAATCTCAGGTAAAGAACCTGTTTAAATTACTAAGGTATTACTGAAGTGTCTTCAGTGCAAAGCTGGTGTCACTGAACACCGAGTCTGAGGAAGAATTCTGCCTTTCTATGCATTTAAGCTTAGGGCAAAAAGGTGTTTCCAGCAGAATGTTGTCCCTAACTTGTCCCTTGAAGAGGGTGAGTGGAAGCTTTTTTCCACATTGCTGAGTTTTCAGGACACCGTACAAAGTAATAGCGCTTATTTTTGTTTGTACTAAGGAGAAGATTACAGAAGTAACACGTAATAGTTTATGGTGTGGCGCTGTCAAGCGGGAAAGATGGCAGGCTAAATCCAGGAAGACTAGTGTCATCTGACTGGCTGAACTGGAAAGGATGGTCATTATAAATCCCACAAATCCCTGCATCGCATCAAGTTTATTTTTTTTTTGGCTAAAACAGTGGGCTTCAGTCCCCTCACACCAACAGCATCCTCCATTGTACAGGGTCATGGATGCCACCCACAGAGACAACACGTTTGGTGCAGAAACAGGCCAGAGGGGGCTTAACGGATGTGTTTCTGAACCTGTGCCTAAACTTTGTTCTTCCTACCTGCAGGATTTCCTAGTACATCTTGGACCCTGTGATACCCAGATCTCGGGTGTTAATGTCTGTTTACGTAGATAAAAATACCAAGTTAAGCCTATAGGTGTTTGCTTAGACTAAGATTCCTTCCATATCATCAGCAGTAATTTTAACAATTAAAATTAACATGAGAATGGATCACAAACTGCATGGAAGCAACTTTGGGCGGCCGGCGTATAGAGAACGTAAGGCCTAAAAATCTGTCAGCTGTATTTCACGTTTGACATACGTTCTCACAAAGTGCTCTACAGCAAAAGATACACTCAGCCAGTCACCTAATTGAAAGGCCCCCCATGGATCTGCCTTTCTCCATTTAGCCGCAACAGCATATAATGTATATGTCCCCACTTTAAATATTTTTCAATTCTCTGGCATAAACTGCTTTTCCTCCCCTTTTACTGCATCTGGGGTCAGCTGGACTCCCGGACACATCTTTAAGATCTCAGCCAAATCCACTTACTCATCGTCTACAATATCAACATTTATTGATTGATTTATTGTTCATTGTACATCCATAGGAGGTGGGAAATATACATACAGATACACGCACCGAAAAATAAACAAATCATATATACTGTATATATACCCACCAGTTGGCTTTTTTACAAAAGAAAAAGGTTGGCGTGCTTTGCAGAGCGTAAGGAAAACTATACAGTGAATATAGAACCTAAAAATACTTTCCTCCATTACAGGCAAAATAATAAGCCTGTTGTATGAAAAAGGCTGTAAATTTTCACAAACCTTTGAAGTGGTTTTTTCGTTGCATGTGACCCCAATCCATGAGGGCTGAATGTGTTTAAAAATGTCCTCAAACGCAGAAGAAAAGAAAGGCCATACGCAGGACAAACACCAAACCCGTCACCACTGATCCACAGATGCCAAGACACCAGTCCTGCCGCTTGTGCTGCTGTTTACGGAGCAGCAGCACATGCATGATGGGGTCCGTTGGTTTTTTTTTCTCTCCGAAACCCAGAAAAAGTGCCTGTTTGAAAACCGTTACGCCCAGATTTTACTGCATTTGTAACCACGACATTTATTGAACTTCATTTTGACATTCTGATTACGGGTCACGTGTACTGCACAGGCTATCTGACAAGCTGCACTTATGTGCAATTTAAGTAGAAATCCAACCTTCCCCCCACCCACAAAACTATTTTCTCCACAAACGTCTTCTGACTTTCCTTCTAGCTGTTCTGTTACACGACAGCAACAGCAGCATCCGAGGCCTGAGATGCCCTTGCCTAGTGAAAAACAATGCGGAATCTTTTTCCTCTGTGCAAAAAGATTTCAAGCCAAGGCCCCCAGAACAATTTATTAAAACCGGTCACACAGAAAGGGAAATGTTTCACAGATTAAAGGCATGCTTAATAAAACCATACATTATGTCATACCATTCCTGTTTAAATCCTGTAACTCCGCTTACTTTTAAGAATGAAACGATTACTGCGAGGACGATTTGTGTGGTAAATATGTCAGGGAGACATTTTAAAGGTATCTCTGTCTGGGCTTCTTTGTTTTAGTTTGATTAGTGTACAGCATTTCTGTATGGTTTCAGTTTAAACTGTAATTGTCATGCTGTACAAAGAGATATCGCAGTGACTGCTGGCTACAGTTCACTGTGGAATGCAAACTGAAATTAAATCTTGTTTACCGCATAGTTGCCACAGTCATCTCGCTCATCATTTATAAACCCCATATTAGGCAGATTTGCAGAGGAGGAGCTCACATGCGCGTCTGCGGAGCATTTTATTAGCGAGGGGATACCGCTGCGTGGTGAATGAAGCAGGACGGCACCCGGGCCATCAGATCTATCTTGATAACAGGGAAAAAAGAAAAAATCTTGGAAAGGCGTGTTTAATCTTTTCCAACTCTCACACTCTCTCCTTTACTTTGCACCCCTGGTTTATCTTTGCATTTCAGAACAACTGAGACACTCGCGAGGTCCCACTCAGAGATGGTCAGCTGATAAGATAATAAAAGCAAAGACGCAGTTCATAGTTTATTAATTTTAAAAAATTATCCACAGCCTGTTTTTTTTTGTCAAGATGGTGTGATATAAAATGACATGCCTATGGGGGATGGAAGGGTAGGGGCCACCTTAGACGGACTTAAACGTTCGTGTGACTCAATTCCTGGGGAAACCACTAGATACACTTTCATGCCCTGGGCTATCAATCACATGCTGGGTGAGCCAATGATGTAACTGGACCATTCATCCATCCAGAGAAGGCAACGCATTCCTCGTAGAACCTCGGATACTTCAACCATTTGGCACTAATGCACCAGAGACCCCATTAAATAATGCAAGAGGACGCCAAGCTACTGTTCTGAGCGGGCAAACACTTGGCATAAGACGCCTCAAGTGGACTTTGTGAAGTGCTCTGCGGCAGTCAGCTTGGATGAGAGCAAGTGCATGGAAAACAGTGACATGGAGAATCCCTCTGAGAACACGCCAAGTCAAAGGGGTGGCATGAAGTATGGACGTGTGTGCAGTTAGACAGATGGATTGATAGATAGATTTCATTTTCTGCCCAGGAGAAACTGCACAGGGTTACAACTGTAAAGCACCACTACAAAGATTTTAAAAAAAGCGACTAAAAAGTCAAAAATGAAATATTAAAATATTAGGCAAAAAATTCCCATGCTAGCTTTGAGTCTCTTACCTTTGAACCCAAGCTTGACCCTGGGGATGCTCTGCTTCATGCCGTCCACCACTGGAAGGAGCACAAGGAGTGACGCCGAGAGACACAGCCAGATGTTTACGGCGCTGCAACATGAGTCTTTCCTCTTTTTCCGTGTGTCCATGTTGAGGAGGAGACAGCGGTGAATGTGCTCACCAGTACAGCTGTGGGGAGAGGAAGGAGCAGGTGAGGGCTCATCTAGGAGTGCTGTGCCTCTCTGAGGGGGGTCCAACATGTTCAGGCAGTCGAACTCAGGGGAGGGGCCCTACGAGGAAGGGAGGGGCCCGCTGTGGATGCTCAGCTGTTTTACCATGGTGCACCGTAGGCATCTCCCCCGCTAGCTACACACCCACCCCTCAGCTGCTGAACGCTTTTCTCCTTTGTCTACTGTCTTGCACGTTTCTAAATCTGTTTG
This sequence comes from Arapaima gigas, assembly GCA_900497675.1. NCBI lineage: Eukaryota > Metazoa > Chordata > Actinopteri > Osteoglossiformes > Osteoglossidae > Arapaima > Arapaima gigas. The sequence continues at coordinate 34,353 of UFQX01000825.1, read as the reverse complement.
CCCCAAACAAAGTCAGGAATGGCAAAAATAGCCGTTGGGGCTGCTGGAGAATTGTCATTCCTTCTCTGGCATTTTACCCCCATGCCTGCTTCCACCTCCCTCCTTTCTCATGCTAAACAGTATCCACAACCCCTTCTTTGAATACTCGGCCATTTGATGATCAGCCGGGTATTCTTCTTACGCGTTCTACCTTCATTAATGTGCTGAGTGCCATTGAACTTGTGACCATCAGGAGGCAGTAATAGTGCAGCCGAACTCGTAACCCCCTTACTTCTGGGTCATAGCTCTGCTGTGGAGTGACTGCATAAGTACGTGGCATAAGTTTCATGATGTCTCCAAGGACAGGGCCTTCTTTTCAGGGTCCCCTTTCATGCTGCCGGCGTTCAGCTGATGATAGGTATAAATAAACAGCGTCCCCTTTCTCTCCCTTCCCACAATGCAGCTCGATCAGACACCGCTTGTTCAGCTCATTCATTCAGCCCATGGGTCAATGACTGTTTAAGTACAATGTACCATTCGGAAGTGACTTTGGAGACAGCTGGTGTGCCTTGTAGGTTCAAGGGAAACTTTATACTCAAGCACATTGTGGTTAGTTTGCTCTACGGTAAAACGCGTTCCTTCGTTACAAAACACGTAGCATAAAACGCGTTAACTCTGCACACTCTCTGTGAAAAGCAGGAATTTTCAGAGGAATTCGTATTGCTCTTGTTTATGTTCTGAATCAGAAGAAATGGGGCTTTGCGACTGTGAGGCGAGTCAGCCAGGGTTGGGGTCCGGAGGGCGGGATAATCGCTGATAAAGCAGACAGCTTGTTTACCTGTGAGAGTGAGTTCCTCAGACTGCAGCCTGCAAAACAACGTGAGAACTGTGATTCTCAGCAGATAAGGCTCTACAAAGCTGGGAATAGTCTTCGACATATTCAGCTGACACTTTTCTCCAAAGCAATTTACAGTGTTAATCTCCAATGATTTGCCGATTTAAACAGAGTAGGAGTAGTTTTTACTGGAGCAGTTCAGGGTAAGAACCTTGAACCACTACGCCACCAGCTGTTCATATCTTCTACGCTTGATGATATATTTCCCCCCTTTGGGATTATTCTGCTGATATCATCTACGCCCCAAGATCACTTTGAGAAAAGACACTAAACACAAACAGAAACATTGGCTCTTAAAATAACAGGTTCTGCCTGACCTTTGATTTTGAGCACTTAAATGACTGTTTCCTTTCTGGTGATTCTATAATGGCAGGTTGACCATGTAAAACACTGCAATCCCATGTAAACATGGCAGAGACCTCACATTCACCAACCCCTCAGTTTACAGCAAAACTAAAAGTCATCACGGGCTTACAGATGGATCCGAGGTTCTGAGATAGGAGCAGCGCTAGAACTAGAAGCTGTAAATATCTATTCCAAATTTGTAGAATCATATTCACGAGAATATGACACTGGGCCAAAACTGGCACCTTAAGGCTGAGAAGTTTGACAGACATGCAAAGCAGAAATTGACTAGAAGGTCCGACCAGTGTTTGGGCAGTTGGTTGTGAATCGATGTGGTTGGCAGTCAGTTAGTGGCAGTCCATGCATACAGTAAGGCTCTCTGAAGGCCAGTGCATCCTAGTGCCATGATGAGGCTGGAGGGTTGTGAAATGGGACAGGCAAGAAACGCACAGCAGATCTACAGTGGTCCTTCACTGGGGAAGTCTGAGGGACGGAAGACCCCACTTTTCTTAGATCCGGCTGAGATGACCAGTTAGCCTCATACTCGGTGCCAAAAGGTCAAAACAACTTTGGGCCATTTACGCACACTGTGCTAGCCTCACCCCTGCCGTAGGCAACAGTTTGAAGTGCAAGTGGCAAAAAAGCACACCAGCAATGACTGGCCCAACACCAATCGCCCAAGTAGCACGAGCATAATCAGAAGACCAAGGAAACAAGCCAAACAGCAGCCCACCTGGCACACTATTCTAACAAGCATGTCTCCATCGACCCTCCCAATTACACTCCTTGTTCTCCCAAACATCCTGTGAATCACTTGAGGGATACCCCGTAAAATAACCGCATTGTTTAAACTCGGGAGGACAGCACAGCATCAGCAGGTCTCGGGGTCCAGCCAAGAGCGGGTGAATTAAAGTCATTATTGGGCCATATTCCCCAAACGAAGCGGGGGAGGGGCAGCAGCGTGCAGGCAATTGGTTCCAGCTTTTTGTATAAAGGCCTTTTCTATTTATGTTGGCAATAAGGAAACGTTTACTTTGTAGCTGAAATGTAATATAAAGCCCTTGCAGCATGTTTAAAAGGGGGAAATAATGGTGGGACATCAGACCTATGTCCCGTTCTTCTTGTTGGACCTGCACAGCTCTTTTCCTAACAACAAATACTGCTGAATATACATGAATGAGAAAGTAAAAAAAATAAGAAATAAAAATTTAGACCATGGAGACCACAGATTTGCCCTACAGAAATTGAGGCAGATTGACGTATTTTGTTGCCAAGAATAACCGGTTCCTCCCCGTTCATAACAAGCTCACCTTGATTTAGAATAATATACCTTTGAACTGCTGTTTAAACAGCCCGGTTTGCAGGACTCAAATGTACGCAAATGGCTCGCCGATAATTTTAAACGCCTCACTCTATCCGCAAAGCATAACCACCAGTTCATAAAGTTCTACACTGAAATGCTCAGAATGCGTGTCGGACAAGGAAAACTTTAGTGCAAACGCTGAGGCTGTTAGCAGTGCAGCTTTTGAATGAAAGCATAGATGGTTGAAAGAGAATCCTAGCAGAGCAGCACGTGGAGGCCTTTCTGCCTCAATGCAGCCTGATTATACTTTGAAGTCTTGATATCCACTCTTCAGAATACAGTGATCAGTGGACCAAGTATGAAATTCTGACTCAAATGATGACTGCTGTTTATATTTTCTCACAGAAACCCATCAGATTAAATGTGCCCAGATGAGTCACCCTGCAGAAAATGAATTAAACCACAAAGATCCAACTGTGATGTATTATTGTACCTTGGTTTTTGGCGCTACGGAAAATATGTGCTTTGAGACAGACGGAGGTAGATTATTTATGATTTCTGATTATTCCTGTGTAAGATGAGAACGAGTGACAGACCGTAGTCTCGGAAAACACATGGATCAAATAGCTGCAAGGCTCTCAAAGTTTTCAAACAGCGTACATCTGGACGTGGTGGGAGAAATCCAGACGTGATGTAAGGTGATGGACGAAATAGCGCGTGTATGTATTGCATACACGTACAGTAGATACACACATATATTTTAGCCGATAGCCTTTTTGACCGAGTCATTTGTACACGACTCCGTATATTTCCAAACAGTGCCGTGAAAAACTAACCCAGAGGATGCGTATATTCATCAGGCACAAAAGTATTTCATAAACAGTTTTTGTCTATATGGTAGTCTATACTCATGGAGTGAAAAATGTCTGGACAATGTCATCACAAATTTGGTGCAGTGATTTTATTTATTTATCCCCTGCCCCACAAATGTTACATACAGCAGCTTTAGCTGGTGCAGTTCGAGTCTTTAAACCGCAGAGTGTCTGTGTATAAACACCGACTCGCGATGTACTGCACATGGCAGCCGTCGCAACGGCAAAAAACTTGGTAAAAGTCAGGTTAAAGCCGGACACTTTTCAAAAGAATGCTAAAAAGTTAACAAAGAGGAAACAGCGTCAGGTTGTGGTTTTGTTATGTGTTTGCCTTTGCGAGGAATGAAAGGACAGCGGTGGGTGGAAGGAACGGGAACTCTGCAATAAGAAAAAACACATTTCTTCTGTCAGAAAGGAATTACGGCTCCCTTCCAAAAGTGTGTCGCAAAATAACTGGCGTGTTATCAAAAATAACGTGAGTTTTCCAATGTCTTGATGCACACATGAAGGGATTTTTAACCCACATTCATTTAAATTAAACCCTTGATTTAATGGACTTTGAGTTAAGGAAAAAAAATTACATGGTTCATACTTTCCTGTTATTTTCCGGTTGATGTGTTCTTTGGTACTTCCTGACAATCGTGTGGTTGATATGTTGAAAACGCACCACTTATTATTTAATGGACTTCTAATTTGATCATGACGATATTTATATTTAATGGATGTTGGCCAATACGTAACACCCCCCCCAATTTAGTCTGTTGAATCAAGGATCTACTGTGGGATAGTATTTAAAATACTGTATTCCTCCAAAATCAGTGCTTCAGAAAACAGCTCATGGCTAAGAAAACGGAAGTTTAAGAAATCATCTGTTGTCCACTAAATTTACACAAAACCCACGTTGATATCTTTTCTTGTTTTTTCTTTTCTTCACAAGGAAGGCCGTTGAGTCAAAGCTGCTCACCTTCTGAAGCCTGAGGGACGCTTCGAGTTTGGCGACATTCCTCAAAGTAAAGGATCTGTTATTGAAAGGATTTTTCACATTCTGCACCAGGGCTTGACTGAATTCTGGATCACCTTAGACATTCTGGAAGGCCGTAGCGATACTGTTACTGGGCCACAGCAAAGTGCATTTATATCGTCACCTGCCAAGTGACTAAGCAAATGACAGAAATGTGACCAGTCAGTAGCTAATACCTTGCAAAAACTTTCCTTTCTTTGTATTTTCAACAAGCAAGGGAAACCATTCAGTGGCGCCCTCTTCGGCCACGTAAGACTGGCAAAAATGTCGGCTCATGTTTGGGGATTTTTTCACGTCACCTGCAGCAACCCTTGGTGAAAGGGGCCTATTGTGTTCAGGGCACATCGAGTGTGACATCAGTGAATCTCAAGACTGTGTGAACTTGCACGTTGACACACTGAGCCCACATCTGCACGACAATGACCCCTCTTGCCCGGTATTGTGGCAATGGCATCATTTTTATAAATTTCCACAGGAAAAAGCTCCGAAACTCTTGCACGAAGCCAGGATTCTCGCTCTGGCCAGAAGGTATGGAGAGCACATCCAATCTCATCAGCCCAGTGTCCTGACTCCTGCAGTGTAGCTACCGATCTACAGCAGCTGAGGATGCCTCAACCATGTGGCATACTGACATGCTGGTGCTACATTTCTAGGTATATGCAAGAAGTGGCTTCTCGAGGCAACTTCTGCTTCTCCAGTCGTTGTCTTAGCCATATATAGACTGCCTACAGGTATGAATGCAATTCAAGGAAGGCGTTTGCTTTACAAAGGGCAGCAGGTGGCATAATGGAGAGAGCTGTCACTTTGGACTCCCAGGTTTGAATCCCACCTCCTGCTGGTGAACCCTTGGTCAAAATATTTACTCCAAACTGCTCCTGAAGAAAATACCCAGCTGTCTAAATGGGTTCATCACAGTTCTACTGAGTCGATACCCACATGTGTAAGGTTCCTCTATCCAGAGAACTGAATTTGATGCATCCATTGTTACTTTGGTCGAGTGCATCTATTGAGGTCATCTTCCTGATTTCCTTCCATTTCCAAACATTAGTGCTTTTTCAAAAGAATCCAATCTTCTCATGAGACATCCAAAGTACGATGACCGAGAAGCAGGTATCTCTACAGAAAACCTGATGATGCTCTAGATGTGTAATTGCATAACTGTTTACCTCTGCCAGGAGACAGAGGAAGGCATCTTCAGGCTGTGAAGCCGCTGCTTTAGTTTTGCCCATGTCAACTGAGGACCAAGATGACAAGTATGTTAGAAATATTTCAGCTTTTGAGGGTGTTCAGTAGCCAGCGTTCACGGGGAGACACCGTGAAAAACACACACGGTGTGCCCACTTACACTCCCTGACACGTGTGTTGATGCAGACCATATAAACTTTCCACATTGCGCTCTTTGTTTAAAAAAAGACAAAAATCAGTCAAAGGAAAGCCCCCCCCCCCCCCCACACCTACTGTCCTTACTGTAAGCAAACCGCCTGGAAGTCTGCCAGCTATGGACACGGTAAAAAAATGACGAGCACAAGCCGTGTATAATCTTTTTAAGAGGAAGCAAGTGTCCTGAAATCTGAGTGAAATTCAAAGGGAACATTATAAATCTTCCTTTTCTTTCTCAGCTTCAGCTGCTTGCCTAGCTTCGCGTGCACAGTAAATCATCTTCAGACGGGACGGAGAAACCAGTGCAAAAAAAAAAAAAAAACAGGGTGCAAGAAAGGTTCCATAAATGAACATGTGGGTTAAAAGTAAACGACTATAAATGACCCATAAATCCATCAAGGGAACATTTTCCAGACTGTTAACCCCACGAAAGACCGGGGGACAGAGGAACTCTTACAGACCCACCGTGATGGGCACTTTACACAAGGTGAACGGGGGGGGGGGGGGGNCCAAACTGTTAACCCCCCGAAAAACCGGGGGAAAGGGGAACCCTTAAAGACCCCCCGGGTTGGGCCTTTTACACAAGGTGAAGGGGGGGGGGGGGGGGGTGTGAACAAAAAGAAGTAAACATCACATCGTGGAGTAATAATAATAATAATAATAATAATAATAATAATAAAGTACATTAACATGTGCACAGTCATTGCTTTTAAGTCTGACAAAACGTGGCAAAGTTTTCAGTCCAACAGCAATTAAAACGACTTAAGTTACAAAACAAGTTCAATATTGATTCTAGATATATGTAGAAAGTGAAGAAATGCATGCAGAGAAGCAGCAGGGAAATCGCAAAATAATATTGCAGGCAAGATAATTTTAGGGTATTATAACGGTTACCGTTGTCAGGTCTGTTCCAGAGGGAAATAGAGGTACATGAGATGTATCTCGAAACACGTCACCTTTCCAGACTTTTCCTGTCCGTTTCAATGTGAAACTCTTCATAAACGCAACGCCGACGCGCCTGACGTTTACTGACGCACTTTCGCGGTATTTTCGCGGTATTGTCGCCTGCTCGCAGCGCGCGGCGACGTTTGGACCGTCACGGAAAGAATTCCACGATAGATGCATTTTGCCCTCCTGCGTGTTTCACATCTCCTCAGCTGACCCGCGAAAAGTCTGCACACAGCCCAGCACGGCGGGGTGTAACGCGGACGTGTTATTTTTTTGCAGTACAGGTGGGGTAAACGGTGTAAAAACGGTACCTGGAGGCTGAGGGGCTTCAGGCGGAGCGGCGATCGGCGGGACCCGGAGCGCAGCTGGAGACCATGATCTGCCGCTGTCAGAGCGCCGCTCCTGTGGTCAACTGTCGCTCTCCACCCCCAGCCGCCCGCAGGGAACTGGACCTGCACGTGGGCTTCCCGCACAGGGAGGGGTCCGACTGGAGGTGCTCAAACAGGGGATGGTCCAAGACTGAATGGTTGGAAAGGAGGCAGCCAGAGGGAAGATGGACAAACCCCCCTGTTGGTAGGTTTGGAGGTGGCCAGACACAGGATGGTTGCAGACAGATATGAGGTCAGAGATTGTAGGACAGGAGACTGTCAGTCATTTGGAGTTCAGAAAGGAGATGATCAGGGACAGGACGGTCAGAGAGAAGGTGGTCAAACAAGCCGCAGATGAAGATGGTGAGATGGGAGACGGTCAGCAAGGGGATGGTCACAGGCAAGATGGTCAAAGAGGGGACATCAAGATATGAGATGGTGAGAGAGAAGATGGTCAAACAGGGGATGGTCAAGATAGGAGGCAGGCAGATAGGAGATAAAGATGATCAGGCAGGAGATGGTCAAAGAGAAGATGTTTAAACAGAGGGAGGTCAGAGAGGAGATGTTCAGACATAAGATGGTTAAAGAGAAGGAGTGTAGACATTATATGGTTAGTTAAGGGGTGGTCACATGGAAGACTGGTAAACAGGATAGTTTGGGAAAGAGATGGACAGACAAGAAATGGAAGGGCTCGAAATGAAGATGATCAGACAGAAGGTGATCAGAGGAGATGATTAAGGAGGTGGTCGTGCAGTGGGTAGTGAGACAGGAGTTGTTCAACTGTGAATGATCAGAAAAAGGATGACCAGACAGAAGATGGTCAGGTATGTAATGGGCACACAAAGGGCTGACAAATGGGATAGTCAAAGAGGAGACGGCGGTGAGAAAGAAGGTCACAGAGGACATGGTCAAACGGTCGGGTCAACAATCAGACGATTACAAGCAGGTGGGTTTTCCCATCAGCCCACTATCCAAGATGCTCGTGGAACAGCAGCTGATGCCTGAGAGGCTATGAACCTAAAATGACCATTTTTTCTACTCTGAGCTCCTTGGTTCTTATCCCTCAACCCAGCAAAGGTCTTGCAGTGATGGCTGCAACCAGCACTTCCTTTCTGGACACCTCTGGAGCAAAGTGAACGACACACTGTGAATGTTACACCAGTCGACCGTTTAATACCACATTGGAGCACTGAAACTGAGTTAGAGTGTTTATCGTTACACTGAACTTGGCGCCTTATTATCGTCTCATAGATTTAATAAAATATGAAATTCTGGAAATGACCTTTTTCTGGAAGGTGAGCGACTTACAGACTGTTAAGATCCTGTTCAAGAAAAGAATAACAATGTGGGATGCAGTTTACTGTTTACTGCGCTTAATGCTTTTCCTATTGTTATTATTGTTATTATTGTTCCTATTGTAATAATTCTTTACATTGTGGACTCTAAAATGTCAGATAAGTTTATATCATGAGCTGGGAGGGAAGTTACACACAAGCAAACAAAGAAACAGTCATGACTACCTACCAGTTTAACTTAGACTAGTCTAATATTAACTAACTGCTTACTGTGCTACATTTTTCATTGCAGAAACTGCAGGTGGGTTTATATTTAAAAAGTTTTACAAGTTCAGGTTACCGAATTAATGCAGGAAATTTTCTAGCTGTATGACTGAATGTTACTGAACAAAACTGTCAAGGATCCAAATAAATGCAGCAGAAACAATAAATAATTAATAATGGAAAAATGAGTGCACGCAATTCAAATATGGCATTTTTTAAATACCATTATTATTCTATTTGCTGTCTTACAAATCTTTATTCATCCATTAGCTACTGCATACTTGAAACGTAATTATTAAATTAGATAGATAGATAGATAGATAGATAGATAGATAGATAGATAGATCATTTATTGAACCCAGCATTTATTGAACCCAGGGAGAAATTATACATCAACATATCCAAAAATTAAATTAAATGTTTTTTTTAAGAAGGAGCAAAAACTGGCAATAAGTCGCCTTTTGGATTAATGGGCTATGACACACAGGCTGCACAGGACTGCCAAATTCTCTCTGAAAAACACAAAGTCTCATAAACTCTGAAGGCAACAACTGTGCAAAAAGAGTAAGGTTGACGTGGTGCTTAAAGTCCTCTTTTTCTGCTGCCATAATTGCTATGGGGGTATGTAAACACGAGAGTGACATCAGCACTTACACAGTCCTTCTGTGGCCAAGTTTGGGATGCAGAAACCCTGATCCCAGGGCAGAGGCATCTCAGTAACTGTTTCATTCCGAGAAGGTTTACGGATTCTCAGCTGTAAAGTTTTAAGGGCCCCACAGCACTGCTGGCACTGAATCATGTCAGTGTAATAAACCTTCTTAGGCGACACCGGAATCTAAGCCAAAGTGTGTGTTACATATTTCCAGTGGGCCCCTCTGTGTGTGTCCAGTGGAAATTCCTTTCTTCAGAAATCCCATAAGCGTGCCTGCTGAGCAGTGAGAGCGGACTACGGGGGTCTCCTCCTGAACCCGGCAGCACTGATGATGACCTGGCCAGGCGTGGCAGCCCTGGCTCCACACCAGCACAGTACAGCGGAAAGTTTCCCCTTCCACACCCTTGGACCTGGTCTCGGAGCTGGTTTTCATTTCTATTATAGCTGTCCACGGGCCCCCTTGAAGTGACTCACGGAGGGCTACCGAGGCCGTCGAGACCGTGCCCCGGCATCCTGCTGAAACCACCTCTCAGCTCGGCGATTTCCGCATGGAAAGAAATTTAAAGTGAGGCACCTACACTTTGCGCTAGTAACCATAAAGCGTAGCACCAAAAAAGATACACAAATACTGACCCCGTGACATTTGCCTAAAAAGATTGCGCTTTTTCTGAAGACAGACTCAGAGAACCCTCACAAGGTTGCACATAAAACACGTGCAGCAGTTATCGGAAGGTGTTACAAGAATAAAAAGGAGAATAAAATAAAAGCTAATAAATAAATAGGCGAACATAGATCCACAAACGTAAAACAAGTTCATAAATATATACATTTATAGGATGTTTAAGAGTATGCACTGTTTCATGTATGTACCCGGAATAAAAAATATGGTTTGGAGTTTTTGATACTTGTATAATATAATGAAAATGACAAACCATCACATACAACACAGATGACAGAAGACCATATAAAAGTGCTACATGGAGCAGAAACAAATACCTCAATAAATGTATGACAAAGCATATTCCTTATACAGCAATTTTACACACTTTCTGACATTCAAATGTCGATTTTCAGTGAAAATTAATGCCTTCATGCACAGTGATTGATGGTAACCAGAATTCATATCGCATGACGTGTCCATTGAATGACAATTCTGGGGTCTAAGGGAAGAAAAACCGTGTCAGTGAACTTCAACTCTTGTTTGTAGTTCCTCCGTATGCATTTGTCTGTTTTGCGCTTCTCGGACTGCGGTTCACGAGCAAGAAATGTTTCTTGAAGAAATCACTTATTTTTCCTTTGTTTCTTGTCTGTTGTGAATTAAATGGCTGGGCGAGCATTAAAGTTCTCAAAAAAAAAAGGATTTGGAGGACAGACTTGTTGTTCGGTTTTCCCATTGTGACACAGTCAACGGCACACAGTGTGTCCCTTTGTCTGTCTGTCCTCATTTCGGAGCCGCCGCTCGGTTTTGCTCTGTCTGGCCCGAACGTGGAGCCAGTCTGCGAAATTACTTGTCCTACTCACCGCGTAGAAAAAAGGAAAACGGAAACACACTTTCCTCCAGACTGTGCCCCAGAAGGTCTGTGGGGGATCCAAATTACAACCTGGGCTGAGGCCTGCGAATAATTTCTGGAACTGCATTAATCGGTTTGCAGATCTCCAGCAGACACGGCACACTGCCAGTGTTGTTCAACAGGGGAACACTTACTCCACATGTTTTGCTCAGAAAACAACTTATTAGCGTTAAACGGGTAAGACTGATTAGGCAATCTTACTATTAGAGTACCTTAGAGCCAAAATGGAGGCCACTTGCACTACAATTGTAAGAACCGTTATCAATAATTAGGATAAAAATCCACAATTTGGCCAGAGCTGGTCGAAAGCCCTCCCTGCTGTTATCAAACTCAGCGCAATAGTGGGTATTAAAAAATGTACCGCGTGCACCACCCACATAGCATATCTGTCAACTATTCTTGACCAGGATCGTGAGCAGATCCTCAAATAAGCAAATATTCAATGCAAATGAATAAGCAGTTTCACCAAAAATCCAAGACTTATTTTTTCCTTTAGTACTGAATGTAAGAAAAACACAAGAACAAATCCTCGATTTAATGGAATCACTGGGAGAAGGGGGCCGTGGGATATTGTCCCCTAAATCCAGTTTTCTGCAAATCCGACAATACATGGAAGCAAAAGTCTTTTAAATAACAATGGACATATTTTGAAGTACATATTCAACATGTCAGCCACGCTATGAGGAAGTAACAACATAATAACAACAAAGCAACATACTAACTGAAAAAAAAAAACGAACTGGAAGGATTAACGTGTTAAACATATAGTTCTGACGGTTGAATCAGAAATCCGTTTGGATTTACCGTATTCATAACCTTATAAAGGCTGGAGCAACAGAGCAATGCTTTGAGTTGGGACTGTCTGGATTTTTTTTAGAATTATTACTGTCACAAACACAAACTAAAAACAAAGTGTACGAACTTGGAAAAAGAAAAAAGCTGAACTTCTACTGGTATAAAACCTCTGTCAAAAAAACTCTAAGAACAGGAGTCAACAACGTGCTGGTTGAAAGCTTTATTTACTACCACTTCAGCTTAAATAATTTAATAAGCCGAGTTGCCGCCTTATTAATCCTCGTACTTCGGCTGGACAGAAATATTAAAGTGTATGACCTCCTGTGGGCTGGAAGAAGGGAAGTTCATGTCTGTCTTTTTACGGGTTGTGTCATCACCGTTTGTTTGTACATAAGATATCTCTTCCACTGCTTACACAAATGCACTTTTGTGACCTGTCAGCTCTCGGGGGGTAGGGGGGAGTTGAAATATTCCCCACCCGGACCGAAGGAACCATTATGGATGTGCTGTAGAAATTAAACTATGAAGCTTCAGGTCACTGCAGGAGTGTGTCGTCGATCCTTTTCATCGTGTGGCTTCTCCCCCAAACTAAACACTGCCAGCACTAAAATCGACCAAACAAGCCTACAGTCGGCTTTGCTGTGACTCCTTCGACTGAGCGTTCCTTCTTCTTGTGTGGAAATTTGCCAAGTCACTTCTTGAAGAACTTTCCAGGTTGTCTTGCTTGGTGAAGTCGAGATAAGGACTTCATCACAGTGACATTTTTCGCAGGTCTCAGTGCCAAGCACAACAGAGGGAGAAAGTTTTCCGAAAGCCAACTGATGAGTCTTATAATGGTTAAGGTGTAAATAATAACGGTGATACCCTGTCCCAATGTCAGACACATCTCTTCAATACCGCATATTTTTCTAGCCTCCTTTTTAAACTTTTTTTTTACCTTACTGTAATTGTTTGAGGGTGGTGTGAGAGCTCTGGTCCCCCCCACAGTCCAAAGACATGCGTTTCAGGTTGCTCTAAATTGCCTGTGCTCGGAGCGTGTGGCTTCCCTGTGATGGACTGGGGTCTCGTCTCTTATGTTCCCCACCTAGTCTAACGCCCCGTCGTTCCCAAGATAGGCTCCAGACTACCGCAACCCCGACCGGGACAAAGCGGTTGGAGAAAAGTGAGTCAGTGTATTTGTTGTTTGACAAACTACTTACCTGTTCATTTTAAAACAAACAAAAAAGTGTTTAGTTAGCATGACTAAGACATGTAGAGAATGAAACAGTTGTTGATCTTTCAAAACTTGGAAGCGTTTTTTTCCCAAAACAAGGAGCATGAACTGGACTTATATGATGCAAATGAACACTTTGGTGCCCGTTTCCATAGGGTTTCGGAGCAAATGTAAATATGCCCCAGGAAACCTGTTTAAGTTAAAACTGCATCCAAAACATCTAATCAGAAAAATAAAGTTTTGTTTCACTTTACAATCTATTTATTTACCAGGACGGCTAAGACACAAGTCTGCATACATAACTATTTATTTATTTTTTGCAAGATGTGCATCTGGGTGGTTGGATTCATGTGGCTGCTTTGCGGTGAAGCGGTTGAGATTGGAAACAGACGTGGTTTGTACACTGCGGTCCAACAGCAAATACTCCTGTCAACAGTACAAAAAAAGGTGCAAATGGGCCATTTATTATTGTAGTAACAGGTAAAAAAAAATGATCTACTTACAAGGATTTCATTTACCTATTTAAGCTGAGCAAGCAGAGGTGCTTCTGCTTTCAGGCTACTCACATTATGTGAAAAAAAAATTTTAATTGAACCCGCATCACTCCCAAAGCGGAAATATTTCCCTTATTTCCTGTTTTTCTCGGTTCTCTCCAAAAATTTTCTCAAAGCATATGTTCCATAACAGTTTTGTCTTTTTTTTTTTTGTTTATACTTGTTTGGTGGTGATTCTGACAATGCTGTGAATGATATTTTATGTTGTATTAAATTAGAAATTCGTAACACAGGCTTTGGAAGCATCGGGATGAGAAATAAGGTGATTTTACCCACAGAGAATCTTGGATCCGGAGACATCTTGAGTTCTGTCGGCAAATGTGATCAATGTGACGCATCGGTCTTTAAAACAGACGTCCAGGCACCCATAACACTGCAGAATGCATAATTTCTTTTAACTGTATTTCCTTATTGGGAAAAACTGTGGGATTAATACTATATTATGGATATGTTCTCTGGTTTTATTTTAGTGGTTTACACAGGGATCTGCTGGAGAACTGTAAACATGAAGTTGAAGAAAAAACATTTTTAGATTGAGAAACCAGTATTGAGGAATTGAACAACAAGCTGCCCTAAGGAACTAAAAGCATAATTGTAAACTGATATTTAATACTAGTATCAAATGGAGTTTAGCAGGGTGCACGACCAATAAAGTCATTAGATAGTCATCGGATAGTTACCCGGTGCCGATAGATAACCAACCCGCTGTATTAAAATGAAACAGCTTCAAGATTTGGGACTTGACCCAAATTCCCAAATTCCTCTTCAACAAACACCCATTGTTGATTTGCAAGACATCAGCTAATTCCGGAAGAAAGAAAACAAGATTAATGCTGGTTTCTAAACCTTACCCTCTTAAGCCCTGTGACTGGAACTCTGGTTCCTGCACAGATGATCAGGAATGTGTTATTCAAACCAACATGACATACTGCAGCTGGCAGTGTTACCATGTTTAACACACCTTGCTTAAGGTGCACGACTGTGTTACGTGAACACCCTTTAAACCGACTGGATGTTTTGTATTCAGAAAGTAATATATTTGTTCAGGACATGAACTTGTAATATGAGCAAAACTGGTTCAAGTCCAAACTGCTGTAGCACCACTGATCAAGGTAGTTTTTTTTTTTTTTTTTAAACTGCTTCGATAAAAACGTCCAGCTGTATAAATAAGGAAAATACTGTAAATCACACTGTATGCTATGCAACAAATCCATAACAGTGGCATTTTCACTGGGTAATTTTGATGCTACCATAGCAGCATGAAGACAAGACTGAACTGATTCAAGGCAGTTTTTGAAGAGGAAAAAATAAATGCCACTACTCCCCTTATGTTAGTTTGTGTATCAGCTGGTATCTGCAAACTATTAAGCATTACGTTCAGAATTTCTGCAGCGGATAAAAGACACTAGGGGATTTTGCTAATGTTCACATATGCATTTCTTTAATATAGGGGACCGAAATACCGAACAAATGGTTAGAAAGCAGAGCGCAAGCCGATGGTCTTACTGCACCCTGGGCAATGAGATGTAGCTATGAGGCTGATATGAACGGCCACGCACTGCTGTTGCAGTCTTTAACTGGGAGAGCAGCTCACCCAGAGGTTCATTCCAGGATCTTATGGGAAGTCCCAGTACAGGAGCAAAAGTCTTGATTCTTCCAAAAAGCCAAAAGTACAAGTGCTGTCACTGCGCTGGAATCGTAGCCATTTCCAGTAAAGTATTACAAGAAATAACTTTTAACCTTTGTAGCAAAAAAAAAAAAAAAACATTGCCACCCATGTTTTAAACAAACATTCCACTGGTTACTAGCTAATGGTGGAGAAAAAAGGTTATCGCTCCAATTTATGAATAGGTCACATGGCATTTCTCAGTAAGAACACAAAAGGAAAAAGAAAACATGACTGGATAATATCAGGAAGATCTAATCTAATTGTGCTGTGTGTTCTGAATAGCGGTCGCTGGCCAGCGGTGTCTGGTCTACACCATCTCCAGGCCAGTGAGGGCCAGCTGTGCAGGCCCACCAAAGCAGGTGGCCTCAGCTAAGACCACATCTGTCCTGCTGCCTCAGAGACCTATTTTACACTCAGCCGTGATGGCCGAAAGCTGCTGTCGTTCGTGAGTTACCTTTTCCCTCCCCGAAATCAGCATTTGGCCCAAAGCAAGAGTAAAACAGGCGAGGCCTTTCTTAGCCATTTACCAAAACAGGAGCACCTTTAATTTTACAGGGAAATAACCTCTGACTTGCACTAAGAAACACACAAATCACGAAAAGCAAGACTACTTTTAAGCAGGTAGCTCATAATTCTTGCATTAATCTTGTGTCAATCTGCGAAGGGAAAAGAGGCCACGGGGAAAGGAGGGCCAACACTGACGGCCAGGGGGACTCAGAGGATGTGGGGGTGAGAAACACGTCTGATCTTCTTCCTGTTGATAAGACGCGTTTGAGGCCAGCACGACCTCCCGATGGTACTTATGGTTGCTTGTCCCAGCTTTGGCCTGAAGAGATGTGCGACTGCCTGAGTTAAAAGAAAACCTTTTGCATGGTGTCGGGACAGACGGCGCTGATCACACTGGAACTAATTCACGCTGACGCTGCACACGAAGAAACCGCTCACTTCCAGCTGTGAACATGTCCGCTTTCAGGAGCTGCATCTTTTTAAAATTCATTTCACCTTAATAATAGTAACACATTTACTTATACAGCACCTCTCAAACAAGTTTTCAGGTGAAAGTGCTTTGGAAAGACGGAAAGTGCAAGTCAAGCATTGAGAAATACAAAAAGAAATATCATTAACATAAGGGGTACAAAAAATTGAGATTTGCGTAAAAATGGCATAAAAATAACATAAGGGGTATATATATATAAACAAACAAATGTATACATAAATATGGAAAGAGCAAAAAAAGTAACATTTAACAATATTGCCCTATTTTAAAAGTGTCAAGTGTATTTCTGAGGTATAAGTCTGTCCAGCCTCTTCGTGGGGAATTCGTACATCATACTAAATGAACTGTGTAGTACAATAACAATAAATATATGGAATTTCCGATGGCCCTCCTCCTGCAAACACCGCTTTATTAAGGTATTTATGTATAGCCTGTGAGTCCAGGTTTGGCAGATTTTGAAGCCTGAGCTGGGAAAACTTGTGCTACGTTACTGGGTTGAGTCATGCACACTGGAGAGCGCGGAATAATTATTTCAGGAACCGGGGCGAACATTATAGGCCGACCCTGCTAATAGCACGAGCAGATAAGCCCCCTTTCAGCCCCGGTGCGGATTTCTACCCTGCCGCCGTCAGCCCGATTAGGATCAGATCTCACACAGAGCCGGAGACCCAGCCTCGGCGGGCCAGAACCCAGGCCCTAAAAGGCCAGCAGACAGTTCACAGCGCTTTCTTATGGGAAACACAGCAAAGGAAGCCACTTCGCTCAACTGGACCCAGGCAGCGCGGAGTTCCGTACCACAGTAACACCGAAAAATAATTTCCCACAGCAGCTTATCATAAATAAAGACATTTGTGTTGACCACACAAGCTGTGTCTCTAGCTCCGCAACGCTTGCCTAAAAAATACGCAACGCATAGATTCTAGCACTAAAATGAACCAAATCAATGTTAATATATTTCTATAATTACAAATATATCAATTGTGAAATACAGTTTTTGTGCATATCGATTTACAGAGGGATGGGGAAAAGCCGTAGATCAGCACCAGAAGAACGATCAGAGGCATTTGGTGTGAAGGACAATATCTGGATACGTTTTATAAACAAATCCATGCAGTTAACGCCCAGAGAGGAGCGAGTAGCTTAAAGACATATAGATCCCGTTAAGTGTGGCCAATAATATGCTTTGTTTCACCCGATAAAAACTTCATTTTGTGGAATTGTTTTCAAGTCATAGATGTTTCATGCTTGAGAAAGCCGAGCGAGATAACTTATGGAAAGGAGCCTGTGCTGGAGAAGAAGTGTTTGCAAAACCCGAGCGCAGCTCACCCTCCCTAAGAGCTGGTTAAGCAGCAGGGACTTTTTTCCCTGTCTTTCGTCATGTTTTCAAAGCACACATCCAAACTCAATAATGACAAATGCACATCTCAGTTAGTCAACGATGAGCCGCCCAGGTCGACGTCTCCAATGAGAAATCAGCGGGAAGATCTTCCTTGGCTTCCTCTCCTCTGCGTCTAGCTGAACAACAACGTCCACAGAAGCAACAGTGCGTACGAGGTTTTGGAACAGCTGACAGCTGCCAGCTCTTGCACCTTCAGATGGTTCGTACAGCATGGGGTGAGGCTGTGTCAGCGTGTGTATGTGTGTATGCCAATGTGTGTGGGGGAGCTTGGGGGGGTCCTGCATACCACAGATGCATCGGTCAAAATCAGTGCGACATCCTGCATTTCCACTAATGGTTGCTGTCTTTAATGGCGGTCAGTGAAGCGGAAGGGGTGGAATCGAGATAAACTCTGGGATGCTGGTTAAGTAAACTTTGCAGTTTAGCGGGAGACCGTCGAGCAAATGAACTTTCCTAAATTCCTTCTGACAATTAACACATCTCCAACCTGCAATTATGCCGGGGGGGTGTGGGGGTGGGCGATATGGCACAGCGCATTAGTTTGCTATTCTTGCCACGGCTGCACGTCCCCAAATGCTGAACAGAAGCCCTGTTAGCGCTGGATGAAGGTAACACACTCATCACCATCTGGCCACAGCTCAAACGTCACGAGGGTAATAGGCTCTAAACAGACAAAGTAGCAGCAGGTCAGATTGAAATTTGCTCCACGGCACTACAGCTGCGCTTGATTCGAATATTTTCTACGTATTTCAAACACCATCGAGAGTACAGATGTCACGGTGGTCATACGGCCATCTCACAACACCTGGGCTATTTGGATGTCGGTTCAAATCCAGCTTAGTCTGTCTGGAATTTGCGCGTCCTCTGTTTACAGGCGGTTCCTCCCACAGTCCAAAGGCATGCATTTTGTGTTAAATGGTCGCTCTAAATTGCCGGTCTTGTGCTTGTGGCAACGTGGCAAAGGGACGGTGTTCCACTTGGGGGCAGTTTCATAGTCTAGTCCCCCAGCGATGATGCTCTGCACCACTACAATCCTGCTTAGTATCAAGATGGTAACAACATAAAAGAACGGATTGATGCTGTAAAAAAGTATTTGTTGTTTTACAAATGTCTGTTTTTAGATTTTTGAAATCAAATTTGATCAGAATTTTTCGTCAGTAGTGCATTGCGTTGGAAGCTAATGAAATGCACAGTTAAAGGTGTGAAAAAGTAACTGTCACCAGAGGGGCTGAACGTCGCTGTGTGTCTGTCAAGACTTCAGCAGTTCAGCTACAAAACATAACACTGAAGCCCAATGACTGTGGACGATTCGGCTGTGACGTTGGGTGGGCTGCAGCGCTGAGGAAAGCCAGGTCATTATGGCTCAACGGCGTCGCGCAGCCGAACTGTTACAAATTGTATTGGGTCGGAAATAATGACGCCGCTGTGTCGATAAATAAATAAATGAACGGCAGACACAGAGGCCTCTCTGTAAAATGGAAGTAGGCTGGCAGGAGTTTACAGCACGGAGCCGCTCAGGAAACCAGACCTGTAAGGTGGGCAGGGTTTGCACACGGGCCGACTGTTAATAACACTGTTAATGATGGCGCTGGGGGCCAAGTACAAACAGGTCCTTGTGAGTGGCCTCATGACAAGGACGTCGCCCGCTGAGTTTTTACGTGTCGCTCGCAGGCAGCGGCGCGTGAACGACACCATTCACTTCCCCGACTTTTACTGTTGTGTAACAAGGCGGTTAACGTTGAAAGCAGTGTTATGTGGAAGCGGAGCGGGTGGGGGGATGCGTGACAATGCACTCTTCTTGTGAAGCACACGCGCCGAGTCGGCACTTTAACAGCCCGCCGCCTACGGCCAGACTGAGGAACCTTCGGTCGAACCCAACAGCGTCGAATTAAACGGGGAACCGGGGAGCGGACAGGCAGCTGGACGGCCGGAGAAGCGGGCAACTGCGCGTCGGGTTCACACTATATGTGTTAGTCTGCTTAGAATTTTCAAATGCTTCAAATTAGAAGCAGCTGCTTCCCGTTGGGAAGAAGCTAGCGACCGATTAATTTCATTTTAGCTCATTTTTCTTGCTCGCGTTTGTAAATGTGATATACATAGGGAAAGTAACTCAAGTGTGACCGAGTCAAGGTAGTGTCAGCAGGTCAAAGGTCGGGTTAAATGTATCTTTTTAACCTGCCTGTGTTGGTATAACCTGCTTAAGGGTGATGCACTTCTCAGTAATACATCATACTGGCAAAAAAGTCCCTGAGAGGAAGAGGATAATTATGAAAGTACTTCGTACCACGAGTTCATAAAGGCTTTTGTTTGAATCCAGTCCTGGAAAAAGTTTTCTTGTTTTTTTTTTGCAAACTTCTGCGTGGAAATAATTCGAAACGGCTTGTGAATTTCTCACAATGGCACAGATATACAGAAAATAACAAAGGCACACGGGACCTGTTTGTACTTGGCCACCAGCGCCATCAATATCTGTCTATTTAATATAAATGCTTAATATCATTCAGACAAGCAGCTTTACTGGTATAATCGTGTCGTGTATTTATGATATTAAGTGACTGAACGATGTTTTGGACCCAACCTGCTTTTGTTGGCTGAAACAAAATCTCAAAGAAAAATGGGGAAAAAAAGTGGGATTAAAACAGTTTAAAGTCCTGTTGCTTTTGGCGATTCCCTATGAAGTGAACCATTTATAAAATAGCATCGTAACTTAAAGCATAACTGTGGGGAAAAAAAAATTAAATTAATATTTTATAAAATCTGTTATTTGTAAAAATTCACAGATGGCTTCCACAGGTCGGTTATTGTTTATTTGTGAAAATAGTGACATATGGCAATAAGACTAAAGTAAGAGCAGACAAATTGTCTTCACAGATGTGTGAGGCTGAATGTTGTTTGCCTCTCCATTTAATTTAATTTGTGTGTTTATTTAAAGGGACACAAGACATAATATACACCTTGTCATCTGGAAACTCTCAATTAGGAAAAAATATATTTATTTTAGCTATACGCTGTGTTGTTTCAAAATTTTATCATTTATATTTTTACACAGTGTACACACACACACACACACACACATATATATAATACATTTAAATGTAATAAATAACTCCTAGGTAAATATCTGAGGTAGAACACAGACCACGTAAAGTTTCACATTTCAACTTGCTGAAATGACAGATTAATGTATGGAAGTCATGAACGCTGCACATGAGAGCATGTTAACAATGCACCTCACTTCCTGATATTTAGTGGTTTGCAGTTTGTGGAAAAGCAGATGTCATGAACACAACGGCACAAAGACTCAGGTGACCCTTTTGTTTTCAGAAAAAGATGAGGGGCTGCACCATAAGCGAACCGGTTAAAGTTTCAGCAAATTCGCAGTCATTAATTACACACTTTCCTGGCTTTCCAGAAGCACGGCGACAGGCCTCCCGGACGCCTGGAAGCGCATTGTGTGAGTGGGGTGGGAGTTGGGGGGGGGTGTAATTAAGAGGACCCTCCACCTGCGGGAACCGGGGCCTGGCGGAGAAGAGCGATTGAAGTGCCTGGAGTGGGGGACACGGGGGGTGTCACTGGACAGCAGCCGCCGCGTTAATCAATCTGAGGAGCGGAACACAGGTGGGACAACTCCGAGGGGTGGGTGCCTCATTCATTCCTCACCGGAGAACGAAAAATAAACCAGGAAGGAGGGAGGTCGAGGCCCTATGCAGGAAGAAACAATTACTGTGACTCACTGCAGACTACATGGGGTTCAGACCCAGCCTTCACTCCCTATCGCCATGGCTCCCATCACTGATGTCCTATTGTTCTTCGGTATGTCATCCAGTAAGTCATAAAACAGTTTCTAAAGACACCAAACTTTGACACTGGTATCTTGAACCCACCAGGCCACATGTAGTGTCGTTAAATGGACAAAATAAAACCCTGCAAAGAGAGTAAAAGGGGGAGAACCCTTGTTGCCACGGGTTACAGCTGGACAACCACGGACCAGGAATTAACATAAACTGACCAGCTAGACAGCTAATAGGGCTATAATTCTCCATCACTTTTATTGTGGCCCTCAATAAACAGTGTAATGCCACAGCAAACATACCACTTTTATCTATTTTGTATTTTGGTAGCACCCTTAAAACCTTCATTTATGTTTTAATGATGTGGCCGAAACCCTTAGGTGAAGAACCGCAGGGGGGCTTTTAAAGACCTTTTAAAACGGCTAGGCTTAAAGGAAATGCAGCTTAAAGGAAATGCGCTTTTCAATCTGAACCTTGACCTCATCTCTGTCCCTCTTTGTCAAATGCACATGTAATCTTACCATTAATGCTGTTGTTGTTCTGTCCCGTGTAAATGAAGCCATGAGCCTCCTTTATTTTTCACTGTGGAGCCATCCATTCAGAACTGTAAAAAGTACCGCACAGCCCAGCACTGCAAGTATATCTCTGCAAAACTGGTGCTATACCACATAATGTCCGGCACCAAAAAAAAACCTCCTTTATCAATAATTTGAAGTAATTTATTCGGTCTCATTTTATTAAATTGACATAATCTCACTGTAGAAGAGGCATACTTGCCTCAATTGTGTTTCTGTCACCATGGCAACAAATCCCACACACCTTTCATTGGATTGTAAGGGAGATGTTTAATTTGACAACAGTGCTGCTAAGTGCTACTTGCCAGAGTCAGGACTGAGCCCTAAAAGCAAAAAGTTGTTGGAAAAGCCAGGCTATCACATACTGAGGTAGGAAGTAGGTGAGACCTTTCCTCCAACAAGGTTAACTGTTAGCAGAACAATTTTGGATATATTTTGCAGATACAGCTATAGCCCTGTGTCTAATTTTAAAACATTAGATGGCAAACTTACATGATTTTATTCAGGGCCTAAAGTTATCATACATTAACATATACTTCTCCTCAAGGGGATGTCTAGTTCATTGCCACTCGTGACCACTGGCATCCACTACGTGTGTGTATGTGTATGTATGCGTGTGTATCTGTGTGTATGTATGTGTACACATATATACATGTACATGTTTTTGGATTTATTTTTTACTTATATAAACTGTAATTGTCTTTTAAATATTCAGAATTTATCTTTTAACCTCTCTATATCTATATTATCTTCTTGCTGTTCATTCTCTAATTCCCCCCCCCATTCTGTGCGCCTCGGACCCCGGCAACCCACATTTTGTGCTCCCTTGTGGACCAGCTCTGTAAGGGTGTTTGACAATAAATGATTCTTGATGCTTCAAGAATTCATTCAAGGGTGAGGAATAAAGAAAAAAAGGAAAACGTCTGGGTCACAGCTGAATTTAGAGAGATGATGACATAATGTCTGTCCCTCTCACAACAAGGCACCTAGAATCCCTGCTTTTTGGCTAAGTCCTTTTAGTGTTCGAGCTAAATTTTAAAAGCACAAAGTAGCATTGCTCTCTAGATATTCTGCCATTTTTTGGAATCCATAATGATATACTGTAAATATCGCATGCATATTCGTAACCTCCTCTTCCTGAGAAGTCGTTCTTAATAATCCTCTGAGATCCCCGAAAGAAGCAGTTTAAAAAAAACATAAAAATCCAGGTTTGGTGCAGATGAATTATTAATTCTGTCTTTACGGCAGCAATAAATCATCCGTCAACAATGAAATACTTTCACGTAATTCATTTCCTGACCCCCCCCCCCCCCCCTTCCCCAAAATAGAGCTGGAAATGAATATGCATGGAATGTAATAATAGCACATCTACTATGATAAGTCATGCGTGATTCATGCCCAGCAAAACTGTATTGCAAAATGTTTACAGTGTATATTTAGTTTTCTTTTACACTCCTGGCAACACTTTTAATTTGGCAAATTGTGCAGGAAAGCAACCCTTAGTCAAATATACAAAGGTTGATGTGTCTTTCTTGGACATCGGTGTTCAAGCTGATGAAAATAATAGCTGTTGTAAAAAAAACAGTCGTGCTACTTTTTCCAAATGGCCACACTGAATCTACAGTAGAAGAAATGAAGAACTACAAACAAAAAAGTGAAAATGCCAGATGAACCAAAACATCCCAAAAATTGTGGTTTGAGGGAGTCCGTTTTGGGAAAAGTTGTTATTATAGAGGTAAAGTGTCCCAGCTCAGTAAATAGTGCTGCCACGTCACAGGCCTTGGGCTGACCGGATGAGAGTTTGAATCCAGCTCAGTGTGTGGAGTTTGCATGTTCTCTCCATGTCTGTGGGTTTCCTTTGGGTGCTCTGGTTTTCTCCCACAGGTCACTCTACGTTGCCCACTGTGTGGCCACCCTGTGATGGACTAGTGTCTCTTCCAGGGGTAGTTTCATAGTTCAGTGCCCAGTGATTCCAGGATAGGCTCCCAGTTGCCGGGGCCCTGATCATGATGGCTTTAAATCGAAACTTTAAAGATTCACTATATTTTTTTAATACCAAACACAGCAACACATGCACGCCTGACTTACTTTTTAGTTCCCATTTTTTATCTTGTCCTCATGTACATTTCCCACTTTCGCATTCCCTGTTGTCTCCTTAATCAGCATCCTGTGTCATGTGTCACTACATGTTTTTTGGTAAGTGGGAAAAATTAAAACATAGCACCATGACTGCGGTAGGAATGACAAGTAGAACATAAAATGTTGCTGTCTTCGTTTCATTTGCCTTATCTAGCGGGTGATATAATATTCCATAAATCACAGCTAATGTTACAACGCTCTGAGGTTGTGACGGACCTGACACACTGCCAGGCCCATTTACTTGAAAAGACAAATTGTGAGCAACGCTTGCTTCAGCTCTGAATTTAACGGAATTGTATTTTTCCCAAGATCATTTCTAAGCGTTTTTAATCATAAACTATGAATAAAAGGCAACAGCACGCATTAACATCTCTGAGCAACATCAGATGTTGCATTATGGTACTTTCTCAGAAAGAGCGTCTAATATTTTTTCCTAAAACCCAAACTACCATATAATATATTTAGGTACCTTGCCTTTTGTAGCTACTGTTTATCTGTCTGACTAATATCTAGCAAAATATATCACCTGCCAACATTCAGCTGTTATGCTCTGTCAGCAACTGAAGGCTGTAGACAGACCGTAAAATTACAGTTAGAATTTATGAATTTATTTGAGCACTGGATGGTGGCTCGAACCACCGAGCCACCTGCTGCCCTGCCTGTTATAGCTTCGCTTTCTTTACTCTCTTTATAAAAAGAGGAACTGTTTCTGATCTCACCAGTCCAAGACAAGAGGGACCCACAGAAGACATCCTCCATTTTTCTTCATCGTAAACGGACAATCCTCACGTAGAATTTATATAAATTGCAAACTTTCACCACCAGCCTTACCCCGTTGACATCTGTGACAATTTCTAAATGCGCCAAACGCTTTCTCCCGACGTTTTCCACATACGGAGACAAGACTTGCTATGGATGTGAATCTGTGGTCAGATATACAGCCTGCTTCTGGCATGGAGGCGTATGAGAGTGGCATACTTTTTGGTGATAACGTTTTCCTTGATTTCCGTGGAACTTCCAAACTGTAAATAAATCTGTACATCACCGATACTCTCCAATTTTATCTCACACTGCCCCGATCCTCCCCTGTAGCGCCTGCTGATCGAATTTCGAGTCGCAGGAGGGCTGGACCCTCCCACACCGCGGAACATAAACCAGACAGTCAGATTACAAAATGTGTATTCTGGCATGCAGCATCCCCAGTGTGCGTGATATGTTTCAGTGAGGTGTGCGAGCATGCGGTTTGTGAAGTGGAAAAAAAATACTCCCATTATCGGCATGTTGGTGTGGGTCACGGTTGGTATCAGTACACTTTTAACTTTTTCAATGAAAAAAAGATACTAGTAGACACTGCTAATGCTCGCAACTTATATTTCTGTAATAAAGGGGACTTAAATGGAAATGTAATGAAATGTAGTTATGAGGACTATTGAATAATGTCTATCTACTACAACAGCCTTTTGGAGGGAGAGCAGCTCGGCCAGAGAATCCCGTCAACAGGGGGCAGAAAAACAGCAGGAGCTCATGGGAATTGTGGCATGTAAGCAAAAGCCATCTTCTCCGACAAACAATGAGCAGAAGTGCTGGTGCTGCGTACCGCGGAGTCCCGGCCCAAGTCAAGTATTGCAGGAGTGAATGGAAGATCAAAGCCTGGTGGAACAGAAGAGGAGATTATGGGCTGTTACCTAATCTTCCGATTACACTTCCCCAGCTGTGCTCCAGAGCGTGGGACTAGGGGCGACAACCCCCTCCAACCCTTCCTCGAGACGTGCGTCCATTTGTCTAAGACGTGGCAGCCGACTCCTGCAGCCTCCCTGATCTTTCTTACCATCGATCTTGTAAGCCATCTTAAATCAAACCATTGTGTGTGTTTGTGTGTGTGTGTGTGTGTGTGTAAAGCCTTGCCTGTGGGGTAAGCGGGTTTGATAGAAGCCTCCTGCCATCCAACAAAGTAAAGCCATCCAAAAGCAGGAGGAATGAAGGTGTGTAGAGAGACTTAGCCTTTGATGTGCTGAGAACAGAAAGTCTGCTTGGACACCCTAAAGCGCGATGAACGAACAATAGGGGCGACTGGAGTACAACCCAGAGTGAAAATGACACCAGCCTGAAAATAAATAAATAAATATAATGTCAGACCGAGAAATATTCAAAAAACCGTGGTAACCAAGAAGCGCCTTCAGCTCTCCACTTATTTTAAGGATCTTGCATTTATTCCGCCCTTAAAACATTCCACAATAATTGTATTAAAGACCCCTTTCATGTTTATACTTTGCCCCGAGTGTTCGAAGGTTATTCTGCAGCATCAAACTGGACGTGCAATTAATAGCTAAAGGGACGAAAATGTGAAAACACGCAGCGTGTTGTTTATTTGCAGTACCTAAACAACATATTCGTCCTGTGACACACAAGAACCCCCCGGTTAACTGAGCTCAAATTCAATTTCCTCCCCTTTCCCCCGCACCGGTTACAAAACGTGCCGATGGCTAGATGAACATTTTGTTGACATCTACGTGTTGTGTCTTGGAAAAATATTTTTTCAAATTTTAGTAATCGGGCAAATTTAATACATAAATATTCGCCCAAAAAATGTGAAACACGAGTCAGAGGGATCAGGCCAAGGGAAACAGCTGGGCGGCTGATCCCTGTGATCCTCATTAGCAATCGCAAGAAAAGCCCCTTAAAGCAAAATAAACTTCTATGTCTCCTGTTTAACCCGAGGCTATTGACATCTAAGTGTTTTTTTCCTTTTTTCACTTTTTGAGTGCACCTTACATCAGACACAGTCGTAAAGATGATAAATGAGCCCAACTAAAAGAGGACATTTGGCATTACTTTATGTTGTTAACCTTTATTTAGCCCATTGTTTCTTGTAATGTTAGACAATCAAATATACATTTACTCACTTTTACCAAATATATTTATCATATCAGCATAAGTACAGCAGGAGTGAGATTTGAACCAGCAACTTTGGTCAGCAATGGCCCTCAACACTATGTAACCCGCCTGAAGAAACCTTCAGGTAAATACATTCTCGTTCCAACTTCATGTGTGGCCGCCTTTGTGGTGGGCTTTTCAGAGGCGTGACCTCCACACAGACTAACAGTGACAGGCGGCAGAGGTGGCGATGACGTGCACAACCGACAGGTCGGTCCACATCAGTCCAGCAGATGCTAACAAATATATGCGGTGACGCTTGCCGAAAATCACACGCGGAACATTCCGGTTCTTTGTTCCAAAAACCTCACCCTGAGCCGAACTCCTGGGCACAGCCAGAGCTGGAGCCGTGGCTCACGGTGGACGCCTGCTGCTTTCCCAAACTGTTAAACAAGACAAAAAACATGTGTTTGTGCCTTTCGGCGTTGCTATGACAGCCAAGGGAAAGCGGAGGACTTTAGAAATGGTCCGTCTTGAAGACAGGAAAAATTTCCAGAACTTCTCACTAAAACCGCTGCTGTTTAATGACACATCTCCATTAAACATTACCGTTCGAGTAAAGGGAAATAGAAACTGCTGTAAAAACACCAGGCTTTTTTCCCCCCTTGTCATATTTTCACACCTTTGACAGCAAATTGACTTATTTACATAGATCAGTGTGTAAAAGGTTGACCCAAAGTTGAAAACCGTCAGATGCGCTTTGAAGCGTGTCCTTCAAAGATTATTTTCACCACACTGTCCGTTTGCCTTCAGCTGAGTACGGGCTTGTCTGATGTCACATGTGAAAAGACAGTTCCGTGTCTGTTGGCTCGGTGAGATGTCAGGAATCTGCTGGGGATGTGTTCAACAGACTGAAGACCAAACATGAGGGAGGGGGGTCAAAGTTCAACGTGCCATGTATGTGTTTACACTGCGCTGACTGTGTTTGTTTGTGTTGCCGTTGTTCTGCTCGAGTGATTCTCCCTGTGACGGACAGAGACGTCCCCTCGAGCGACGTGGAGATGTGCCACCGGCGAGTTTTGTCCATTCATCATCTGTCTTCCATTCTTCTGCTTCAACACAGCCTGACGCACTGTGCTCACTCGAAAACGGTGCGTCATATCAACGCGTATGGAACCTTAGCACTTGGACAGTCCCTTATTTAGCATAACTACCTATATAACCTTTCTATTAAAAAAAAAAAACAATAGCTTATGTTTAGAAAAGAAAGAAGACGGAGCCCATAGACAGTGGAATATATCTAGCAGTCATTTGCTTCAGATAGACAGCATTTCACTGAGCTGATGATGGCGGTGTCTTTGCTTCATAAATTCTATATGCTTTTATGATATCCAGACACTAGAAAAGGTAGCTGGCAAGAATTCTCAAATGCAATATGAGCGACTGCACCGGGATTCACATCTCCTGTCACCCCGGGGGCTCCAATTTTACAACTTTCTCCCACAGTCCAAAGACATGTGTTTCAGGTTATCTGGTTACTGCAAATTGCCTGTAATGTGTGCATGTGTGAGTCACTGTGTGTGGCCACCCTGTGATGGACTCACATCCCAGCTAGGGTGTAGCCCCCCCCTCCCCGAGGCTGAGGCCCTTCAAGTGTCCTTTTGTACACCTATGAGCTAAAGACCTGCCAAATGAATGAATGTGAATATAAATGTAGTTTTCAAACAAATTAATCCAAGATCTTTTCTTAATGAGGTATAAACTAGCAGCTCAGTCTTATCTTGTAATTACCTATGCAGACTTGGCGGCTGTTACAGCTGTACACGTCCTTAAGTAAATCTGTCTGCATCCTGAAGGACGTGTGCTTTGAAGACCAACAGCCTCGAGGGCTTCCTGGATCATTACAGCGGAGAGTCAGAAGGTGCCGTTTAAAAGATAATAAAATTACTGGTGTGAAGCAACTGCTGTAATTTTATAAAGAGATAATTGAATTAATGGTTTTACAACCTGTAATACAGTAAAGCAGCAGGATTCTGACCTGCCAGCAAATGACTAATGTGCACATGGTGATGATTAGACGTTGAATGCCAGAAGGTAGTAACTTTTAGAGAGTAGAACCAGGACCTCTTAGCACTTCTTATCCATGTCACATCTTATAGACCCAAATATAAAATAATGCATACTAGGGGCTTACAACTATGAAAGCTGACGGAAACTGAAGAAAACCATGTTCTAAAAGCTCTACATTCTGCAGAAACCAAACATCCTTACCATTATCTATGAGCTACATCTGAACATTTGACGTACACATTTTCAAAGATTTCAAAATATTCTGTCATTTATATACATTTATGTCTTTTTTCAAACATTTCTTGTCGTGAAAGTCACCTGCAATTCCATGTCCTGCCATTAGTTGGCAGTAAAACATCCAGAGTTGACATTTGAAACCACATATTTTTATTTTCTGCCATTTTAAATTAGTTTTAACGTCAAAGTACCTTAAAGTAAATTTAAAAAAGCTGCAAATGAGCAATGAAAAATAAAAGTCTTAAAGAAAATCTTTAAATAATTACAGGTCAGGGTTTGTACCAAGCCTAATCTGTCAATAAGTGAGGATATCTATATATTTTATCGTATCTAATGTTTGCTGGTTGTGACTCGTTGTTTGGATTTATGAACAAACTGAGTTACGAACACATTTCCGGTGCCCACTGTGTTTGTGTGTTCAGGACATGGTGTATAAAAGAGATGAAATCTAAATGGGATTATAAGGGCTAGCGGTTAAGAAGCCTGCGGAGAGACATTGGTTCTCATCCTTTGAAGGATGAGACTGTTTTCTTTTTATGATACTCAGTTGGCTTAATTTCCTACAGTAAAAATAGGATGGTTTGCAAGTGACAAATGTAAAAATGTATGCTGCTTTGGGAAGAAACCATATTCGAGAAAAAGGACATTCTTTAATAAAGCTACACATTCCTTTCTGCGCGTCTGGGCCCTGTTGTGCTTGTAAGCTGAGAGCCCAGCGCTTATGGGCCGGTGTTCATAGAGCAAGACAAACATGGCTGCACCGAACAAGACTATAATGTGCTGACAGACTTCCCTCTCATGGTTTTTACAAGCCCTGCCACCCATACAGATGTTTATGAAGGAGTGACCTATAAACCAGGCCCTTTAAGTTGGTTTCCATGAGGGTGACAAGGTCTGCAGCAGGTGGTGTCATGGTTGAGGCTGCTGTCTTACACACACAGAACCCAGCTTTGAATTCCATCTCCTGCTGCAGTATCGCTGGTCAAAGTACGGTTCTGGTCAACATTACTGGTACCCTGCGTTTTAAAAAGGTGGGCAGCGAAAGGAGTATAAAAGGGTAAATCGGTGTGAAAAACATTGTGGGTGTGGAGAAAACGGTTACATAAATGCATAATTGTGGATGGAATGCAGTTGATGCCACTAACTGTCCCTTAAATGAGGGGACGCTAAGCGAAAACCAGGGACCCCACGGCCTCATGAAAGCAGAGCTTGACACATAACTACCACATGACTGTTGCCAGATTAATCGTGGAATATAATCGATATACATATAAATTATATATAATATAATTTATTATTATATATCTCATTAAGGGTGAATAACTGAGACAGAGGAAGTAGCAGCTGACTTTTTAAACATTTTACTGTTCTCCGATAAAATTTCATTTTCATGATTTGTTATTCTACTGTAAGTTTCTACTGTAACATTCACAAATAAAATAAACTTTCTCTAAGTAAATGTGACTTTCTGCAGGTCACATTTTAATTTGCAACAATTCTGGAAATTAATTTATTTCAGTATTGGAAAGATCTGGCATTTTATTGCATTGCAATATGACTCAATACCAGTCAATTACATGTGTTTATTAATAATTTCTTCACTTTTCAATGTAATATTTGCCTGCTAAGGAATTAGTTTACCGATGCAAGAAACTTCCAGATCAAGTGTTCTTTTAGGACCCATAAAACAGGTATAGAAACAATATAATATAGCAAAACATCAAAATTTTATTGGAGAAAAATCTCAGGCTTTAATTAGGGGGGTCATTAAAATGAATGGAAAATAAATGAAAAGAAACAGTATGAACAGCACTTAAAAAGGATAAAAGCTTTAAATCCTCAAAAATACAAAAATGGAAGGGGATTATTTATTATTCATTTTTATCACGCTGACATTTGAATTCACCTCATAGAAGGCAATTACACCAGTGGAGGCCCCGTCTCTTCAGATCTTATTATTGTTGCCGCTGCTGAACATTTAGAAAATAATTTGAAAACAAAATGGGACCAAAAAGAGGTGGGAAAAATGCACATCTGCCATCCACTGCATGCCTTTTTCTTGCAGAACTCAGTGAGGGGCGGGGCGTGTGTGTGTGTGTGTGTGTGTGTGTGTGTGTGTGTGTGTGTGTGTGTGTTGCATGAGAAGCCACTAATGATTCCTACAGACCCACCAGGACCTGGCTCACGTCAGCAGTGTGTACAGCACACCCCGCTGTCCAGAGTAGCAGCAGGACCGACCTCACCGTTTGTCATCTAATACACCAACAGGACAATCCTGAGGTTAACAGCCAAAACACGGTCAACACGTGCATTATTACATTAGTCTGGGCTCTATAACCATCGACGGAATGAGATGTGGCAGAGCGTAAGTCGTTCTGCAGCCTTGTTCTCGTCCTCTGTGTGGCGCTGTCAATGTCAAAAAGGATTTGTTTTTGTTATTAAAATACCTGCAGTCAAAAAAAAAAATAGCAAAGCTCTCTGTTTTTCAGATAATAAGCAGCAAGAGAATCTGCTACCGTAAAGTCTGGTAGATTGGCTGGTTCTGGGACTTTGAGTTCATAGATTTATGTTCACACTTATAAATTTAGCAGAGGCTTTTCTTGCCAGTCCACAAAAAGCTGCATATAGTATCGATAGGGAGTATGAAGGTGTCTAAAACAGACGATATGATGCAACTTTATGAAGCTGTTAGGGGTCCGACGAGAAGCGGGTCTGAAAAAGAAGTGTTTTGAGTCTTGACTTTAACATTCAAAGGGATTCAGCAGTTCTGAGGGACAGAGGGAGTTTGATCCACCACATAGGACTGATGCGGAAAGTAGATGTATTTAGTGCAGGGGTCCTTGACTCGTGGGCTGTGCCTCCTTGAGGGGGCGCAAGGGACATGAGAGGTGCCTCCCAGAAAAATTATCTCCACCGCTTTCCTACCAAACAAAAGGCCCTGAAATGAACAAAGATCCATGCTGAAATTAGCACGAATTACTTGTTATTTAAAATTTATTAAAATTTATTTAGAAATACCGACATATCTAGAGTAATGTCCGAACGTCGATCGTTCTTTATCATATTAATTATGTCGCGAGTAACCTGGTCAAGGATAGGAGGTGTAAACATTAAGTTCACATTCAGATGAGGTTTTGGGGTGAAAGGGCTAAAAACCCCTGATTTACCAACACCTGAGAACTACAGATAAGTCAGTGTATGTTTACATTATGGACGGCAGCAGGCTGATGACCCAGTGACCCCATCCAGTCTGTCCTCCTCCCACGTTGTCGAAACAGCTCCTTTTCCCACGTGCTCTACAGTACGTTCACAACCCTACAGTCACTACAGAGACAGGAAAAATATAATACGATATTACGATAATATACCTCACCCAAAGTATTTTGTCCGCCCGCCCGTCCGAATCCAGCCAGCCCAGGTGCTGTGAGGCAGCACTGCTGCTCCAAACTATTTCACTGCAACTCAAAATATAATAAATAACACCGACTCTCTTAGCAAAGTATTCAGTTAAATTAATTTGAAGCAAATAACAGCTTAAAAAAAGGAATGAGGGAAGAGGCCC
This sequence comes from Arapaima gigas, assembly GCA_900497675.1. Taxonomy (NCBI): domain Eukaryota; kingdom Metazoa; phylum Chordata; class Actinopteri; order Osteoglossiformes; family Osteoglossidae; genus Arapaima; species Arapaima gigas. The sequence goes on along the minus strand of UFQX01000825.1, from coordinate 1,585 downwards.
CTCTTGTGGCCGTGAAGGACACGACGTATTTTACGGATCGGAGCTGCAGAACTGATGATACTGAACTATGACAGCATTAATAAAAAATCTTTTTAAAAAAATCTCATAAAAAATATTCTTGTCTCGCCCTGACGGAACTGCAGATTGTTATTAAGTTAGCTTTAATAATGGTTTGCCGCCGTTCATGAGGAAGCACTGCTGGGCTACCGAGTTAAGCGCTCAGATCTTGAGAATATAAAGAACAATTTCTGAAGTGACGCCCGACTCTTCTTGCCATTGAACTGTGTGCGGCCAAAATCAGGACAAAACAGGGGACTTGAGAGCCTGGGGTATAAAAGTTGGGCGAAACAGCAAGTCCTCGGCAAAAACCTGAAACCTGCCTCAGCCGTGTTGTAACCTGGTGTATAGCGGCCACGGGCATCTCACGGGTCCCAGCTGAAATATACGGCAGATGTGCTGCATCTCAGCACATTTCGCATCTCCTATAGTCAGATCACTGAATTATTAGTGCTGCTGAATCATAAAACCCTGCAGCGGAGCAGGAGGCGCTCGGCTCGGAGGAGGGGAACGCGGAGACGGCGCACAATAGCCCACGCAGCACTTCACTTCTACATTTACATTCAGTCAATAAATTATATTACCTTGTAGCTGAGAAGACATTTGCATCCATTCAGGACAACTTTATGGTTGATGCAGCTATTCAGGGGAATATTTTTACAGAAGCAGTTTGTATTGCTACATTGCTCGGTTAGAGGCAGTCGCGGCGCTATATCGCTCAAGGGCCCTCTGCCACCCAAAGCCTTCACCCGGGGATCTCGACTGTGTTACACCTCCAAATGTTACGTTATAATCGCGATTATGTCCCCCCCGGCCGGACCTGTGCGGTTCTGTGCGGTTGTACTGTGGTAAAGCCACTAGATGTCAATGTTGGGAACTGTTTCCCTCCTGCCCACCATGTTTGCCCACTTTTTTGCACATAGCGTAGGACGCTGCGGGAGGTGTGATTTAACTGCTGCGGCGGCGTACATTTAATCTTCATGTCTTTTTCACGTGAACTCATGTCAAAAAAAGCCGGCGTGTCGATGACGGCATTTTAGCTTACGGCAGTGATGCTATTATGACTAACCAGCCGCGAAGGTCGATGGTATTAATGAAAATCGACAGATGCTATGGGAAAACTCTTTTTTTTCATTCATGTCCGCTGACAAACACATTTGAAGAAATAGCATATTTACAGTCGTTGCCTTACACCTGAAGGACCGGGGATCAAAACCCTCCGTACCACAGAACCCTTGGTTAAGGTACTTACCCTGAACAGAAATACATGATACAGCTGTTTACGTAAGTAAACAAGTAAGTCGCTTCACACCGTAAGTTGTGTCGGGGAAGAGTGTGAATCACACAAATAATTTCATTCAGAGAGATGAGATTCTGCTTCACATACAGTACTGTGCAAAAGTCTTAGGCACCTGTGGGAAAAATGCTATAAAGTGAGGATAGTTTAAAAAATAATGCCATGAAAACTTATTCATCAATAAACCTTCTAAAAAGTGCAGTAGACAAAAAAAACCTCAGTCAGATCAAT
>UFQX01000824.1:210635-234318 GCA_900497675.1 Arapaima gigas | reverse complement strand
GGCACAAGTCGTCTCAAACTGGTTCCATGAACATGACAATGAGTTCAGTCAACTTCAGTGGCCCCCCAGTCATCAGATCTGAATCCAACACCTTTGGGATGTGGCAGAACAGCAGGTGGGCAGGATGAATGTGCAGCTGACAAATGTGCAGCATGGAGCAGCATATCTAAGGATTGTTTCCAGAACCTTGTTGAATCCATGCAACAAAGAATTCAGGCTGTTCTGGAAGCAAAAAGGGGGGGTTCTACAGATACACACACACACACCATAAATGGATTAATACTTGTCTAACATGCACTGCAACTGGCTACGTGAGGGGTGGGGGGGGGGGGCTGGTTCAGTTCAGTACCCGCCGGAGTGACAGCTCCACGTTGGTGTCTGCGTTGAAGTTGTACCGTGCCATGGCCTCGCCGATCTCTCGCACCTGCGCAGGTGGGGGGGGCCTGGCTGGCTGCTGCTTCTCGGCTGCTGGAATTTTCTGCGGAGAGGCGGTGCCATGCAGAGCGGTCAGAGCAACGAGCGGACGGACACAGCCGCGCACGGGAACACGAGCGGGAACACGCACCTCCACGTAGGAGATGGGGAAGATGCCGACGCGGCCGCGGTGCTCCCCTTCGTACCAGTTGCTGTCGATCTGGCGGATGATGGTGACAGCGTCACCCTTCTTGAATGTCAGCTCTCTAGGGCAGAAGTGACATCAGAACTCACCATAAACACTCTTCGCTCCTTACGCACACAGAGATGTGTTCCCCTGTGGCCACCATGATTTGCACGACTTACTTTGAGGTCTGTGCCTTGAAGTCGTATATGGCCCGTGCCGGTTGTTTCTGTAACCAAGCCATATAGAGAGGGTGAGAAAAAGAACAAGAGAGGTGGGGGGTGTGAGGTCACCTATTATTCAGTTAGGTCGCTCCCCCCAGCGTGACCAGTCAAATGCATTATGAGAATGTTGAGTGCCAACGGCCACCAAGGGCTTTTACCTCTTTGTCTGGGGTGCCCCCCCTCTTTTGGGGGGTGTAGTGCCCCCCCTCAGGGTAGGAGAACCCCCTGGAAGTGTCCTGATCTGGGGAAAGAGGAGGGCAATGAGAGGCAGATGACAACAAGGGGTGCCACCTGCGCATGCAGTACGATGATCTGGATGGGTGATAAAGAGGTGACCACTGCGGGAGGGGGGTCATCCGGGATACAGTGGGAGGGGGGGGGTTGTCACAGCGAGCTTGACTGAAAAGTAAACAAATGGAACACGGCTTCCTTCTGCTGCAGAGAGACACCTCCCATGTAAGCCCAGCCCATGGCAGGAAATCAGGCACATCCTTGTGGCCAGGTGGGGGCACCAGGTGTGGGCTGATCTATGTGTGACAGATGCACGGTGGGGGGCACTTGTTCTGTGGCATAATTCTGGGGTTTTAACTTCCTTTTAGCAGAGAACAGCTGCTACACCACTGTGCCTCCTGCTGTCTGGCACTGCAACTGGGGTCAGAAACTGCGCCACCCTTTGCAGTGCGTGTGCCAGTTGCCACCCTGCCTGCAGTGGGGGGGTGTGGGAGGTGGGGCGGGCAGTTCAGATGGCATGATGCATGCGCCATACATCACAGATAATCAACAGCACACGCAGCAACACAGAGCTCCTTCACAACAGGATGCGGTTCAAACGTGGTCGGTGAATGGCGAAACGAGTGGGGCGGAAGGAAAAAACCAGAGTGAGAAAAACTGCAAAAAAGTAAAAATAAAAATAAACAAACAAACGAATGAAAACACACGCAAAAAGATTGGGGGAAAAAAAAAAAACACGAGGTGGCATGTTTTAAGGTCACAGCGGGACAAACACCCGCGAAGAACGACACAGGGGAGGGCCAGGGGACGATGGAGAGGCACCAGGGTCACGTGCAGTCCACCTTGCCCGTAGTCCGCATAGGCGTTGCCCTGGCTGCGGAAGTCTGCGTGACGGTAGGAGGCACTGTGCTCAGGCCAGTAGGGGGCACCATCGGGCTGTGGGGAGTAGGGCCGGAGGGCGCGCCGTAGGGCCCGAAGTGACGAGTCCCTGTCTGGCACCTCAGGCAGCAGCTCGGCCAGCAGTCGCCGCAGGATCCTGTCCTCAGCGGCAGCGCCGCCCCGAGCCCGCAGGTGATCGCAGACGTCACGCAGGGCACGGTCCAGCGCTTCGTAGACGGAGGTGCTGTGCTTGGGGCGGCGGGTGGCGCGCTCTGGGTTTGAGCCCCTGCTCCGGCGGAAAGGCACTGGACTCACCAAGAAGGCGAGCTTTGAGAGGCCGGGCTGCGCTTCCTCGCGGCGTAGCGGGGGCCGTCTCTCCCGGCGTGCCCTCTCGTGGCGCAGCATGGTGGTGAAGCGGGTGTAGGAGGCAGGGCAGCGGCCCTTGCAGGAGCCTAGCGGGTGGCGCGGGTGCGGCCCTGAGCCATACAGGCTCTCGGATGAAGTGAGCGAGTAACGGTCAAAGTCGCTCTCGCTGCAGAAAGAAGAGCCCTCGACCTGTATGAAGTCACTCAGCTCAGAGGGCGCCGCCTCGCGGTCGCTGTCCGACCCGTCAAAGCGGGAGGCGCGGTCTTGCACTGGGTGGGGAGTCGGAGGGCCCCCGTTGTCGGGGCGCTGTGGCCGGCCCTCGGGCGGGTCCCGCGCCGGCTGCTCCTCCTCCAGGAGGGACTCGATGGAGAAGCGGCGCCGTGGTGTGGTACCTTCCGAACCCGGAGCCTCGTCCAAGTTGGGCATGGAGCGGGACTTCTGGATGAGGCGCTCATACTCAGAGATGCGGGTGGGCACCATGTCACGGGGCACCTCGGGGCCCTGCTCGCGCCACTCGGGACGGCGGTCCGGCCGCCTCTCAGCCTCCAGCTCCAGGATGCGGGCACGAACCGAGCGAATCACCTCAGATGCCAGCAGCTCACGCCGCTCGATGCGATGCATCTTCCGGTAAAGCTGCAGGAAGCCCGGCACGTCGTGGGCTGACCGCTGCCGAGCCCTTGGGTCGGGGGAATTGGGGGCGGGGCTCTCGGAGCGTGTCCTCTCAGGCCCTGCCCTAGCTCCGCCCCCAGCACCGCCCCCTTCCATCAGGAGGTCATCACAGCTACGTGATTTCAGCCGGTGTTCGGCCAGCACTTCCTCACCGCTGCTCCACGTCTCTGCGTCCTGCCGGTGCGTCTGCCACACTGAGCGCTTGGAGTCTTGCGTGGTGGCACATAGGGCCGCAGGGGGCGGGAGCAGGTGGCTCGGGTCCCTCGACCCTTTGCCGCCAGGACCTGAACAACCTAAATGCGGTGAGTACACTGTGCTCATATTCCCACCTTCAGAATCCGCCGTGAGCAGCATGGCAGGAAAAAAGCAAGAGAAGACATTAAGAGCGTCACAGCGACATCAGCTGGTCGGGGGTGGAAAGGGACTTAGGGCAGTCAGAGGGGACACAGACACACAGAGGGACCTGCAAACACAGCCTCTCAAGAGAGACTCATTACTGGAAGATGGCAGGGCGACAAAAGGCGACCTGTTTTAACGGACAGGGCTTTACCTCCCGGAGAAAAGACTACCGCCATGGAAACACACAACAGACGCGCGCATACACACACACACACACACACCACTGTATGGCCAAGAAATGCTGTTAAGTGCAGCTGGACCAGCACACTGACTGAGGTGAGTGTCGGTGTGATGATCAGGTGTGAGACTTTCACAGTGTTGTCTGTGTGAGTGTAAATGAATCAGCGTCGATGCAGGTGTATGAATATCAGTGTACAGTTGTCAGCTGTACCCTTGTGATGTTTTCTGAAACAGTTTAACAAACATCACGTCTGTGCATCACAACTGCAGAGTTATTTTGTGCAGTATGTTGCATTATTTTTTTTTAAAACACGTATCCCCGTTTGCCCAACCCTAATTCATTCCTGAAAACCAACTGAGTATCAAAGACGAATCACGACTCCATTATGCCATCATTTCTTATGGGGGGGGCAATTTGTTCCAAGCCCACCCCAAGATCACCCTAATGATGCCTAATATAATAAAGCAGAAGTGTCTCATTTGTAACAATTTTACGCAGTTACCTTCACTGCAATTTGCTCCTGGAAAATAAGAACTACAGTCGTCCCACATTCGCAGATTTGCCATCTGTAATTAGATGGGAATTTTTTGGAGATTTGTACTGAAAAATCGTAGGCACTGTACGTATGTAAGGTAACTAATTTTTTAAAAAGTTAAGTCTTAAACGTATAAAATATATGTATTATCAATCTAATTTATCGTTTACTACCATACATACATACAGAAATGTATTATAAACACAGTAAAGGGTTGGGGAGCCTAGAGTTATGCGCAGTTTTCTGCATTCGCGGGGGTCTCGCAATTATCGAGGGAAGACTGTATAAATAAAGAAATAAAGAAATATTCTCTATATAGCTTTTCTGAATCATGTTTGTCACTGCAGTACTGAACATGTACCTTTTCAGCAGCTGAGGACTTTTTTCCAAGTCTACATTTAGAACAGAGGTAAGGAAAACAAATTCTTATCATTATATTTTAACTTTTTGTTTCTTCTACATTACACTGTAAATAAATGCAGAAACGATTATTCCCTCAATTTTTGAATGCCGTCTCAATTTATCGTGTTTAACCAGATACGACAGACTGTATAAATGGCACTGTGAACCAATTAATGATAAGTGGTATTAATAATCTCCATACGGGGAAACCAAATAATAAAAGGAGTGTAGTTGATCAGAATTTAATAAAGGAGGAAACGTGTACATGTTTATGTAAGAGACTGTACGAACATTTCTTTATATGTGCAACCATGTGTGAGCGGATAGTGGTGTGTGTGTGTGCGTATAGACACACAACTGACCTTTGACCCTGGAGGGTGAGGAAGGCGAGGATCGAACCAGGGGCCTCCTGGTGGCGCTACTGCTGGCGTTCCTACTGGGGTCCCCTGATCCCAGGGACGGCTGGGGGGCATTCCTTTCGCCCTGCTGCCCCGGCTGACTGAAGGCTGGCTCTGACTTCCGCCGCTTCCTGTAATCGCTGGCTGAGCTGGAGGGGGCAGAAGACGAATGGATGAGGGTGACACGTGTGTGTGTGTGTGTGTGTGTGTGTGTGTGTGTGTGTGTGTGTGTGTGTGTGTGTGTAACGAGATGAGGGAAGCCTCACCTCGACGGTCTGTCTGGATCACGGTCCGCTGGAGCGAGGTACAGAGATGTCTGGAAGACAGACAAGAACAAAGAGGATTGAGCCTCACAATGACCAGCCCACCCACGTGCTACACGGTATCCCCAGCCCAGTGTTCAGCCTCGCAGCGTCCCTTGGCCCGCTGCACAAAGGAAGCATCAAAGCATCGATGCCCCTCCCCGTAGCACCCAGCAGGTGCAGCAGATTGGAGGGATAAGCTGGTCACGCCTCTCATTGTCCCACCTCTGCCCTTGCTCCTTTTCCCCCTTAATGGGCAGCCACCTAGGGGTGGAGACCTGTAACTGCAGGGTATCTGCATTTCCTCTGTGCTAATGTGGAACACACACACACACACACACACACACACACAAGTGGTCTTGTGCAAGGGCGCACTGACACAAACGCTGAGTGGGCTGCAGTGTGTGACAGTGCTGATCACGCACAATGGGTTTTTTTCCATGGGCTGATTGTAACTGAGTTACTTCCCATCGTAGAGGAATTTCAAGACCCTGGTCCTCAGAGCCAGAAGAAAATGCATCAATGCATTTTTGTAAATTAAAATAAAAATATTGTGAAAAATTTTAAAACATTAAAATTACCACACAGTTAAATAAGTAAAAACCTTTTGAGGGCCGACTATTGACCCACTGTTTCCCATCTCACTAGTGACCGCTGACACTCAGTAATACAACACAAGCTGCAAATATTGTGGCAGTCAGTTGAAGGTGGTGCCACCCACTATTCTGTTAGGGTGCTATTTACTGCCATTTGTTGACTTGGAACTGAAACACGGATCGCGTTCACTTTGCAAACAGACAGAAATTACAGTAAAAAGACCGTTTTCCCAACTGGAAAAAGTTTGCATCTTCAAAAATCTGTAGCTCAGCCATTTGTAAACTGAGGGAACAGTGTACTTCAAACTACAGTCCAATGCCAGTACACACGCTGTAGACATTACTAGTGATGGAATCATAGAGAGCCAGCGAGACGCAGCTCCATCTATGAGAGGAAGAGTCAGACGGGCCGCCTTACCTACCTGACAGCAGGACCACAATGTTAGAACTACGATGATTGCAGTACTGATGTTTGCAAAGATCTACATATTGCTAAGGACTGAATGAGCTGAATGAGGACGCCTGGTTTCTGATTCCCCTGTTGCTTGGCATCCAGGGTCCCACCAGCACGTGGCGCGAGAGCCAATCAGAGGACAGCATTAGCTGGCACCTGACAGGAAAGACCATGGCTACAGCGGTGGGACCCGGGAGAGATTACCTGGGAGGGGCCTCGGGACACAGTGTCTGGATTATAATCCAGGCGCTTTTTGGGAGGCTTGGGTGTCAGAAGCAGCAGGTAGGAGAAGGAGGAGGTGGAGATGAGGTGGAGGACAGTCAGTGGCATCATGGGAAAGAACATGTGGAGAGAGTGACAACGTTAGAGAACTGAGGCGGGCTGACAACAAAGCGAGTGCACGGGACAGCACACATGGATGCACGCGTGTAACTGATCACACATACACACACAGAGGAAAAAAACAGGCCTGTCCCTTTAAAAAAAATTATCTATAAATAATAGATAGATTTTTCTGAAAGGAGACTAAAAGCGTGAGGTTTGCATACCAGGCAACTTACAGTTACACTCATATAGCCTCATATAACGGGGTCCAGTACAACAAAAACTACTCATGAGAATATACAATTCAGCAGTACCTGGTACCAGAACTCTCCATATCCAAATATGGAATATCCGGCTTTTGAAAATTAATCCCTATATACTGGTATCCAAATAGAATCTTTTGCTATAACAGATTTTTATTGGAAGCTTATCCATGATAAAAATATGAAAAATACAAAGAATCTGCAAATGAATATTGTACAATACAGTGAACTGTAATAAAAAACTATGCACTGTAATAAACCATTGTGTTCCGTTATGAATTTATCTGAACCCAGGGCTGTGTGGCATGGGCGTTATCAGCTGTTTCTGTCCATTTCACTTTGTCTGAACACGTTTGTGCCGTGTTTTCAGGGAAGAATTAGTTTTCGGATACTGAGGAAGGACTGTACTTAACACGTATGATTGTTATTTTTTAGTAAAACAGCATTTGTGCTTGTTATACAACAATTTTATTTCTACAACACATGGTACAACAACACCAGCTTGTTTCAACCAGTAGAGAAAACGGGGCACTCGCTGTGCAGCTTTGAGGGTGTCTGCAAACGTATATATACAGGACTATGCAAAAGTCTTAGGGGNGGCACTCGCTGTGCAGCTTTGAGGGTGTCTGCAAACGTATATATACAGGACTATGCAAAAGTCTTAGGGGTGCAACTTCAGTGTCTGTTGAGAAGTACAGGTAGATTCTTATCCACCATCAGGGAGGTTTCTGGTTGGTCCCAAATTCATTGTGCAGCCTGAGAATGACCTCAAACACCCAATCTCAGTCATACACAACTATCTTCAGCAACAGATGGTCTGGTCCCCACAGAGCCCTCATCTCAACATGATCGAGTCAGTCTGGGAGGACATGCAGAGACAGTCAAAGTGTGCAGAAGAACTGTGGCCAGTTCCTCCAAATGTTTGAAAGAACCTACCTACCTCTACCTTAAACTGCATCCAAGTTTGCATAAGAGAACTGATGGTGTTTTAAAGACAAAGGGTGGTCCCACCAAATATTGATCTGATTGTGTTTTTTTTATGTACTGCACTTTTTAGAAGGTTTATTGATTAATAAGACTTTTGCACAGTACTGTACGTCGGTCTCTGTACGTGCATCTCAATACAAACAATGTGAAAACATTAAAAAATGTGGTCTTTAGAAAGAGGTAAGAGACACTCTTTCAGTGCTCATGAGGGAATTTGCAGTTTACAAACAGGTAAACCAAAGTGTTCAGCAATGGGTTAAAACAGCTTGCTTAAAAACACATTAAGACATAAATAAGATTTAAGTAAATGAATGACAACCTTAAGAAAGATTCCATTTCCTTCATTGTTACTGCAGGGTTTTCCCCCCAGAGACAAGCGGTGTCATTGTTTCAAGTTGTGTTTAAAATATAAAAACATTGTGCCAAATATGTATTGACCATGAGAATATAAAAGACAAAAAAAAAACTTTTGTTAATATTATAAAATATGCTGTTATGCCTAAAAATACCTTTTATTTGGTACTTTAAGCTTAGGTACCCAGATGAAAATGTCAGCTATTTTTCCCTAACAGTAAAATAATGATAAATTGACCTCTTCATAATGGGAATTGAAACAAGCCGATTCCACTCAGCAAACTGACCCCGTTATGTGAGGAATGAGTGTTTGCTTATTTATACAAATGGGTTTTTTTTTGCTGTATGCATTTCTCTTATAGTCCATTTTTGTAAAATTTGGCAGGTGTTCACAGATAATAGATATGACATAAATGGCAGCAGGATTTACAGATTCCCACAAAGCACCGCTTGTGACATGTGGCCTTGTGTGGGTGCCGCCTGATGACCCCACTGCTGTCACAATAACACCAATGCAGCCTCAGGGTCATTTCCACATTCATTCCACATTCTGGTCATTTCCAGAAGTGTGTGCGACTTGTGTGTGTGTGTGTGTGTGTGTGTGTGTGTGTGTGTGTGTGTAAGAGAGAGAGAGCGAGAGAGAAAAGCAGTGAGAGCACAGCAGTGTGGACCCTGGCTGTCTACCTGAAGATGCCATGCACACCACTGCTCAAAGAAAAGGTACGGTGGTACAGCTAGCCTACTGTGGTCACACAACACAGTGCAAACACAATACAAACTGGGGTCACACACAAACATACACAAAATGAAACAAAGATGTGTTGAAAATGGGCAGAAATGAGGAGAAAAGGAACAATTTCCCAAAAGTTGAAGGTTTGAATCCCAGCAGCTGTTTTTGAACCCTTGAAGCTTCTGTTGGTTCAGAACAGATCCATTACGTACACTACATACACTATAGAGGATCATCATTATAGAACATCATAATTCTCAATGTGAATTTTATCAGCTACGAAGAAAAACGGGGTAACAATGTCGCTCTATTCCGGAAGGGGCTGGTTGGGTGCGCAGTGGGAGCTGCTATAATGAGTACGCTGCTCACTTTCAGCCCGGCCCTCAGGAGTGCTGCCAACCCAACAGCGAAACGCTATAACTAACGCAGTCGTATGGCACCACACCCCAGAAAAATACACTATTCCATGCAACAATTAAAAAAAATCATCTACAAAAGGAAATCAAACTAACACAGTAAGTCAATGAAAAATTCACGCGTGAAGCATTTTATTAATTCATGTCCTATTCATTAATGTCCCTGCAGGGATTCATAAAGCACCTACACAGCCTGCTGTTTTAATGTGTGACGACATTAATCTGAAATCACATGTCTTGGCTCACACTGTGAGGGAAGTCTTGACACATGAAGACTGTCCCACATTAAAACATATTAGTCCTTTGAGTGGACCGTGGGTCTCCGGCTCCTCTCTTTCAGTCCACACCTAACTGGCCGACTGGGGGAAGTCCAGAACCTCCCGACTGCCATGCAGCTGGGTACACTGTTGGATAAGCCGCTGGGGGTACGGTGTTAGGTGTGCTGCTGGGAACTCTGCTCATTCACTGGAGCTCAAACAGGCAGCCTGCGTTCATTTCTGCATCCCACACCGTCCAAACTGTACTACCAGGCAATTTCCTTATTCCACATAAACGCAGTCTGAAAACAAAGCCAGAAAACTTTTACACTCCCATTTTTCTGCAACGCACTTTCAGAAAACACGCAGAGGCACAACTTACCAACACAGCAGTGAAAGTTAGTTGAGAGAAATGGGAATGGTGTCAAAAGGAGCACATTTTCTTACAGGAGTGAAAATCCTCCCATTGTGATGCTGTACTAACACTGTAAACGGTCTCTTAGTACATATTCATTTCAAGCAGACTTGCTTGTTTTAGCACCAGTGTAAAGCTCAGGGTGGGAGGAGTTTCACCTTAACGTTGCAGCACGGGCATGGGGTCAAGTCCCTGGTTTCGGTGGGAACACAAAAAAACCATGGCAGCAGGCACCCTGACATGCTGAGCAGCTAGCAAAGACCGCACACGTGCTGGGGGTGCGCAGTGGGGGAGGGACAAACGGGTACTTACCGGCTGCCCGAACTCCAGCTCGGAAAAGAACCTATACCAAGGCTCGTTCTCTAAATCTATGTCATCTGGGTTTAAGGAGCTAGTCTGGAGTGGAGAGCGAGAGTGACAGGGGTGTGGGAGAGGGAGGGAAAGAAAGAAAGAAAGAAAAAGAAGAGAGCACAGAAATATGGATCCCTGAGGTGTTACTGAGAGTGAGCAGGTCCAAGGGGAACGTGAAATCTGAAGCGAAAACAGGAGCAGTGTTTCCCTGTGAGCCATAAGGAAACTGAGCGATGAGCCATTTCAGTGTCATACGTATGCGCCTGAACCTGGTTCACCCCGGCCGATGGGGCCGCTGTGCTTCGACTTACGATGCGCTGTAACCCAGGGAGCAGCACCGCTGAGCTCCAGCAAAGGCCACTGACTCCATCATAAAAGGCCATGCCACAGAAGGCTGAAATGGTTAAGGGTTTTCTGCCAAAGGTTTGATAGGAATGTGAAGTGAGCACATTTTATAACTTGTCAGCAGCACGTAGTAAATGTGCCTTGGGCAGCAGTAGTTAGGAATTTTATCTTGTCCTTCGCTCTGCTTGCTTTTTAAACCTCTTTTGGCCTTTCGATGCATGTTTGTAATATACAAGTTTTATGTATTGATCACTTCAGAAAGCACTTCTCCCCACTCCCCAGGTGCCTCTAGTTTCCCTCTGGCATTTGGGGAAAATGTCAGTCTAGTAGTGTGTGCAAAGGAACGCTCGGTATCAGTCATTTACTGCAACGTTTCATGGATCCTCCCTCCTTTAACAGCAAACTAATCGCAGACAGAACCCGGTCACAATAGTACTGCTCCTCTCCAAACTGCTCGCCTCTGCTGTTGTGGCTCGCTGCAGACCAGAGCTCAAAGCTGCTGAGCAAAGCATCTGAAGAGACCAGCGGTAACCAGTCCCAGTGGGAGGGGAGCTCAGCGCAGCCACAACGCTAACAGCCGTCCGTTTCGCAGGATCGTCGGGATGTTTACTGACACGGCACCCGGGGAAGTGTGATTGCAGCGTGTCAGATGGTGTAAACCTGGGATGGAGTGTGTGTACTGCTGACACAACACTCCGCTTTCAGGTCAGACTCCTTGTAACATTCGGGAATGTTCAGAGTTGCACTTAGTCTGTGGACTAAAACCTGACACACACCACACCCCTTCTGTGCCAGAACAGTGACGCAAATGACTCATAGAGACTAAACTGCAGCTTCATATATCTATCGAGTGACTTAAAAAGAGACACAGAGCGTCTTTAAAAAAATGAAATTCTTAGAAAAAATTCTGCAAATAAAAATACGATGCATCTGGTTTGTGAGCTTAATCACAATACTGTCAGAATAAGTGCCGCCAAGTTTATGCGTCCCCCTTGTTGCCCACATATATAAAGTTCCTCAGAGTATCGTTTCCCTTTTGATGACTATACATCAACACAGAGAAACAGTGGGCACCTGTCGTGCCAGTTACGCCTGAACTAAATCAATTTTATAAGCCTTTAAACAAATGATTTGCTCTAAACAAACTGAGCAGGGATCCTCAGATTTGGTGGTTAACCCCCCACTGTCAAAAGCAGCAATTAAAGACTTAAATGCCTAATTATAACAAACATCAACATGAAAATAAGGCACAGTTATGTGTAACATAGGAATAATTCACTACACATAATAATCCACATGAATTCTCAACAAAAGGTGAAAATGGTTGCAAGAGTCATCATTTAGATGCTCTGCCGCTGGGACACACTCGGGTTTATAGGAGAAGCCCCACCGGCCAAACTCCGTGATGGAAAACGCTCTGTGACTACAGCTGCTCACCGGGCGCTCCTGCTCCAGGATTGAGGACTTTCCCGGCTCGTACTCAAAGATACTCCGAGGCTCGGCCCGGTACTTCCGCGTATCCACTTTGCGGTCCGGAGGTCCCCATTCGTTCCTGATTCGAGAAAAGTCACAACACCACACTGAGTGCCTTGCTCAAACTTGGGTTCTATGATTCCAAAACAACAGGTCTATTCTCTTGCTGCTACTGTTCATGTCTTGTTTAACTATACAATTAACATGCTCAGAACTTTGAGCTTTTACTACTTCTAACTGTCACGGGCTCAAGAGATCATGTTAAAATGGTCACGTTCTGTCACATTTTATCATCTGTATGTTATCTATAGGACCTTAGAAAAAGTGTTGGATGCATCAGCAAAAGGGAAAAAGTCTAGGAAATGGCATGACTGCTACCAGCTTAGTCCAGCAGGGGTCAGTGTGGTGCTGAGTGTCTTACACGTCTGGCAGGTCCCGGTCCCGTTCCCGTGGTTGCAGCTGAGACAGGGACGGCATGGGAGGGGGTGGCGGGGGCAGCGGGGGCAGCGGCGACGGCGAGATGGCCGATGGCGAAGGGGAGGGGTCCAGAAAGGTACTGGAACCGTTGTCTGAACCAATCTTGGACAGAGGCCGGTAGGTGTGGGTTCTGGGGGGCGGGTGTGCATGAAGAAGGCTGGACGTTCCATCTGAAACAGCGGAAGAACCACTTTAATGCCAAGGTGACTCACACACACTGCGAGGGGGTGTGTGTGTGTTTGTGCAATTCCTCCATTAGCACAATCTGCCTCATCCTTTGCACTTTTGTTTAGCAGATAAGCAGCATGTGTGTTCTCACTTCGCTGTGGCGCATTCCAGGAAAGGCATCCGTGTCAACAGTCACTCCTAAGTTCAAGATGGCACCTCTAACCATTATACCCCCTTCAGTTTATCATAATGAAACTTACTACACATCCACTGTATAAACCACCATATCGGTACCTCATCCTAAAGACCCCGCATAAAACAATATGACCACGGGAAGGTAAACGACGGCAGGTATCAATGCCTGTATCTCCTGGGCTTTCTTATTTCTCATTATTATACGTCTGTTTACATGCGTCAACTATGTTTGTTGCGTGGTGGGGTGCTGGGCTGATTCATTTGCTCCTGTTGCACGCCTGTGCACAGTGAAATGTCAACAAACAATCGCTGTCAGGACTCTTGTTGTTAATGATGAGGAAAAAGGGCTGGACACCCTGGCTATGCTTCATACGTTCAGATTCATGCTCAAGTTGGAGGACTGGTGACATTTAGCATTCGGTCTAGTGCCTCTTCAGTCCACAGCTATAAAAGGGCCATCACGGTCAGCATTATCTCCCATAGTAATGGTACTGTATTGGCTGAAGGACATGAGCTCACCTGCGTTCATGGCTGCATACGTGGCACTGTATGAATCTGGATAGTCATCATCTGTAAACGCAGACAAGGTGAAAGAGAAACAGTCAAAAGTCATCTTCAGTTGGCAGCACTGTGAAGCAGCAGGTATCACGGGCACTCTACAGTGCTTAGGGTGGGGTTTCAAACCCGGCTTAGTCTTTGTGGAGTTTGCATGTTCCTTCTGTGTTCGTGTTTCTACCCCCAATAATAATAATAAGTACACTGTAATAATACAGTGCAGCCCTGCCTTCACAAGCCTTAGTGCTGCTGTTACCCATCCAGCAGCAGGGGTGATGACAGGTGGACTCTCTGCAGGTTAAAGGGTACAGAGGTGACAGCTGGGCCATCTGCAGATGCTGTGTGCATATTAGCAGAAGGAGGGTTACGGGAAATAATTGGAAAAAACCCAGAAGAGCCAGAATTTTCAAAGAGGCTACATACGTCAGTGTGTGTGTGTGTGTGTGTTACAGCGTTACGTAAACAGTGCTCACAAATGCTGACAGCCAGCCCCATCCCGAAAGCCTTTTGAACAGCAAAAATCCCATTGCTGAAGTCAACATCTCCCTCCCCCTCTTCCACAGATGGGCTCTAATGGGCCTTAGCCCTGGAACTGAGGATGAGATTTAACAAGCAGATGGACAACCAACTTGTGCTGATGGTTCAAGTCTCATTTCTCACTGGCAAAGTTCATACCCAAAGCCCTGAAAGGAGCTTGCTAAAATGGGGGGTGTGGGATCGGGACAGACTGCCATGCAGCCACACCACAGCTATGCCTGGTTCATCCGCCCACCAACCCACAGCCACAGAGAGTGAACCTCCAGGATCAGCGGCACACCAGTAAAAACAGGCAGATGGTTAAGGAAGATGCTGGTTAAGTTAACCTGCTAGAGGCATTTAGTCCTGCATCACAGTATGACAACATGCTTCAATAAATCCAAACGTGTCGCCATTCAGTCTAGTCCAAAGGTGTTGCCATACTAGGGGTAGAAGCAAAAGGAAAACCGCGATACAAAAGTTGTAGAGAAAACAGGACAAGGGAGGCTAATAGTTAACACAGGTAAGTAGTTATGAGGTAAATGCAACCACACAGGACAGACGAAAGGAGGATGGTACTGTACCTGGTTTGTGCACCATGTGGATCTGCTTGAACATGGTCTTATACCAGTCCTTTGGCCGGTCCACTGTCTTCAGGAGAAAACACACAAGCAAACAAGCAGAACGTCAGTGTCCACAGGAGGTACGGGGCAGGGCAAAAGGGTGCGGTAAGCAGTGCTGTAAAGCACATCTCCTCAGGACTGGGCAGGGAGCGTTGGACACAACCTGCTTGTCACAAACATCTGTACACCACTGCAGGCAAACTGCTGTCACTAATACATGTGTCTTACTGTTGCATAACAAAAATTCCACAAATCACCAGACGAGCAGGCAAAAGTGAGAAAGGGAGAGAGAGAAAGAGCTGGAATAACTGATATAGCGAACCTGCTTCCATGGCTAGCTGCTGGTGGATCAATAGTGCTGACCTCAGCAGTCCACTGGCCCCCATATGGCTTAATGAACCACATTCTGTGGCCCTGCCCCCTCCATGCCGCACCGGTCTGGCCTACACAGCCTTCACACTGGTCACACCCACCCGTTCCAAACAACCAATGAAAATCCTACGCTCACCGTTCGGATGGCAATGGGGATGCCAGACTCATCCACAGGGCCAATGCCCTCATAGTGAGGGGCCTTAATGATGGACACCCTCCTTTCCTCCTCCTCAAAGCGGGCGATGGGTACGGTGACACGGGGGCCACTAGACTCTCGCTCCCTGGTGAAGGCGGAGTCTGTATGGGCGGCCAGAATGGGGATTGGTCACGTTTATGTTGGACACATCACCCCTCCAGGGAGCATCATGGTAACACCCTCTCACCTGTGCTCCAGCTAGAATGCAGGGGTGCCATTCCAGGGCTGGAGGAGAAGGGCGCCGGCGGATATGCTGGTGGTGAGAAGGCTCCCTGAACAGAACCAGGGCTCCCGTTCACTGCCATCCCTCCCTGGAGAAAACAAAAGAAGGTGAGAGCGAAATGGGAGCGGCAAGCGAGCACTGCTGGATGTCCAGAGAGTGCGGTGTTAGTGAGGAGCGTGGGAGGATCAAACACGGGCCACCGGGGGACGCTAACGTGTTAGCACACTCCAGAGTGGAACCTGAACGGACGTTGTGCTTGGGAGGCGGCTACTGGGGAAGGGCACACAGAACCGCCACGCACAGGACCATCGGCGACGTTCCTTCCTTCTCATGGGGCTGTTAGAGGACACGTTAAGGTTTAATTAATCTGAGATTAAGGTTTGATTAATGTTCCACTCGCAGGTTCCACAACACACACATCCCAAAATCCCAGCGTGAACCCTCTACTGGGAGCAACGGGCTGCACTGATGGGGCTGCGGGGCCAAGAGGAGACATGAATGTTAGGTGCCAGTGAGCTCCACTGGGGAAACACATTAGATGACAGTGGGGCGGGGTTAGTGCTGGCCATGGGCGGGACCGGGGCGGACTCCGTTTGCTGTGTGGTTAGTGCCCAGGGACAGTCGGGGGCGTTCCAGGGACGTGGATCTGGGGATAGTTACATTGGTGGCGAAGACGGCGATGGAGGTTAGGGTGGTGTCGTCAGCCGTGGCAGCGGACAGCAGACAGAGTGTCGGGGAGGGCGTGGCTGTGCCAGGCGGGGAGTCCACCTGTAGCTCCTCCAGCATGCCAGCAGACGAGGACGAGTAGTGGCTGAGGGCGGACGCGGCGAGGGGGGACGCCGCATGCTCAAAAGGGGAGGGGGCCAGAGGGGTGGGGGAGGAGCATGGGTCTGGTGGTACATTTCCAGGGAAGGTGGGCGGGACCTCAGGCTAGGAGGGCGGACAGAGAGACAAAGACTGGAATGAGCAGGTGCGGCGTGATGTAGGTGACAGGGGCGTGGCTGCTGCAGCACCTTCGTTTCAAACTGTGCTCCATAATTCTCATGTGTGATGCTGTGATTGCATTTCAGTTTATCTGGTGCATCTATATTATTATTATTATTATTATTAATAATGAAGGAAATATGTTTTTTGTATAAAAGTTATCTCCATTTTGATGGTTTTTGGTGTTACTTGAGGGAACGTGGTGTGGGCCTAGGAGCAGTTTTCTCCCATTTAAATTAAGGTAATGACGTCTCCAGCTTACATAATGCTGTAATAAATGTGAAAAAAACTGCAACACTTTATTCTAATACTTTTAACTTTGACCTACATTAAAACTGACAAAATTTGAAGTGGCTGAAAATAAAAATATGTCTCTACATTCTGCTATTCAGAGCAATTTGTTGACCAATTCATCCAAAAAAAAACACCTTCAATGATGAATGCTCATCTTGTTATAGATCACCGATACTAGGAAACAGGCGACAGGAGCCACAAACACCATGGAGGAGAGTTGAACTAAGGTGGTTCCACACTCCTATTCAGGTTGGGTGCTCTTTACTGCCATCTGTTGACTAGGTGGGTAAACACAGGTGGCTTTCCCCCCCCCCTCCTCAGTAAGAAAATTAAATGAGGGGCTGTGTGGCTAAGAACATCAAAAATGTTTTTATCTCTATTTTCAAAATCTGCAATCTGAACAAAGAGCTACTGTATCTGACAAACCAGGAAAGGGAGAAGGCAGGAGTCTTCGGTCCATTGTGTGCATTTTAGGCGTACAAGTGCGAGGAATGTGTTGCGGGGATGGTGGGAACAGTATATGCTGGTCACAGTGGGGTCAAAGGGCACGCTGGGGAGGCACCACTGCTAGGTGACATTAGCTGGGGGGGGGCACACTCCCACACCTGAACACTGTCACACTGAGGGAGAGAGCTGGAGGCAGAGACTGGGCTTTTGGGTGGGGCGGTGCTGCTTTCAGTGGGTGGCTGGCTTTGGCCCACCGGTACCGCATCTTTGGTGCACGAGGGCATCTGGATGACCACCCTGTTGCTCAGGGTGAATGAACCGGCCCCTGGTTCTGCCAGTGACTGAAAGGAGGACTGTGGCTCATGGCCCAGAGAGGCCAAGTGGTAGCTCTCCCTTCGAGGAGGCGGGAGGGGGACCTTTTAGACCCCCGGAAAGAGCCAAAGCAAATGTGGGGGAGATGAATGACAAGACACAAGAGATGAGACCACAGAAGGACACGGAGATACACAACCAGAACAGAACATGTGAAAGCAAAGCAGGACAAGGGCTTTCAGGTCATACTCTGCAAAGGCAAAGAGACCTTATTATATTTAATCACACTTTCGGACTGTCAACAGTAAACATTCAGACCACTGTGATTCTATTAATGTTTTATATACTATTTAATAAAGCGCTCGGCTTGTTCGGCTTTATTATTCCACACTGCAGCCCGCAGAAAAAGAGCACAATTTGGGTGTAAAATATCCTATTGGTTTACATGCAAACACAGACACAAACACACACTTGGTGTGTTTACACACCAATATAAGAGATGCATATTAAAATTCAATTCAATAAAATATCATACAATAATAAAATGCAATAAAAATTATTCCAGCGCATAAGACTAGTAAAAATAAAAATAACATTAGCTTTTGTATTTTAAAGTTGATTAATTTTAATGAAATAGAATTTTACCTTTTTAACTATGTCTTTTCATCCTGACACACACACACACACACACACACACGCAGTTCACACACACTGATCGCAGGAATCTTCCGATTAGTCTCAAAAAAAAAAAAAAAACCCAGTATATCCTTTCTGCCAATTATGGGCATGGAAAGCAGGGAAAAGAATGCTTACTGGTGTGTTTCGAGTGGACTTTTCACCTGGGACTGAGCTCGGGCACACACACACACACACACACACACACACACACACACACACACACACACATCTGGACTATGAGCTGTGTACCGCAGTGAGCAGCGTGTTTACCGGTGTCGGAGACTTCTTATCCTGCAGGTTGGGCCGAACACTGCGGAAGCCCTTTGCAGCGAGAGAGGAGGCGCTGGCGTCCCCATTGCCCAGGCCATCAGTGACACTGCGTGACCTCCAAGCATCTGCACAGGCACACAGACAACAGGGCCTTGAGGGGACCACTGCCTGCCTCGCCAGCTCCCACAATCCTCCCCAACTGCGATGCAAATGCCGGATGTTTCCGTGAAAAGCCCCTGCAAACCCCCACAGCAGCTGACCTTCACAGTGTTTGAGTCAGAAGAAACCACGTGAGCAGGAAATAAGTAACGTGACCATGTGATGTTAGTAAAGGGTCAAGCAGGACCATGGTATTTGTTAAGCACAGTTAAAAAAAGTAAATGAGTTACATCATTACTGTGAAGGAATTACCTGAGTCAGACGAATGAGATTCGCTTCCTGAAAAGAAAAACTGGATGTTAGGTGGACTGAAAGCAGTACAGTACAGACAGTACAGACAGCGAGGAGTTAAACTGGCTCAGAGCAGGAAAAACCTGCCCAGATTCTGCAGCACATACGCGGAACGACCCCAACCCTGTAACAAAACCGTCATGAGTGTGAAATGGACGACAGATCACAGCGGCGATGAGCAGCGGTCAGGTGGGAAAAGGAAGAAGCGGAGTGAGAGATGGCGCAGGAAGCAAAGGATGCTGGGAAAAACAGATGACAAAGTGTGCGCTCTATTGTGAACCGTAAAAGGCAGCAGGTGGCAAAAAAGACGGTTAGAGGACCTGAGTCTACATCCCACCTCCTGCTGTAATTGCCTTGTCTGAGGTAGTCACCCTTAACTGAAACAGTAAGAGATTACCCAGATGTAAAAATGGGTAAATCACTGCAAGTAGCTTATGACAACAGTACCAATTTTATGCAATTTCTTTATCATGGAAGACATTGAAATTTGTAATCATTCACAGACACCTTTAGCTGCAATGACCGCAACTACACTCTCCAGGGTCTCATATCCACGCAGAACTGTTTATTTAGCACAGGGCACAAATACTTTTGCACATCACTGTAAATGGTAAATAATATCATGTCAGGTGAAGGAAAAACACTGAATATGTATTTGCTGGTTACTCTGAAAAACCCTACAGCCAATATAAAGGTGAACGTTCACTGAAAAACTGGTTCAGAGGCTCAAACGAATTCAGGGACATAAAGCAACTGTTGGAGGAAGCAAGAATGGGGGGGGGGTAGCTGTTGAGTAGTTTATCTGAAACAAGGAAACCAGGCTCAGCACCAATGCCAATAAACTTCCTGAAAACCTCTTCAAATTAATCAGACAAGGTGGGACAGATGGGGGGTAACGCTGGGGGGTGTAAACAACTCCACTCGATTTCTAATGAGGATTCAAGCCTTTGGGATAAATACTTGACAGAAAAGAGTGGAGAGGGAGCGTTTGGGCAGAGCCTCTGAGAAAAGCGACCAGCCTGACCGTTCACAGCTCCAACAGCCAACACCCATACCTCACTCAGCAACGGCTAAAGATCTTCGCTTTAAAGCTGAGGTGAAATACTGCTCAAGCTAGTAAACCCCAAGAGGACGGTGGTTCGGCCTCTTTAAAGCCATGCCTTAGTTAAAATAAGAAATTCCTCCATTTCAGCCTAAGTGGTCTTGAACATGACCCGCTCTTTTATTTATAAAGTCATCAAAATTAATCTTCGTGTCGCTCACAACACGCTCCACATCACTCTCCGGGATATTTATATTCATAGCTCTCAGGATGAAGCCCTGCAATATTTATAAAGCTCTCCACGTGGGCCCAAATGTCCACCGGCAGAGGCTGGGGGCCACAGGGAGCGCTTTGCACACTTACGATCGTGAACCACACGATCCCACAGTGATACACGTACGAAAAGCGAACCGAAGGTGAGGTCGATAGCAGAATACAGCAAGCGACAGACTGGGGGGATAGAGGTGCTACAAAATGGAAAAATGAAGCAGGTGTGAATTCAGATGGCATGAAACATGAAAGGAAGAAAAATGTGTTTTTGCATTAAACGACTAATATAAAGCAAAAATCAGAAGCAGGAAAAAAACATTCCAGTTCAGATATTAACCGCAGCCAACTACCAGCAATGCATCTGGCAGGCAGATTCTGTGAGCAGCCCATAGTAGATGCAGTCAGCGAGGGAGGTGGTGGGGGTGGCCAGTACCTGCAGCGCCACGCAGATTGGGCGAGCTCTGGACCCTCTTCACGGGTGTCAACGTCACGCACAGCGCAGTGCTCTTTCGAACTTGTCCTCCGCTATCTGGGCAGCAGCATGCAGATGCCCCGCCCCCAGCACAGGGAAGGTAAAGCACATGCATTGTTATGACTAAAACGTACACCTCTGCGAACAACCTTTCACTAGCACAGACTCTCCTTGGGGCGTGGGTCACAGCGCATGCGCCCCTGCGCGCACAGCCCCCATAAACTGGCACTCCAGGTAGTGTAGCAATAAGCATGTCACTGCTCCAGTGTACCTGACCAACAGCTGATGACATCACGACTAAGGACCCCGGGATTTTGGTGGGTCAGAAACACTTGGATGGGTGTTTGACGCTTGCTGCCAGGCTAACTGGAGTACCAGTGAGCATGCGCAACAACCAATCACATCAAAGCATTCGGTGTCCCAGAAGCCAATGAGATCGATGCAATAATGGAAAAAATGGGTTCAACTCATGGTGAGGAGTTGAGGGCGCTCAGCACCGCATGCACGGTCTCGACTTACGCACGCCAGGACTCAGTTTCAAAGGCAAGAGAGCACCAGCCAGGTATTCAAAGTACACACAATCACACGGAGGACGAATGTGTGTGTATGTATATAAAGGACAACCAACAGGGTTACAGCTAGCTGTGCCCTGTCTCCTGTTTGTGTACCACGGTAAGGAACACTGTACAGAAATACTATCATCTTTGTACACAGAGGTTTCACAGGTCCCCAAACAAACAGCCTTATGGGAAACACTGCCTTGCTGGATCCACAAAGCCTTCTAGCAGTTTTGAAGGCATATAGCCAGATACTAACTGCTAAATAAATCCCCAGTACCTAGATGCCATGATGCTGGCAGCTAAACCTGTATCTCTGGCTAATGGACACTGCTTGGTCGCCCTGTACCAGCAATTTGACACCTTTGGTATCCTCATTTCTGAGTACCACCACTGCTGCTATTGTTCTCTGTTCCCAGCCAAAATACTCCCCAACACAATAGGCAGCCTGCAGAGGAGTTGCTGGACACTACAAAACAGCATGGAGATGCAATCCATTGAACTCACACACACACACACACACACACACACACACAATTTGGAGCAACCAGAGGTTGGTGGTCGTCGCGGTGCTCCACATACCTGTGTTCATGGCGAGTCTCTCGACTTCACGGCTCCTCGCTCTCTATCCTGGAACAGGGGCAGAGAGCACAGCGGTGAGGGCGCTGCAGGTAGCACAGCAAACACGTACGTTTATTCCCGTCGCTGAATCTGCTTAAAGTGATTTACCCATTTATACAGGAGGGTAAATCAGTGTAGACATTTTAACACTGTAAATCGGTTTGGGAAAGTGTTAATGTTCATGTCACTATCAGAGGGTGAGCTGCTGACAGTCGAGAGTGAACCCAGGGGAGGTGTCAGCATGGAAAATCCAATGTCACCCTCATCAGTAATGGCCTTCTGGCTGACACACAGTATCAGCAAAAAAAGCTCATTGGTAAAAGTCGTTTTTCTCAATTGCTGAAGGAGCATTTGATATCACTGCGTATTAGGAAAACACATCTATATTTCAACACGACATCCATTTCCTGAGACGTGCGCTGGAGAATGTTGACAGGTCAAGGTCCCACGTGAGGGGCCATGTGTTAAGGGAGGCAGACAAGTGAACTACGGGTGTACAAGCCTTCCCAAAGCTGTCTTTAGATGCTTGGGTCTCAGAGGAGGGATGTGAACCATACTGGAAAAAAGATGGACAGTCAAGCTGATGGCTGAGCTAGAGGCCACTACGCACCAGTCGATCATCTGCTCTGTGTGTGTGTGTGTGTGTGTGTGTGTGTGTGTGTGTGTGCGCGCATGTGTGTGCGTGTGCACGCACATTCACACTAGAAAACAGCTGGAAGCAACTGCTGCCCCTGATCACATTGCTTTCAACACCAAACATTCAATTGAGAGTGACATGCAGGTATCGAACTGGGAGAAAAACCTCTCAGCAACATGCCATTTCTGCCATTTTCCCCACAGTCCTCTGAGTGACAAACTGCTGCGTCCCGCACATGTCCTTCAGCCTCTTTTAGGGCCCCAGTACTGTTAGGGGCACATCCCAAATCCTCAGCTGCTTTTTTCCCCCCCAAGAAAGGCTGCAACTGAAAATATGCAAATAAAAGTCAGATTTAAAATGAAAAAACGAGCGGCTTCCTTGAAGCGCTGATGTCAGAGTCACTTGAGATCTTGCGAGTGCTGATCGCTAGCGAATACGGTACAGGCAGCAGAACGAGGATCACCAAGCCCATCTTAGCAGTGACATGAAGGATGCTGGGATGTCAGCACAGGGCACAAGCAGTTGGGGGTGTGGGGTTAGGGTCTTGGGTAAATGAAGGGCAGGCTTCATCAAAGTTGCGACTCATTCAGCTCAGTGCATTTTTACATAGTGCCTTCCCACCGGTTCACCTCAGAGGGCTTGACCAATACAAATACCGCATGAAATACTACTGACACTGGTTATTTACCTGATCGCACCGGTCAGACACCTACTCCCCTCTGTTGCCCTGCTAACAGTGTAAAGAACATCATCTGAGTTGTAGCGATGTACATTACTGCATCTCCTCCCTGAGGTAACGGGGGGCGTAACGGTTCGAGTGTCTGGGTTTTGACTAGAACCCAAATTACCCTGACTGAGGTACTTGGTACCGTGAACTGACACAGTAAAAATGACCCTGCTGTATAAATGGGTAAGTTAAAGTAGCTGCGGAGAAGAACATCAGCTATGTGAATAAAACAAAATTGGTAGAGATGAATCAAACATGACAGGACACATTGATTAGGTTCTTCACGAAGAGGACAAACAGCTCAACACTCCCCTGGGTGGCACTGCAATCGACCAGCTGAAGTGGAAAAATCAACTGCCTTCCAAATACACGCCCAATGAGAACGCAGTAAATTGTGTCCCACAAAGGGACCTTTGCCTTTGGGTAGTACCGGGGGGGGGGGGGGGGG
>UFQX01000824.1:189446-210618 GCA_900497675.1 Arapaima gigas | reverse complement strand
GGGGGGGGGGGGGGGGGGGGGGGGGGGGGGGGGGGGGGGGGGGGGGGCTTCCTCTCTGGTGCTCAGCTGGTTCACAGGAACAACATCAGCATCATCAGTCAACGTGACCGTCTGGTGTGGTAATCCACTGTGGTTCGACTACAGGACTCCCGCCGGTCAGAAACGGCAGCTTCGTGCTGAAAAAACTCACTCAGCTAAAGATCGGCTGTCTGTCAGTCAAACGCAGATGATTTGGAGCATCAGCACTATAATGTTTCTGAAACGATAGCTCGTAGTGAAGAGGCTGATGCAAGTGCTGGCAGTTGCGGCAAGTCTGTGGAAGCAGAAGAGCAATGGCAGGGCTGCTCATTAACGTGTGGTGCCGTTTTGCTTGGAATAGACAGCAAGCTCCTTCCAATGAAAACAACATAGAAGCTGTTGACAACTTTTGCCTCTTGGAATCAGTATGTGGGGTCTCTGGAATCAGGAGTTTTGCTCAAAACAAGCACTTGACAGATTCTTGCCAACAAGAATCACCCTCAACCCAATGGCACTAAAGAAAAAGAGAGAGAAAAACAATGTATAAGTTGTACACAACCTTTTAAGATGACCGGATGTGGTGACTGGTTCATGGCAAGACCACATACGCTGCTCCTGCGACCCTTTCTCCTCTCAAGGATGGTCTATGACTTAAGAGAATTGCTCAGCTGTTGTTAAATGATGGGAGCGCTTATCACATAGCCTTAATAAAGTCACAAATGCGAACGACACCCCTCCTGAAAATAAATCAGCTGCTGGCTGCCTATAAATCTGGCGCCCAAGCAGGCCGTGTTTCACAGGGATAAATCACAGGACCTGTGGTGGCCTGTCGGCGTCCAGCAAAAGCGATATAGCGATATAACGTTACACGGAGACAGACAGGCGGCGACACGGCAGCTGCAACCCCAGGAGGTGTGAATCGGAGTCCCCCAACACCAAAAGGTGGCACCGGGTCCAAACGGTCAGGTGGTGAGACGCTTTGGCGTCTAAGGACAGATGTCCACTCTGTGGCTTTGGGGCACCACCAGCAGCTCGAGACAGTTCCCTTTTAGACACCGGTGGACTAGTGTGGTCTTAATCCGCTGTGGGAAAGTGGCCTGGGGAGACTTATTTTAAACTGCGAGGATTTCCCTGCCAGCAACTTATGGACACATCGGCGTCTCAAACCCGTTTTAACGCGCAGACTTCCGGCACCTTCTCTCTTACATCTCAACCTCAATGTGACCTGCAGCATGCCAACACTGGACCACCCTGACAGGACCCGCCACGAGCTCCGCATAGCTGAGATGGGTGAGATACCGCGTGTGTAATGAGCATCTCCTCATACCTTCATGCGTGTCCATGTCCAGGACGGAATATAGGCACCGCAGGTGTCTCTCTTTTAGACACATAAACAAACCACGCAAGACCACAGCACACGAAAACCTTCAACAGACCTTAAATGGGCCCTTCTTCCTTTACTTTCTACAGTACTAGTTACATTAATTAATTGCAAGAAATCTTCGTGCTACAATTTCCCATTAAATAGAGTTATGTGCCTTTTTTCAATGAATAAACATGCAATCGTTTCAAAAGCAATTAGTGGTATAAATCACTTAAATGATCTTACAGGGAAGCTGCAAAGGGCACACTAAGAATTTAGACCCAGGTTTTGTATATGATGAAGATGAGACCCCCCCCCCCCCCATAGGTGTAGCCATGGTGAGCACCTCCAAAAATCCTCAATAGCCTTCTGTCACTCATTATGATTATTAATCTGCTCTCCAGGAGCTCCCATCACGTACAAAGAGATCTCACACAGACAGTCCTCTTGACAGAAGCCACCTGCAGTTTTACGGAGCAGAGATTTGAACCCAGGAACAGCTGTAAATATTCCGCCACCTGCTGCACACATTAAAAACTGACACACAATCTTGCCCTGAATTGATAAGAGTGAAAATTACCCGTGTGTATAAATGTTTGAACAATTAAGTTGCTTAAACGCCAAATTTTTTTGGAAAAAAGCATTCATTAAATAACCAATGGAAATTTGCACCAAAGTGAACAACAATAGAAGAGCAAAAACATCAATGCATCAAAATGGAAACTGCTGCTGTCTCAAAGGAAGTACAGCTCGGGGGGGATCGGGGCTGCACATTTAGAGATTGATTTTTATCCCGTTTTCATTTTACATCTAGTGTGTTGGGAAAAGCTCTTTCAGTTCCAGCAGTGATTGATTCAGATGTACAAACGGGGTTCCGGTTCACAGGCCATTTGTTTGACGTACAGACAGCGCAAACGCAAGACTCTGTGCATTTGGCAACACAGACCTTTCTGAACGCAGACACCTCCTTTATATCTATAAACAAACAAAGTGCATTATCAATCCGTCACACTTGCCAGTGGCTTTGACTGCACAACCACCTGGCGCTCTCCCCATTGGTCCAGGCTGGCTCCCTTCTGGACTCTGGCAAATTTCTTTTAAAGAAATAATAATAACAAGAGCAAGCCTTCAAAGGCTGTAAACGCAATATACCGCAAAACTGTTCTCACCTTAAAAACATTAAGTGCAGTTTCAAAGCAAATAAATGTAAACGAGGGAGAAAGTGAGAGGGAGGAATGCCTCAAGAGGCTGCTGTTTAATATCAACAAAGGATTTCAGCCAGGATTCCTTTTGCATTCATTTTAAATGATTTATTCCACTGCAGACAGAGCAACACGATACGAACATGACTGGAGTTTGTCAGTTTATGAATTCTGTTGCTGAATCGTCCCTTAACAGAGAGCCAACAGCAACCTGTTAACAGAAAGTGCCTGAGACAGATGTGCAGCAGCTGCTGGGGAACATCTGTAGTGGCTCCTGTGCTGTTGAGGTTAAAGCGAGCTTTTCTCCAACTGTGCTCCAGGGGCGTACACACACACACACACACACACACACACACACACACACACACACACACACACCTTGGAAACCATTAAGCGTAGGATGACCCCCACCCGAGTCACTCAACTTCATTAGCGCTGGAAACGTCCTCTGGAGAGCACTATTCAATCAGGATGAAAGGATTAGACCATTCCCTCCAAATGGGGGGGGCTCACGCTCACTTAGCTGCTTTTTATCTTCTAACAAAGTGTATATGAAAATAGATTAAATACATAAACTAATAAACAGTGCTTGATGCCACATTTACGTAATGGATAAAGGCAGTTTGTACATTAAATATTCCTCTGTACGATAAGAGTTGTAACTGTAACTGGCTTTAGTTCTGGTACAAGAGCGGCAGCGTAATTGTGACAAAAACAACATCTGGGCACAAAGTCGTTGGCTGCGACACAAAAATAACCTCCTATTGGCTGAAATTGCCCACAAATTCATCATCCTAATTCCTTACAGTCAGCATGCTGTGAAAAACCTGCCAGCAAGGCAGCAGGGGGCGTAGTGGTTGGAGACGTCACCTAGCAACCGACGAACGTGGGTCCGAATCTCATTCCTGCTGCAGGATCCTTACACTGGTACTCATAGGCACTTGCTCTGAGTTGGTACAGTAAAACCCTGCTGTATGAATAGGTACATCAGTGTAATGTTAATGTACAAACCTAACACTGCAAGTCCCCTGGGAGAAACATCTCTGACAAATAACGGTTAATGATAACGGTTAAGGGAGATGCAGTGGTAACATATGTACACGACGACAATAAACAGTAGCCACAGTTCCTCTTGAGCCAATGTCAGTCCGCTCTGCACAGACACTTGTGCCAGACTTTTGCCTTTTTATGGCCATTTCCATGTTACTGTGACAACGGGCTCCTGCTCTCCACCACCCGGTCCCCTGCCCAGAAGTCCACGGCTCCCACGTGCGGTGCAATCGGGACTCACCGCTGCTCCCTGGGGGACTCAGGAGGCGGCCAAAAAAGGCAGCAGATACTGTTCCTCCTCCATTCCGCAGCAGCGAGCGAGAGCCAAGCTATTTATACTGGACATTTTTGTGGGAAAAATGCAGGAGAGAGAGAGATGAGAAACCTTAACCACCCGTCCTCATGTGTGTACCACTGCCGGTGGGTGGAATGCTGTGTGGGACTACCTGCACAAGCACAAATTTGCTCAACTTTTCCTTACAAGATCTGGCATTCCACCAACAGAAGGATTAAACACCAAACACACAAAGGACACACTTTAACAACACGCTTCTGTTGTGACGAATGATTAATGGAAGGCAGAGGGAGGAGAGGATTTGGTCTAATCCTGGTTTACAGTGGTTTAGCCTACAGCTAGAGAGCCAGGACACTTGAGCTGCTCCAGGCTTCAGGGGCCATCAAGCAAGAGGAGGAGGAGCTTCAGATCTCAGAAAGCCTGTCAAACACGCCAACAGCGTCTGTAAGCCAAGGTCCCGTGGTGCTGTGAACTTTGAACGAACACGACCGCCACGGCACCTGGGCCTAATGAGAAAGGACACACGGAGCCAGTCGCTCACGCACGCTTTCTCCTCTCTGCTGCCCCACACGTCGGCTGGGGGCTGTCGCATCAGGAAGACGCAGAGGAAAAGAGGAGATCAAAAAACGGTTGCATTGAAATCTGATCGCATTTCCGCACGGCGTGTTGTGTAAGTGGGGATTATTTTGCTACGCCACATTAGCAGAAAACAATGGCAAGCAAACCATTTCAGTCCAGCTTCGTAATCAGGGCATAATTAGAGCCTCATGTTAAGTGGGAATAATTACCGTGTTGTGCTGAGCCGCCGAATTCCTCAAGGGGGTGGTTCTGGCACCAATGACATCGACAACACATTCCTCTGGGGGACTGACACTGTGGCCAGGCCACCGAGGAAACTGTCTGAATGGGAGGAGGCCGATAGAGACGGCTCCTGGAGACAGCTGGGGAGACAGGACTTAACGCCTCGTATAAATTCCACACACACACACACACACACACACACAAACAAACACTTGGAGACCCGTGTTACAACAATGTGTAAAATTAGGTCTACAGGACTGTACTGGATTCCAAGTGGACAGACACTTGTCACTTGGGAGACGTGGCCCCCTTCGTTGGGCATGGGGGAGGGAGGTGGTGGCGGCGGCGGCATGGGTTTTGGGTATCGGATGGCGTCAAACCCCTCCCAGCCGCACAGTGACATGGGGACACAAAGAAAAACCCTCGCCAAGCTGTCCCAGAGCAGCTCCTGTGCAGGAATCCCCCCACGAATATCGTCTTACAGGCTCTTCAATGGGGCGCCATTTAGTGCCCCACTGGGGCCACCGTGGATGGGCCACCTGCAGGGGGCAGGAGTTAAATACCACTAATGGGGTGTTTAACCTCTCTGCTGAGAGGTGTCGCCCCAGAAGTGGGCCGACTACAGCACAAAACAAGGTCAAATGCTGTAAGGGCGTCATCAAACGGCACTTAGACAGAATTGAGATGCCTGGCGGACCTGAGAGACAGACGACCACTGCTTTGGCCAAATGCCACTTCAATGTGCTCTTCAACCCATCCTGTCCCAGTGCAACCCCTTCTGTTGCTTAGCGACTCACTTTTATTCATTATTAAATTTGAATATTTATACATTTTTCCCTAGGATACAGCAGTGGGGGGCATGTGCGACCATGACTGTCACCTCTATGCCATCGGTTACCTCATCACACTTCTAAAGGACCAATGGGACTTGGCACAAATTGACAGAATGAAAATTACCCTGCTGTATAAATGGGAAAAGTGTACAAACCTCACGGCACAAATCACCTTGGAGAAAAGAGTCTGATAGATAAAGGTAATTATTAATAATTATAGTGATGCTGCGGCTACGAGAGGACCACAGAGGTCCGAGGTCAAACTTTGGTCAAGGAAGAAACTCCTGGCGCACTATAACACACCCTCGCACCTCGTGCTGTGCACGTCAGCGCACATTTCAGGACATGTCTGCAAACCCACTTCACGCACGCAAACCGGTCATTGTAAACAAGGAAACGGATATAACAGTCACAATGGGTACAGGCCTGCGCTTAGTCCTTCACAGCAGTTTTTTTCCCCACATTCGCACGTTAACTGAGCAGGAGCGATGCAGCCTGAACCCACAGCACAGCCACGTTACACTGAAACACGGTGAAAATCTGTCACGGTGTAGTGCAAACTGCAAACGGTCCAGTTACTGCATGCGGCGTCACGGGGCCTTGAATGACACACAAACAGTACGACAACCCCGGTGGGAATAACAACACTGTTTTTACATACAGAACATACAAGGATGACCACAGCACTTCAGTAGCATTTCACCTGCCTGATCATTCAAAGGAATTCTGGAAGGTCTGGACATCTTCCGGAAGTTATTACACAGTGCACTGGTCACACCTGTGAAACACTGAGCTTTCGACCTTCAGCACTTGCTTGATGTATGCAGACATTTCTAGTTTGTGTTTGTACTGCTTGTGCAACCAACTTTTGAACATGATGCTTTTTTATTTCACTTCAAATCTGAAATTATTTTAACTTTTAACTGCAGTGTGTAAAATTGCCTTCCTGAGACGTGGCTGCGGTGGTGAAATGGAAAAAAGGTCCCACGAGGAATATGGGCCGCAACGACCCCCAAGGGCTCA
The DNA here is from genome assembly GCA_900497675.1 of Arapaima gigas. Lineage (NCBI taxonomy): Eukaryota > Metazoa > Chordata > Actinopteri > Osteoglossiformes > Osteoglossidae > Arapaima > Arapaima gigas. Next base: position 204,033 of record UFQX01000824.1, on the reverse strand, counting down.
CAGAACATCGCCCCCTGTGGAAATCCCTCCTGTTTTTACCAGATGCCTATAGGCAGAACTCTGAGCTTGTACTCCCAACCCCCCATCCATCAAGGTTAGCTCCCCCTCACAGTTCCTGATGAAGGTAGAGAGAGGAGAGGCAGCCTGGAGCAAAGAGCGGGAGAACACAGCTATTTTCAGCCGTAGACGTGAACGGTGGGCAGTGAGGCTGGGGGGAAGTTAACCCTCTTGAGTTAAATGGGGTGGGTTGGGAGCCATTTGCTTATTTATCAGACTCTTTTTCCAAAGCAACTTACAGTGTTCATTTCCAATTTACCTATTTATAAGAATGGTCATTTTTACCATGTCAATTCAGGGTAACTACCTTGTTTAAAAGGCACTGGAGCAGCAGGTGCAGCTCTAAGCAGAACAACTCCTGCTGCTGTAGACACTCCCTGAAATGCAGTTTCTTCTGTTTTAATGAACAGGACCTCAGAAAGAAAAGCAGCTCATACAGGACAAAACAGAAAATAGCGTTAAAAAAAGAACAGCTACTTAAAGCAGAATAATGTCATAAGCTGAGGTCACAACAGAGTTCCTCTTGCAGTCTGTCCACAACTAAGATCACCTAGTCTAGAGGAACATCAGGGGTTTGGCTTAAATGCTGCTCAGCACACAGGCTGCTGGGAGATTAACATGACCAAAGATGAGAAAATTACATTTCAACTGACTTAGCAATAATTGTTTTTATTGTGTCTCATCAAAATTTGGCCAATTATAAAACTCTGCTATTTCAGTGAGGAAAGTTAATGCAGTTGAACCAACAGGTAGTATAAGGGAATCAAAGCAAGTGAAATGTGGAAGCAACTGAGGGGACTGTTGAATAAGGAACAACATCAGCAGCGGGCAGCATCACCCCACTAGCCAAAGTGCGAAAATGGAAACAGGTAGTGGGGTAGCCCATGCTGCTGCTCTGCAGGTTCATACAGCCCTGGCGCAGGCACACGGCAACACCAATGCTTTCACAAAGCTTCGCCCAGGTTATGGACCCCCAAAGGTCAAGCTGACATCCGAGTTTCCGACACCGGAATGCTCAGGATCTCTGTTTCCATAGCAACCTGGTGGAGTCAGGGCAAGCTCCCTAAGACTCGACCCCCCCCCCCCTTAGATTTCTTTCAATAAACTAATACAAGATCAAATGTATTTTATACATAGACAACACAATCACAACAAAGGAAAAATACATTCTGAACTTGTAAATATTTTAAGGTAATTATTATTCAGGATAACACGTATGTGAACGTATGCACAGAACTCAATTTTATATTTTAAAGACTGAAAAGAGCTGGTTAGATATTTACTACTTACTGCGTAGGGGTTGGTTTAAAGAAAACGTTCCCAGCAGCGCTGCAGCATTCCGAAGACAAGCGGCGGCAGCACCTCATACGGTGTTTGCATCATACTGCATATAAAGCGGCAGATCTTCATCAAGTTGCTAATAAAAATTGTTTATTATTAAGTAAGATTTTTATTCATTTTCCAAGATTGAACAATAATCAGTAATTTAAGCACCAAACTTGATGCCCAGAAATTCTGGCACCATCTAGGCGACTGACTCGGTTGGCCTCATTATAAAGGCACCCATGGATGTAAGGGGGTGGAACTCTGAACGCAGGTAGAGCCACAATGCCTGGGAACAACGCACCATTAAACAGTTCAGGAACAAAGAACCTACTGATACCTTCGCTCAGCTGAACAGTTTCATTTGCCCACTGGGGATCCAAGGGCTCCTCAACTGATTCGTCACGCGTGACCGGGCTCTCCGGCCAACGTGGTCCGAGAGATTGACCGGGCAAGGTTCCCCAGCGAAAGACAAAGGAGCGGGGTCTTGAAATAGCAGCTGTGCAGCGTGACCGCATGCCCTCAGCATCCTCCCGCCACCCACGTTTCAGCACCCAATCCGTTATCGCCACGAACACGATCCAACTTTCATCGCCTTAGCGAGTGACAGGTTATAAACAGCGACTTACTGGCAAATGCACGAGTGTCACGTTGAGTCACACGGAGAGAAGTCGAGTCACAAGGAGAGAAGAGGAAAAAACAAGCGAGTTTATAAATCTTCTGCGCAACACAGCATATTGCCCTTCACAGAATCCCTCCAGTGCAGAGCAGAAAGCCAGATGAAGGCTGTTCTGGGACTGAGAACAGACAGCGAAGGTGACAAGGTCCAACATCTCAGTACAATGACACCATATGGGCTATGGTGTTCCACCTTTTCCTTTTCCTGAAGGACACCTTAACCATCTCTCGTGGGATGATTCACAACGTAGCAGCCAGAGGATCCACAGTGACAGAGTCACGAGTGGTCACGAGTTTAGTTACCCATTCAAGGCAAGGCATTAGTCCTCAGCCTTCTTTTCATCCAAGAATTTTTTGCACTATTTAAATCCCAACTGTACCATCTAACTGAACTGAGGAATCTGCTTCAGTGCAGGTTGCAGTGATGGCCCCAAGCACAAAGTATCCAAAATCAAAAGCCTAAAGGTTCTCAGTTGTTGCTCCAATTTGGTGAAATGGGCTCCCTCTGTCCCTCTGAGCTACAGAATCCCTATGAACATTGTCTCAATAGATCTTGGACACACTTCTCTCCTGATCTGCACTATGAACTTGCATCACACCATCTGTCATGACCCCATCAATTCTATATGGAGCTCCTTGTGAAATGTACACTGGCAAAAGCAGTAATACAGGGCAAACCATATGACAATGTGAAGGCCATATCTAGAACTTTCTCTGCTGTTGATACATGTGAGCTGACCAAAAGTATCTGCTAAATAAAGAAATGTAAATTTTGACTTGCCAGTTATGGGCAGTAGAAAGTCTTGACCCACTACATACCACATGAATAAACCACATAACCATTATTCATAATGCCACAACAAAGGAAACTGTTACCCAAATCACTCAAACTTCGATTAAATTAAGTCTGCTGGGTTTTGGTGGTGAAAAGGAGAAGACATCAATCAAGATGACAACGCCGCTCTGAGCCAATTAAGCTCTGAAGCCCGTCAAAGTCCAAACCCGAGCGAGAACAACGCACCCGGACTTCCAGTAGCAGCAGCCAAAGAAGGGTTTCCGTGCCATCCAGCCCGTTCCAGGGGGTCCTGCTTACATCAGCCAGAAAGAATTTGCTGCATTCAAATGTGGACACTAAAAGACTAAATACCCGAACTGTAGTTACAAACGTGAGAATGAGCACAAACATGTTGCACCTTTTCACGCTTTCCACCAGCTCTGTGCCAAAACTCAAACGTTTTCAACTGCTACACAAACAGAAGCACACACGAGGGACCTCCCAAGGCCTCACTTGCAGCCGAAACAAGTTGAGGACCAGGTCGCGTCTACCAGGGAGGTGACCGCAGTGTTTCCTCCTGCGCTGGAGCTCACGACTGGTGACCGTGAGATGCTTTAATGTGGGGGTTACGCCTGACACACAAGAAGGAATGACATTCAACAGTCTGTCCCTCCAGCCTCCTTGCATAGGGCTTAGTCTTTCTCCTCCAACATCTTTTTAGTTCAGACCATCAAACTACTTTATAACAATCTGTAAACCAAGGACAGCAGCTCAACATTCCTCTCTGGAGAGCTGAATGTCTGCATCCAACTCTGCTCTTGAATCCTCAAGGTCACTTGGCCTCTGTTTTTCACTCCCCTTTCAACTGACATTCCCACTTGTCACAGATTTACTAGTGGTGTGTTTGCCAGCGCCAGCGGTCACGGAGGTACTCTGTACCCACACAACTGAACCGCACCGGTGTTTGTCCACCTACAGCTTTTTTCTCCACTCATAGCCGAGCTTCCCTCTCCTGTCCTCAGGCACATCCAGTGATTATACTTTTACTTTCAAACAGTCAAAAACGGTTCCCGGGCTGGACTTTAACAGCGGTCCGACTGCCACCACGTTCAAAGAAACCGTGCGACATCAGTAATTACATCACCTGTGTTTTCGTTTTGAAATTGTTCTCTCACTGTACGTGCCCAAACTTGTCCAAAGTAAAACAAAACAGCCCCAATATCAGAATATCTTAGGAAATTTCTTCATGCGGGAGCCTTTCTGCAAGTACGTTTCCTTTCACGTGACGTGACAAAAAATTAATATCAAGCCCTGGGTTCTCTGTACTCTCCTCCTCCCACTCCTACCTAACGCGTCTCCGTGCTGCTTGTGGACCTGCACAACGCGTCTCGAGTGTACGGCTAACTCAGTTATGCGGTTCCTCGGAATGCCGAGGCGTCATCTTGAGCCACACAACGTGCCCCTTTCAGAGTAAGGAGGTCACCCATCACAAACTCGAGACACGCAGCCTTACTTAAAATGGAACCGAGAGGGCGACTGACCCCCTGTGACCACCTCCTTTCAGCCTTGAACGGGACACCCGCTCGTGTTCTCTTACACCCAACAGCGGTAGTCACAGTGGTCACCAGCAGGTAGCAGATGTAACCTGGTAGCTTCAAAACACACCAGGGACTCACGGCACCTTTGTTAACAGAAGCCTCCATCTATAAAAAAACAAATACAAGCAGTGGCGCAGTTGCATTCCATAGCATCTCCCCCTGAAAGAGCTGAATATGGTGCGCTTCCTCTGTGGCCTCTTTCACAGGTAGGCCGAGAAACAGGATCCGGGCCACCGCAGATGATCGGGTTGCACGGTATCCATTTCCGAGCGCTTACCCCTGAACAGCAGGAGCATTGAGGAACCCGAGAGAGCTGGTCCGCGAGGCCGGGACGCTCGCGTTCCTCGCTGCGCCAACGCGTCCGGAAACCACGGGATTCACACAGCCGCCCCTCATCCGCAAAATACAGGCATCTTCCAGTTTGCACCGTTGCAGACAAAGGTAACAGCGAAGAGGGTGTTGGATACGGCAAGTGACTAAATCGAGGGGCGTCAGCAGCACGAGGTGTGCAGCCACTTTGGAGGGTTTGGTACAAAGTTTTATCACAGTTACAAATGGTTCAGACACATGAAATTCAACTCTGGCTGCACTGCGACTGGGCGAGCTTTTAAAAATCCGCCCCTGCTAAATTTACCGAACCCCCACTGTGTATAGCGTTGACATCATGCCGCTCACAGGATCAGGACAGAAAACTTACCGCAGTCTCCAGGACACAAACAAAACAGGCCAATAAACATGATGTTTTTTTTCCGTCTGTTACTCCATGTTGTTACTGCAAGAGGACCTGGGTTTGTGCCACCCCTGGTGGGCAAACTGTTATACCCGGTTCCTGTAAGGATCCCGAACCCTCGTCAGTCACGCTCCGCCGAGCCAGTTCTGACCTGAGCAAATTCACGCTGGTCACAGATTTACACACTTTGTCTTTACTCAACAACCTACTTGGTTATTCAGTTACTGAGATTCTCACAGCATCGTCCCCCGAAGCCCAAAGGACACCACGGGGCAGCCGGAGGCATCCGTCTCCACCGATGGAACTCGCATCCAGAAGGGAGCAGGTTTACATCTCACGAGTCCGGCCGTTGCGCCTGTCCCTGAATTATGTCGCTACAAAAGCCAAGTAAAACACTCAATAAAAGTGGGAAAAATGAGAGAACAGAAATGCCTCAGGAAAAGGGTGTTGCCGTGAAGATAAATTAGCAGTAAACAACTCAAAATGACAACAGCGTGGGGAAAAGAGCTGCCCACACCACCGTGACCCCCAGTCAGCACAAAAGGAGCAGCACAACACACACGTGGTGCCTCCTGTATTTTTCTTGCACCCAAACGCTGCTGCACCAATCAGCTCTGGGAACTTTTTATGAATTTAAGCAGATGATGATATATGGAGCAGACAGCACTGGCCAGTCCTCCGTGGGGGGTCAACTTCCCAGGTCATACACAGGCTCTGGAGAGAATTCCCACAATGCACCGAGGTCCACCTCCACATCACGTGCAGAAAACACAGAGCAGATACGGCCAGCAAGCCGAGCCCCCCCCGTTGACTGCGCGCGCTATCTGCACAAAACGGGGCCGGTTGATCTGAATTACAGCGGAGTTTTAACCGTTTAACCCTTTGCGGTTTCGCTGCTGCTCCCGCGGTCTCCACGGCAACGCGGAGAGCAGCTCCCCGGCGTGTGCGCGCGCGAGCCCGAGCCACTGCGGGGCTTTCATCCCATTCCCGCAGACCGCCGCAACGCAGCTTTTAAAATGAAAACTAAAAGTGTTAAGTGAGCGCGGTACACCGAAGGGTAAAGTTCGTGAGAATTACGGCTTAAAACACTTCTTATTCAAAAGTGGTAACTGACTGGAGTTATTTTATTACGTCACAGATGAGATGACGACAAGGTGCTCCCATGTCACCTCAGTGTCCCCTGCTCTACTGTACTGTACCCCGATGGTCCCGTCAACAAGGTGGCACGAGGACCGAGTGACAAGGCGCGCCTCAGCATTTAAAAAAAAAAAAAAGCGATAAAACGCGGGCGGCAGTGGGTCCCACATCCACAGGAAAACGCCAGCAGTGAACGAGCGAATCCAGCCGCTCCGGGGCGACCGCACCACTAACGGGCGCACAGCGAATGTCGTCCGCGGCATCTTTTCTAATCGCGCCCGGCTCCGGCTCCGGCTCCGGCTCCGGATCCCGCTCCCCCGGACTCACTGAACTGCAGTATATCCGCGCGCGCCGGGCTTACCTGCGGCGGCGGCGGCACGCGCGCTCATCCGGCGGTGCGGCGGCTTTCAGACGCGAACGCGGCGCGGATGTGGCGCGAGGAAGCAGCGGCGCGCGCGTTAAAGGCGTGCGGGAGCGCTCGTGAAACCGTACACCTGCTCGCTCTCCTGCGGCGCGCCTCCAAATAAAGCGGCGGGCTACACCCCCACGCGGGTCGGTGTCCGCTGCGGAGCCGGTGTCCGGCGGGCGCCTTCCTCACCGTTCGCTCCGTCACACTCCTTTTCTACACGGCGGCGCACGGCTGCGTTGTCACACGTCGCGTCTCAGTGTCACCGCCACCGTCGCCACCATCGCGTCGCATCCGTCGCCGGGCGGTTGCTGCTGCTATTTTTCTTTAATTTTTTTCCTCCTGCCGCTGGGACGCAGGTTTTATTCCCGTATTACGCCGCTACACGCGTGCACGAGCAAAATGGCTGGTCGCTCGAGCCCATTGGTCGAGCGCCGGTTCACTGTAGCCATGGAAACGAGGGGCGAGGGTTCGGCGGGCTCGCGGGCGGAGAATGGCGGCTCGAGGCGCGCCGAGGACCTCGCTTTAAAGCACAAGAAGCGTCTTTTTCTACGCGGCGATGTCGGACGAAACGCTGCTCACAAAGTGGCTAAAACGGTGGAGAAAAGGTTGTGACAGCGATGCTACAGGGGTAGCAAAGTCCTCCGTCCAAATGGTCAGGGCCAAAACAGGTCCAAAAAAAAAAAAAAAAAAAAACAGAAAACAGGCTGTTGTGGCCTGCGGAGATTTTACCAATATTAAATGCCACTGTCCTGAGACGGTTCCTCCATGTCCCTCTGAGGCTCAAAACTCACAGTTCCTTCCAGTCCATATTTTTCCTCTGCAGGTGCTATTTTGCCACATTTACCCTGAGCGGCACGCTTCATTTTATCATACAAAGAGAAACTTGCTGAAAAACTGGGCTAAGTAGGTTTCAAATGTACAACAGGAGATCCTCTTTCAGTATGCAACTTTTGGTGCTGTTCCACCACCATTAACCACCACTGTCAGGAACAGTGCTGGATGTCAGCAGTGGTTTCTAGAAGTCCACAGGTGGGAGAAAAGCAAACTTGTTCCGTACCACGGTAACGCATATCTATGTCTGCCTGTATTCTTCTCCCAGCCATTTAAACGCTACATTATTCCAACAGAGTGGAGCATCCATGACCCAAATAATCCATTTCCCAAATGTGATGGCCTCTTACTAGCAGTCGAAGCCAGGGACCTCCATGAATAATGAAGGTGGCCTGAAGCATGGAGCACAGCATGCCGCTTCCAGACCACCATGGCTTCCTGTGTGAATCTGCCACCGTATAACAAAACACAACCTTCCCCTCAAGGGCTCTGTGATGTAGTATTTATTTTTCACCTGTGCCATTTTTCCCTCTTGAGCAGACAGTAAATTTTGCAGGGAATGCAGCCTTGGGTTTTAGTTTGAGAGCCGGTTGGCCATAAAACAGGCTGATTTTGGAGGTTTGAACAGTCAGTCCTGTTAATCAGTTCCAACATGGTTTAAAAAATTGCTTAATATAAACAGTACCGTAAAATTTTATATTCTGGGATATATAAATGCACAGGTAATGGTACGACCCACTGAGGCAAAATTCAGCTCTTGTGGTCTTGATGGTAAGGAAAGCTACACAAGTGGTTTACCATAGTCTTCTTCCACATGTCCTTAGGTTGCGAACATGGGGAAAACACGCAGAAGAACCCTAACCGTCACTCCGGCCAGATCGGAACCTACACCTGAACGCGCAGCACAGGAGCCGCGAACCCCCACCATGCTGTAGAACACCAACATCAAACGTAAATATAAAAATCCAATACAGCGTTCACCAGTTTGTTGTCAGTTATACATTTACTCATACAGTACTGTGCTTTTTTTTGTACCATGTTATCTACTCTGTCACTGTATATTCACCAGTCTGGTGTTCAGTTCACTTGCTCAACCTCTGTAACCTGTGGGTTTTGGTCTTTAAAACACAGATTTTGAAGCTGATCCCTGCTGGACAGCAGCTTTCAGCCCAGTCTTCCTCCACGCTCTGCACTGCACACCAAAGACATACCAAATATAACTCTTCTGATAGTTGACCTTTTGGGACTGTATTTTGTCTCGAGTGGCATCCACCCGCAATCTGAACTCAGAAAGGCACCGCGACGGTCAAGTGGCACTTTTTAGTGCCGTTATCCGTTCCTGTCTACCGCAGAGCTCCACACTCAAAGCCAGGCAGGACGGGACCCTTCCAGAACTGACGACGCCAAGGACCGTCTGGTATGCTGCTGCTGCCTATAAAACATGGCCACGCCCATTCTCGTATAGTCCGGCTGTGTTCAGGAGATCCGTCTGAAGAAAAAAAACACGACGCCTCCTCTTAATTATTGGTAGCAGTTTGGCCCCCGACGCCCAAGTGGCTCCTTTACATTTCCGATAGGTGCTCCTACGAAAGACGAGCTGACCGTGGTGGCAGAAATGGGAAAAACATGAGGTCACTGTTTTCAATCACCTCGCTCCCGGATATAAATATATTCCTGACATAACGAGGCGGTTATTTACACGGCGGACAAAAAGGGAGAAGGGCGATAAACGTCGCAGAGATAAATAGCGGCGTTATCTTTGGCTTTCTCACACTCTTGGATTCCAAAAGGTTTGGCATTCCTGACGTCGAATATTGACACCTTATCACAGCCTGGTCAGTTTTAAATGCACCATGGAGCACTTAACCCTGCCTGCATTCAATAACTGCTTATAAGGACAGGAATAAACCTGATTAATTTGCATCCAACTGAGTGTCAAACTTTGGGAAAACTGAGTGCCACCTTGTAAGGTTGTCGGTATTTCCAAAGTTAAAGCACAGGCCTTTCGGAATGTAAACTTTGCACTCTGAAATAGGCAAGTGGTTCTGAGTGACAGCTAAGGTTATTCTCACCCAGTAACACATTAACTATGGGATTTTTTGGCCATATTTACACGGCGATAACATCAGCCCCTGTGAGCTGAGCCCCATTGCACCAGCTGTCTAGTGGACACGTCATACACTAAAACGCTATACCTTTCCCCCGGTGCAGACAGCCGATTCCACCACGCCGGCAGTTACATAACCCGACGCTCCCTGGAGCCGAGAGTCAGCGCTGCCGTCGGCGCAACCGCGCACGCCGGCCGGCCGGCCCAAAGCAGGAGTCACGCGACACAGCTCCTGGGCAGCGGATTGATCTGCAGCGGTGAATTTTAAAAAAGCCTTCGCAGGCTCATGCTCGCACTGCCCAGAAGCAGGGAGGCAGCACTGAGCACTCCTCTTCGTGCTGTGTTTACTGAGAACGAGGGCGGCCCCTGGCCCTTCCCTCCACCCACTCCGGGGGAAGGAATTTGTCTTCTTTTAGAAAAGTGTCATCAAGCCCCTACTTACAGGGCTGCGGTTCAGCAATCCAGCGCGCAGTAAGCTGAAATCCTGCAGCATTTCGCCTGCAAAGGAGACAAATGCTCCCTCAACATGACCACAGTCCACACTGTGCAGTCTTGACTGGATTCTGCAAACAGCTGAAAAACACACGCAGTAAAAGCGGTAATAACAGTGCCAGTAAGAAATTGGATTTTAGTGGTAAGTGAAAGATAGAAAAAACAAATTATGCTAAGAAAAGGTTTTGTATTCTAATTTAAATATATGGAAGAAATTTAGCCCATTATTTTCTACAAATGTGCAGCACTACAAGCATGTGTGACGTAGTGATGTCACTACCTGTGTGTGGATGTGCAACCTGTTCCTCACCCTCTAGCAATTGTACTGGCTCTGGGCTCTGCCCAGTCGTGTGTTTGGTCGGGGCCCGTAGTTCAGTTTCCAATTGCAGTGAAGAGCCACATCACAGCTCTTCAGAACGTGCAGCCCTGCGAGATAAAATGACATCTATCTCTATAAAAAGGGCTAACAAATGTGGCGATGCAGTCCTCTGATGGAAAGCGTCACTGTGGGTGGCGGCGGAGGGGGACAGATAGCGAGGGTGGTGTGATAACAAGGACCGGGTCCTCACTGGCAGACAGGGCGATGGGGAGCAGTCACGGGGGGTTATTTTTACACCCAGCCCCTTTCCCTGGCTCTCCACCAGGGCGTACGCTCTGTATTTGCAGGGAGCATGAGGAAGGTAATGGTGCGGGTGCCAAATGGGCCCGAAAACTTTCGAACCCGCCACTGCGCGGGCAAAGGAGCAGCAGCAAAAACAGCATCGCAGAGAAAAGGAAAGCCTTCGAGCAAACATGTTCCCCGCAACCTGGTTTGGCGGCTTAAAAAAGTTGTACTTTTTGGACAGACAGCAGGGGGAAAAATGCCACATGGACCCAAAAACAGAAACAAAGCCAAAAATCGCTGGTTAGGAAAAGAGAAGGAGGAGAAATTTTCACGGTTCATTGAAAAGAGGGCACCGAAGCACTTTCCCACACCCGTCGCCACGGGCAACTGCAGGATGCCACATTCCTCCCGCTGGCAGGTGGCGGTGCCCGTCAGTGTTAAGCCTGGCGCAGTCTGCTAACCCGCCCTGCTCCTTGCTGCCGTGTGAGGAGGTGCTAAGCCTCCAATTTGTTCCTTAACACCCCCCAGGCCCTCATTAATCCCAGTCATCTGCGCAGGATCTCCTCCCCCCTCGTCCCCAGAGCCAGGAGAGGGACTGCCAGCGCAGCATGGCCGTAGCGCAGAGACTGCAGGCACAGTGTGACGGGGCTGCCCAAGACTGCACGCCACTAAACTGCTCCTGATCAGAAATCATAACATACTGGTAGGAAATATAAGGCTACTGGCAGTTCAACAACATGCAAAAGACCAGCATTTAGTTTTATCACTGATTTTTGACAGTGAAGTCTGATGTTCAGCAACACCGAGAAACAGTGCAGAAACAAACTGCAAATACGTACAGAAACATAAAACACAGCAAGTGCAAAAAATTGCAATATTGCAGCATTTCACTGGTGTGACCACGTGCTTCTATCTCGTCCCGCAATTTCTTTGAATCGACACCCGCATTAAACATGAACTTTTTCAAGTGGAAGAAAATGAACACATTTACGGAGGGGACCCCAGGTGTATTTCGTCAGAATAAATCATCTTCGCCACACATGTAGGCATAATCAGCCTGCCTTCCGTAACTGTGTCCAAAAGAATTTGGCTTGTATTTTAGCATGAATCTAAAGGTGAGCAAATCAAATCTGTTAAACATTCTTTGCTTTTTCAAAATTCAGTGCTGCAAGTTTTTTTGGTGCGCTGTGACCACAGTGACAGTTCTGCCTCTTTTCCACAGTCAGTTACTATGATGATGAGTACTTTCGGAGACTTCACAGAATGCACTGCGCTCAAATGCAAATCTCCTACAAACATGGTGGTGCCTGACTTGTGCGTAACGGGATGAGTGACTTGTCAGGAACGTGGCGGGAAACGGGGCCTGATGTATATGCAGGCGGGTTCGCAGCACAGCCCTGGAGATCATCTGTCCCTTTTTAAACCACTTACGACGTTTAGTTTCCTCTCTAGTCCTGATCGTAAGTGATCATAACCTACTTACTGCTCTCATATGTGGTTTATAAACCACGAGCTGATGGACAGTTCCCCTGGTATCACTGTACAAGGGGCAAACAAAAATGTAAGAGCTGTAAAGAATTTCTTTTTGCAAACCTATGTACTTGTACATGTTCAAGTTGTACTCAGAGGAAGACATAATAATATTAATAACTGTGCCTCTGCAACTTTGCTGTGAGAATAATTTGAATAACAAAGTATGAAGCTGTTCTGTCCTAAGGTGCTGTGTGTCAGTTTTCATATAATGAACTTCAAATTGTTTCACGGAGTACATATTTCAGGGGTCTTTGCTCATGTGCTCTGAAGAACACAAAGAAATTCATATTTGATTACAACTGGGGACTAATGAGAGAAAAAAATGCCCAGAAGGAACTTAAATGGAGAAAAACTCAGACACAAAACTCTAATAGCAATAAGGATTCTGATAACATTCAAACCAGAGGCCTCGCTGCTGAACACGAGTCACGACATTTGTCCTCGAACCCAGGGTGACGTCGGCATTCAACCACGAGCCACAAGTCCAACACACTGCGCACCGTAGTAACTTCCTCCACCTGCCTCACTGTGCTGTTTCCATGGACACCGGAGCCACTTGCTTGTATACATCCAATTATAAACAAGATGGGAGGTAAAAAACCTCGTCTGGATACCAGAAGGCTGCAGGTTCACAGTCCAGACAGCTCGTGCTGTTGCTCCTTTTCGAAGACCAACTACCCTAAGTAAACCTAAACTTAGGTCATTAAAAATATTAAAGTTAGTCTAAACAGGCTGCCATGTAAGACTGTGAAATACAGAAGCCAGTTTGGAGAAAGCCATCTGCCAAGAAGTAATTACTCCGCGGCGAATCTGGGCGCACAGCACAAGCTGCAATCTGTGACCAAAAGAATGCAATAAATAAACGGAACGAATAAATCTGAAGTGGAAAACAATGGGCTCCTTTCGCCAGGAGGCTCATTACTGCGCACAAAGCAAAAGGAAAGGGCTTTCGATGTTACGCAACTCGCGGCGTGTTGCTCCACCAATACCGAGCGGCAGCGTAAGACCCCCGGGGGACTGCAGGGAGGCGATGTGGTCAAGCAGTGGAAAAACGCCTTCACCCAGGGTCACTTTAAGTCCATATTTATGCCGGGAGCTGTCAACGGAGGGTGGGTTAAAGGTCAGCAGACCGGCCTCAAGTCAAGGCTCCACAAATCTCAGCATACTGGACCAGCAGGGGGCGCAGTGGAGACCTGCGCTGTGGTACCCTTGATAAGAAATTTACTCTGAACTGACAGAGTAAATATTACCCTGCTGTATAAATGGATAAATCAGTCCAAGTAGCTTAGTGTACAAATATAAAACCAAATATATCTGATTTGTCCTTTAGAAAAACAGAGATGAACTGATGAGGTTTTGATTGTGTTATCAAAATGGCCTTTACCAGTTTAAAAAAATGCTTCTACCCAGGCTGAGGATCTACTCCCTGCACCCGTGCACAGGTGTAACTCTCACTGGAGATGTTTCCACCAGAGAAAGGTGCTTCAGGTTCTGAGAGACACTGTGCTTACACCCCCTGCTGCTCTGACCACATTTATTTTACACTTTCTCCAGTATGACTACAGGAGGTGGGCTTCAAACCAGGAGGCAGTTTTAACCACTACGCCACCTGCTGCTCCTCTTTGGCCTTCAGCAACATGTGGTGTTTGGTCTAAAAGAGGGACGCTATTTTCGACCCGAGCACGGCATCGCGGTCGGCTGTGCGCCAGTGTGCCGGGAGAGCGGTAGCACAGGGTGGGGGGAGGCGTGTTTGCTCAGGAACACGCATGTGACCTACAGATACGTCCTCCGTGTCTGGAGACCTGCTGTGTGTTTTCAACTGTGTGTTTTCACTGATAAACTAACCCGTGCCAATAGAAACTACCGTGTTGTATAAATGGGTAAATCACTAAGTCATTTTGGAGAAAAATCACCTGATAAATGAACTGGTGGCTGGAAAGCCGACTGCCAATAAGAGGACGAGATAAAGGTGCTACTTGACTCATCAGCACAGTGTTGGGGGGGTCACAGCGTGATGTCTGAGGTCACGGTGCAGCAAAGGCCACCACACAAGCCCTCTTTTCTTCAGGGGGGGTAATCAGGTTATGGGATTGTCCCTGATTCCTGCCCACACTGTCCCTGTGACACACAAAGACTCCCTAAGCTTCCAGCATAACCAAGGAGCAGAGCACCCATTTACATTTATTCATGCATCTGACACGTTTCTCCAACGCAAGTTACACTTATTCATCTCTCTTTTACGTAGGGTAATTACCATATCAGTTCAAAGTAAGAATCTTGATCAAGGGAACTGCAGTGGGGGGGGGGGGGGGG
>UFQX01000824.1:24408-189405 GCA_900497675.1 Arapaima gigas | reverse complement strand
CCTGGGGGGGGGGGGGGGGCGGGGGGGGGGGGGGGGGGGGGGGGGGGGGGATGAACCTCAGAGACAGCAGCACTAACCCCTGTGCCACCTGCTGTAGGAGGTTTGCTGGCACAAGGATTTCCAAATGTCACTATTCATACAAAAACTATTTATATGCTTGCCTTTGCAGAGGGAGGGGCTTCTTTGGGTCACATGATCATGGTGACAGAGCCACAAGAGTGTGAAATGCTACATGGGGTCGGGCAGGTGTCTGACACCTGTATTGCCCTCTTTTCCTGTAAGTGGACCCCTCCCACCCCCCCCCCCCCAGGAATGTTCCTATTTTTATCTGTTTTTGTATCAGACATATTTTTCCCCAATGCAATGTGAGGTTTGTGCACTGAGCTGTTTGCACTGATTTACCCATTTATCCACACGGTATTTTTTACTGTTAGGGGTCAGGGTAAGTACCTTGATCAAGGACACTACAGCAGAAAGCTGGATTCAAACCCAGGTCCCAGCTCTGACCACTGCACTGCCTGCTGCAGCGAAGGCCGTGGTGTGATCAGGGTTCCTCTGACACAGGACACCCAGGTGAACCCTGCACGAAAATCATGATGGCACCAAAGAAGCACTGAAATGTCATTGGAGATGGAAGCCAAAGGGGGCAGCTTGGGGGTGCAGTGGTTAAAGCTGTTGTACTTGGAGGTTATGGGTTCAAATCCTGTATGGACCCCTTGATCAAAGTATTATCCTGCTATTGATCCTGGTTAAACACTATACGTCACTTTGGAGAACAGTAGGAGAAGAATTAATGTACAGTAAAAAAGCTGTTTCTGTGACACAGTAACACACTGACTTGCTGACACCATGTTTCCTTGAACGTTCTTCACTCTCGGGAAGCCGATCTTAGGTCCCCACAGCTCTCGGCCAGCGAGACATTAACTGCTAATGGACGGCTGGGTTTCTCAGAGCCATACGCTACATCCTTCCAGATGGTTCTGAGGTGTGCCGGACACTTGGCTGTTAGTGCAACATTGACCACACACTCCAACTCTGCTGTTCCTGTGGCTCTCAATAATGATCAAATCCCCGTCAGGACTGAACACCATCCAGTGGGAAGTACATGTTCCGCACTATTACCGCACGTGTGTGTGGCCAGCTTGCAGAATGAGAGCTGTAAATCATCCGTAAAACCACAGCGGAAATAAGAGTCCGTCCGATTGAATTTATGATGTGTAAACATTGTGGAATTTCAACTTTCCCTCTCGCCCGGTAGTCCCAATGCCCTGTGCGTGTGTGTGCATAAAACACCACTTTTATGGATTGCGCTGTGTTTCACCTTTGAAAAACAGGGCCCTGAATGCATTTTGACAGTAAAGGATCGCGGAACCACTGATCCCCTCCAAGCCGTCTATCTGTCCATCTCTCTCACCTTCTTCACACTCTCACTCCTCAGCTTACAAACAGCATAACAACAAAGGCATAATAACACACGTGCCTGTAAGAATCTTTAGAATCTTAAACATAGCTGTAAATACATGTCATAGCACATATTATTTCATTATTTTTCTTAACTTTGAGAAGCACTGAATCTAACCCCGACACAGCCCAGTGCACCCTGGCAAGCCTGGCACCCGACACCTCCAGGACAGGCTCGACCCTGCGACTGCTCCCAGCCCTCCTCACGAAAGGTGGTTATTGGTGCTTACCTAACCATATTAATATTAGAAATAATGAAGAGTGCTGGAATCTATGTTTTCCCTTCACCAGCTCATATGACATGTGCAACATTCCTCATCTTGTTACTGATCACTGACACTCAGGAACACCAGACAGATCAGAAAACACTGGAAATGAGGCGAATTAGGGTGGTTCTTCACTCCTACTTTGTTTGGGAGCTCTTTACTGCCATCTATTGGCCCCTGTATTTGCTCAGCTACAGAATATAATTTTAGAAAACAGAACAGTATTGAAAAAGCAAATGAACATAAACAAACCTGAAATGGTTGCCAGTGTCTCTTGCACCCCCCCCCCCCCACCTTTGCTCAGGTTGGATCACCTTGGTTGTGGTCAGAACTGCTCTGTGGGGAGATGCACCACGCGGTAGTTATGCAGCAGAGGCCAACATGCTTCTGACCCAGGAGGTGGAACACGTGGAGACACCCGGACAGCTCCTGGGCCGGAGTGGAGGAAGAGGGCAGTCCACAGGTGGTCACCTTTACTCTTCTCACCTGTACAGGTGGACCATTAAACTGTGAGTGGAGACAATGTCACATCTGAACAGAATCAGGCTGAAGAGAGTCATAAACGTCATTCATTCATTCATTCTTTCAGACTTTGCACCAGAGTGTCTGTATTTGGCTGCTATTGTAGTTATTTCACAGGTTTTCATCTTTTTGACTTATATTCATAATTGATGTTTTTTAAAATGATATTTAGTAAAAATATTTCACAGGAAACTAATCTTTTATTTTAAAAAATGACTAAATATAGAGGGCACTGGGCATGCAATACCGATCATTCGACTTCCAACCAAATCATATTTTTAAAAGTAAATACAATTTCTTCTAAAACTCATTTACTTCAAAGGAATCTGAAAAAAATATTTAATACAGCAGATGTAAAAGTAGAAAGACGGTTCTATGGAATAGAATTGCAAACATATGTAATTTGTATGCATTTGTATGCTTCATATGCATTAATTCCAATGGATACAAATCTGAGAAATTATCAAAAAGAAAAAAATAATTTACCTGAACTGAAATTCTGTCAAAAAACGTGTGGAAGGAGCCGAGAAGAAAACTTTGAACGCTCGAGGTGAAGCTGAAACACTTCCTCTACAGACTGGCAGTGAATCACAGCACAGCCCAACACGCCTTCTTCATGTACCACACACGTGTCATCACTCCCCCCCAGGTCACATGCAGCAATTTATAGGCACGGTGCTCTAAATAGGACTCTGGGTGCTAATGGGTTAACATTCAGTTACACGTGATGTCTGTGTGACCCGGGGTCGGAGGGGATCAGCAGTCACGGTGCTGCGGTTGGGTCAGACTCCTGGCACATATAACATCGAGGCCAAACCATCAGACCAGCGCCACCTACAGGTCCCCAGCATGGGCTTTCTCTGGCACCATCCACTGTAGGGACCTCAGTCAGTTGCCCCTGCCTACTTTTATAACTAGTGCAAATAGCATAATTAACAGAACTGGCTCTGGTGCAGGTTTAACAGGAGGCCCTGAGTCGCATTAGGCAATCGGACGGACCGGTTCACTTCTCAGGAGGAGACCGGCGCACAGTCCTGGTGACTGCTGCTCGATCGGGGACTGGGCCGCTCTGAAGGTGAGCTAAGTGAGCTAACAGTGTTGCCAAACCCCTCCCACAAAAAAAAACAAAAACAAGCTAAAACCACGTGAAAAAGTCTCAAATTTTAAACAAAAGTTGCCAAAAAATTACACACACACACACACGAGGGTTCTTCTGTTATCAGTTTGAAACATATTACACAGCACTTCTTGGGTAGGGTCTTCCTCCTCATCATATGATGCCACAGTTGCCACTTTCTCGATCACATTCCTTGGAAAACTAATTCCTGCACGTTTTGTTGCAGGCCAAAAGCCCACATCTTATATGGAGGACTGAACTGACAATCTCGTGCCAATCGGCTCCTGGGTTTGTTTTTTTACAACGCTGAGCTGACCGAAAACTTGTTCCGCATCTGCGTTACTGTGTGGAAGTGCGAGCATCTCTGCACATGCCGACTTCTGCCCACAATCGTGCGCAGGGTAGGTTTCACCACTGCTTCTCAATTTTGCCATTGTCCTCTGGGGAGCACACAAACGTTTCTGCTAATTTGACAATCGGCTGGTCTGAATGAGCCGGCGCATTACAGACAGACAGTGTGTTCAGATCTTCTGGTAAACCTTGTGCAATGCTCTCCGAGTGCTGCTTCTGGCACGGCCTCCCCTCCAGCCCTTTCAGCCTCACAGCCCAGATGGTGTTGAGGATCCAGGTGCTGGTGAATATCCTTTGTCAAAAACTCAACACGTGTATTGGGAAGTGTCACACTTTGTGCCAGAGACCCAACAAGTCGCTCGACTCTTCCTGTTAGTGCAGCTGGATCAGCCGTTTCTCAGCAAATCCTAACAGCTAACAATGCTGCACCATAATATCAGAGCACCGAGGAGCTGTGTTACGGAAATGTCGTTTGACTTATTAAAAGACTGAAATGCCCACTTCCATCATTGTTCATGAGTTCGTCCATAAAGTGGGCACCGGTGGCGTTGTTTATCAAGCAGTGCACTTGGATCAGTGCAGTTTTATTCTAGCAGCATCTTTAAAATGAGCTTTACAGTCGGGTAAGTTGGTTAAGCGGTCAACACTATTGATTGATCTGTGTTCTGCGATGAGGGTCCAGCCACTCACACCGGGGGGCTCAGCTCAGTGACTGGTTTAACTTGAAAATAACTCGTATTTTACTGGATGTGAAAATGTGCACGTAGGCCTACAGAAAACCAGCGCCTACATGTGCGGCTGCAGACAGTTGCAGACACTGCTGGGTGCTGGTGGGTGCATGCCACGGGGGGGGGGTCCATCTCTTTGGTTTCTGGGACGGCTTTACAGTGACGTACCAGGATAGGGTGGATCTGATTAGAGAAAGAACAGCAACTTTGTCTTTTTTTTTGAAGGCTGAAAATGCATGATGGGACAAAAGAAAGAGCAAGTGGAGAAACATGCCTTAATTTGCATACTGTTTACAGGTGCGCCAGTGCAGCCAGGAAAGCGTAGTAAACTGGGGGTCCACACCCCACCGCACAATGTGGCTGCATGAGGCGCAACTGCGACGCGTTAGTGGGTAAAGAGCGCCACACACTGGTCGCAATGGCGACGTACTACACACGAGTGCAGGTGCTGGGAGCTGGCCGGGGGGTTTGCTGGGTTTTTAACTAATTTTTTTTAAACATGGGAATTTTGGTGCCAACTATGCACAGTACACGTGTACTGTAGATGTGGTTGGGGACCTTGTGTCGTCATCAGAGGTGACAAAGCGCTCGTGACATCAGGGCTGATGCTCAGTGTTTTTCCACACGCGGAGGGTGCTGTGGTCCACGAACCCCAGGGAATTTCTGAAAGACGCAGCCCGTGTCTCGTGTCTCTGGCTATTTATTCTCCCCCTTACAAATCCACCCCCCCCCCCCAGCTGTGGTGATCGAAACCACCAGGACCAGGAAANCTGGCTATTTATTCTCCCCCTTACCAATCCCCCCCCCCCCCCCAGCTGTGGTGATCGAAACCACCAGGACCAGGAAACGAAACCACGCGGATGGCTCTAAATGTGGAAGGGGGTACAGAAACCGGCGAACTTCTTTCTCTGCTGCAGCAACTTCCCAATCAGGGACCAGTCGCGACATATTGCCGGACTCGAACCCGCAGCCGCCTCTTAACTTGTAATCCAAGAACATCGGTTCAAATCCCACCTGTTGCTGTCGTATCCTGAACCGACACGGTAAAAATGACGGCGGTGCGTAAAGCAGCTCACGGCGGGGGACAGTGCCAGGTAGACGACACAGAGAGAGGAATGTTATTAAGACTTGCTGGGATGTGAACAGTTGGTCTGCACGAGCAGGATGTGACGGAGGTGCGTCGCAACGTCATCGATCACCAGGCGGGCTGCGCTCAGAACCCGTGTTTCTCTCTCCCGGGCAACACAGGTGAACTAACTAGGTGAACTAACCAGGGGAACCGGGAGGCTCGTCCCTCCGCTCAGCT
The DNA here is from genome assembly GCA_900497675.1 of Arapaima gigas. NCBI lineage: Eukaryota > Metazoa > Chordata > Actinopteri > Osteoglossiformes > Osteoglossidae > Arapaima > Arapaima gigas. The sequence goes on along the minus strand of UFQX01000824.1, from coordinate 183,654 downwards.
TCATTCCAGCGAGGTGAAATTAATAAAACCCCGCGGTGACAGGTGCACGGCGGGCCTGGACCGAACATCCGACTGGTGTCACGTCTGATGTCATCGCAGTGACCGGAACACACAGGAGGTAACCACTGTACGCGGGACCCCTACTGTAAGTTTGGGGCGAAGCGTGAGCGCGGGGAAGCACCTGGATGCGTTTACAGCAGTTGTTGGTGCTCTTGGTCTCCAGGCTTTTCTGCGCCGTTGCTCACCTGGTTCTACTGGTTAACCCCGCCCGGTCGCCCCACTTACACGGATCCAGCTGACACTGACTCACGTTTTCGTTCCAGTCTGTCGTTTTTAAAACAGTGTTTCATAACACACCTCTTCTATCCAAACTGGATATTAATATTCATATTTTACAATTCCTCTGTAGTGCTAAACACCGAAATGTTAAATATATTCTGCATAGTTTTTTTTTTACTCCGTGAAATGCAAATCAGTACGCATTTACAGGTGAATAAAATTAATACATGAACTCATCTGCAAAGTCGTACAAACTCGCAGTTCTCAGAAGTTCTTTCGCTGCACAAATGTACCACACACACACACACACACACACTGCGAGGTTTTGCCCATTAAGTTGTGTTTATAAGGAAGAGCCGCGATGATGTGTGTGTGATAATTCCCTCTCGTTTACGGACGTTTACGTGACCGGTGATGAACTGACCAGTGAAAATGCGGACATAACTAGTTCCTTCATTTAGATAAACGATAAGGTTTCCGTTTTGCCGCCGTTACCCGACACACACGCTCCGGACGATATGGCGGAAAACCAACGCGGTAATTTAAGCGCAGTACTGTTTAGTGCAGCGCTGTGTTCTACAGTAACAATGTTACACCGTGACGTGAGGTGTAACGAACACGTCACGCGGGAATAAGATGAAATAAAGTCAGTTCTGTAAGTGAAACGTTCACACAGTGCAGTGAATCGGCAGCGCCGCTACAGGGGCACTAGGGGGCGCTACACCGCCTTCGTGGTTCTTTACTGAGACATCAACCTGGTCTAAAATATTTGTTTACTTAAAGTTATTCGTTCAAAAGCTAACAAATGAAATATTTTAGTTACGTCCCCTTATATTTTGCTTTAAATAGTTTTTTTCAGTATTTATGGCCTTTCGATTCTGTCTGTAAAATCTAAAATCTATACAATGGATGAGACTAAAATGGATGATGGGCTGCATCACAGGACAGTTCGGCCAACAGCCGTGCCATTAACTTACTTCGGTTGTATCGGACAAAGAAGCCGTCGGCTGCTGGCGTCCTCTTCATCTACCCGCTCTTGTGCTCAAACCCTCCCTCCTTCCAGGCTGCCAGGGACACGAAGCTGATGGGGGGCTGTCTGCATCTGCTGCTGCTGCTGCTGCTGCGAGCTCTCAGCTGCGGCAGCGCCAGGTCCAGGAAGGCAGCGTGTCGCGTGGACCGCCTGATGGCCGACTGCAGCCACCTGAGCCTGGAGGAAGTGCCCGCCGACCTCCCCGCCAACATCACCGCCCTTGACGTGTCCCACAACCGGCTGCGGGAGCTGCCCCCGGCCGTGCTGAGCAGATACCCCGGGCTGCGGCTGCTCCGGGCCGGCTACAACAGCATCCCAGCGCTGGGGGAGAACCTGTGCCGAGTGCTGCCCCAGCTCCGCCAGCTGCACATCGAACACAACGTGGTCCACCTGCTGACCGAGGTGGACCTGGTCTACTGCTCAAACCTGATGGAGCTCAACCTGGGCTCCAACCGCCTGAAACTGCGCAACAACCCCTTCAGCCCTCTAAAGGTGGGGCTCCCCTGCGACCCAAAGGCTACCAACAACCCCCACTGACACTATCCAGCTGCCTAGCTAAAGCCCTGAAATTTTGTTTTTTTTTTTTTTTTTATTATACCTATATCCTGGTACGAGAGTGTAGTTGGTTCCTAGAAATGGGTCGAATGGTGCAAACTCAGATATCGGGAAGATATTTCCAGTATATCGTATGAGGAAAATCATGATTCACGGCAGGTTCATCTGAGAAACCCCCATTAATGTCCCCTAATTACTGCAAACACTCTAAACTGTGCCCTCTCTTTGTGACAGAATCTGACGTTGCTCGACGTGTCGGCCAACAGCCTGAGCTCAGCCCGACTGGGCACACAGCCCCAACTGGGCAGCCTGAGGGAGCTGTCGCTGTCGGGGAACAAGATGACCTCCCTCGGGAAAGACGACTTCTCCTGGCTCCAGAAGTCTCCCCTCCAGGTGCTATGCTTGGCTTCGCTACCACTCAAAAAAGTAAGTTTGATTCTGACTCTGTTTTAACACGCAAGTTCAGAGACCCTCAAACCCAAGGGGTTTCCTGTCGACTTGCAGTGGGAACCAGGCTGCCTGAAGCCATTAGAGGGGCTTCGCGGGTTGGTGATGGACAGAAGCAAGCTGGGGCCCAATCTCACTGAGCAGCTCTGCCAGGAGCTCGCAGGGTCCACCATCAACTGGCTGTCACTGAGTGAGACTCAGTTGACCTCCATTCTGAACACCACCTTCAAGGGACTGAAGAATACAACCATCACGGCATTGGACCTTTCCCACAATGCGATGAACTCGATAGCCAACGGCTCACTCCACTGGCTGCCCACGCTGGAGCACCTGTCCCTGGAGGAGAACAACTTAAGACGGCTCACCAGGGACATGTTCACAGGGCTAGACAGTCTCAAGTCCCTGAACTTGCGCAGAGCGTTGGGCAGGAGCCACTCTCCTCCTGTCATTGAAGACTATGCCTTCTCTCCACTCAGGCGCCTGGAATCCCTGTTTATGGATGGTATGGCTTTCCAGGGCCTCACAGCACACACCTTCTCAGGGCTGGTTAGCCTGCAGTATCTGAACCTGAGCTGGAGCAAGTTTGACTTGAGGATTGTGACCAACCAGACCTTTGCCTCACTGGCTAGCTCCCCACTCCGCACACTCAACCTGACGGGCACCAGCATCACGTACCTAGCTGACGGGGCCTTTGCCAGCTTGGGCAACCTCACCACCCTGCTGCTCGGCTACAACCTTATCTTCCAGAACCTGACTGGGACCGAGTTCAGGGGGTTATCTAGCATCCACGAGATATACTTGTCCTTCAACAACCAGAAGATACGGCTGACGTCCTCATCTTTCCTCCACGTTCCCACCCTGAGGACGCTGATGCTAAGACGTGCCCTCACTGGAACCTTGGACATGATGCCTTCGCCATTCCAACCACTTCAGGAGCTTGCCATTCTTGACCTCAGCAATAACAACATCGCCAACATCAACAGTGGCCTACTGAGTGGCTTGAGGAATCTGCGGGTGCTCTACCTGCAGCACAACAATCTGGCACGGATCTGGAAAAGCGCCAACCCGGGGGGCCCCTTGCTCTTTCTGCAAGGCCTGGACAACCTCACAGTTCTGGAGCTGGACTACAACGGGCTGGATGAGATCCCCGTTATGGGCCTTCGAGGGCTCCGGAAGCTCCAGCAGCTCAGCCTGGGTGGGAACGTGCTCAACTTCCTCCACAGTGGCATCTTTGATGACATGGTATCTCTCCGCTACCTCAATCTGCAGAAGAACCTCATCACATCGGTGCAGAAGTCTGTGTTCGAGCCGGTGCTGGCGAACCTGAGCGTGCTGTACATGGAGCGGAACCCCTTCGACTGCACCTGCGACAGCATCCTCTGGTTCGTGGGGTGGCTCAACGGCACCAATGCCAGCGTGCCGCAGCGGGACTCCTACATGTGCAACACACCTCCGGTCTACTTCAACAAGACCATCAACCAGTTCGACCCCCTGTCCTGCCAGGACACGACCCCGTTCCAGGCTCTGCACGTGTTCACCAGCACCATTGTACTCTTGGTCATCGTGGCTGCCCTCGTCTTCCGCTTCCAAGGGTGGAGGATACAGTTCTACTGGAGCGTGCTGATCAACCGCACCCTTGGCTTCAGAGAGGCGGCTCGCGGCGAGGAGAGGTTTGAGTACGACGCTTACGTGATATACGCGCAGAAGGATATGAGGTGGGTAGAACGACATCTGCTTCCCCTCGAGGACAAACAGCTCAAGTTCTGCCTGGAGGACCGGGACTTTGTGCCAGGCATGTCACAACTGGAATCCATAGTGGAGATGATGAGGAAGTCCAGGAAGATAGTCTTCATCGTCACTGACACTCTTCTCAAGGATCCCTGGTGTACACAGTAAGTGTGAGAGTGTTTTTAAATGTACACTCATTGCCCGGGTAATGTCAGGGTTCGGGACCGAACACTTGACCACTAATCGCATGGTCACTGAACACGACCAGTGCTGTTTTAGTTATACAGCTGGAACATGGTACTTATTTTATACTAAAATAAATTAATAAATAAATGGTACTCGGGGCCGTACTCACAACTGTAATCGTACTTATTGCAGCATGGAATTTAAATATGTTAAATTTAAACATGAATTTGTTTCGGCCTCAGGCCTTCGTGAGAACATAGTCACGCAGAGACATGGGACTCGATAAAAGACGACTGACAGCAAATCAGGCGTCTGGGGGGTTTCACCACATTAGAAGACAAGGCTGCTCATTTTATTTGTCCAAAATGGGCATTAGGGTTTCAAGTAAAACAACGTGAGCAATGAGTAAATCTGTGTAAGTTGCAACATTGTAAATGGCTTTGGAGAAAAGCTTCAATTAAATGAATAAATGGACAGTATTTTTTTAAGTATAAATTTGTCAACATGCTACACAATGAAAAATATGCACCTGAGTTACAAAGTGATTAAAAATGAATGAAATAATAAGTCAATAAAAATAATGTGTATGTTCAGTCATAGATGTGAGCATTAATGAATATATACTCGTGTGCGTGGTCCCTAAAGCGGGCAGTAGTGAGCGCTGTCTCTGACTGTTAACTGAACGACAATTGTATTAATAATAAGTTAACATTTCATCCCAGAATTTGTAAGGGTTACAATTTTTTTTCTCTTCTGTGTCACTGTTCACTCATTTGCTGAACTTAAAACTATTTCCTATCACATGACTCCAAATGGCTGCAACAGGCAAGAGCAGTTCAAACATCATTCAGTTGGAACACGTTGTGATGCATGACGCCAAATGGCATCTACAGGGCTGAAAGGGTTACGGGCTACTTTTTAATTAGATTATAAAAAGTTGGTTTCGAGGCTGTGAGAGGAAGTGATACTAGGGGTGCGGAGTGTATTTTTACAACGGCGTCTTGAAGTTCCTCCACACATAGAACCTGGGTTCACCCGTACTAACCAAATGCCACCACAGTCCAATGTGCTGCACGTTATGTCTGTAACTGGTGGTGTTGTGTTGGGTTCAGGTACAAGGCTCACCATGCCATCCAGCAGGTGATCGAGGACAGCCGCGACTCCGTGGTCCTCGTGTTCCTGGAGGATGTGCCAGATCACCAGCTGGTGCGCTCCCTGCTGCTGCGGCGAGCCATGCTGCGCTCCCGCTGCCTGCTCGACTGGCCCCCCCAGCGGGAGCGTCGACCCGCCTTCCAGCAGAGCCTCTGGATGGCTCTGGTCTCCAGCAACCGCATACAGTGGGAGGGAAGGGTAAAAAACTGCTGCTAGACCCCAGAGCAGGGAGCTGCGCTGTAGTTGCTTCTGTGACACGTCCACCAAGTCTTCACATTTCCAGCTTAAATCGCTGCCTGAGAAAATAAAATAATGTACGTGTGGTCTGTGTCACTTCAGTGTTTCAGAACAGTGCTGTTAAAGGTTTCTAATTTGTTGTACTGCTGCCATCAAAACATTTCAGGAATCAAGGAAGCACAATAAATGCATTTTACAGATTAACTAATTCTCTTGTTTGTATTGCAGGAAATTAAATTACTCAATGATAAACTCAAAACACAGCTTCTGTTTTTTCCCCCGTTTTCTGAATGCCGCATCACTCAAGCTCTGAATGTGCAGTTAGTTTCTCTTCAGCTCCTATCAGCCTCAGAGCAGCAATGGAAGTTGCGCTGCGGAGTTGAGACGACACCCAGCGGCTGTTCCGTTAAATGTCGGTAGAGATGGAGTCTGAGTTCCTGGGTCACCTGGTCACTGATTGCAACTTCCCAAGTTTAAAAAACCAGGTTCCCTTGTGTATAATAAATCTGCTAATTTTTTAAGATTGCAGCTGTGCCAAACAAATCAGCACCAATAAAGAATTAAAAGGAATTTCAGACACTGTTCACTGTAACTAGAACTGACACCTTATCCCAGAGGAATAATTTCAACAATTCCACTTTGGAATAAAATCTTTTGAAATACACCACAGAGTAGTAAAAAAATAACAGTATTGAAAGTACTTTGATTTAGCAGGTTGTGAATAACAAGGCACGATGTAAAGAGAATGACATATAGATCATAAAGTTGTTGACGGTGACTGCAGCTCCGCAGGACACAAACGGAAGAGCCGAGCCAAATCTGTAGAAAGGTGGTTCCAAGACGGTGCTGAACTTTGGCTCTGTGCTCACATTACTGCTGGTGTTTGGATCACTTGGCACTTACGTGGGTGGGTGGAGCCCTCTGCAGCCGACCCCCCCAGTCTCTGCTCATATTGTGCCGGTGTTCATTCTGCATACAGTATGTATGACTCAAAATAAGTACACTATGTTTATTTTACTGAATGTTAGTTTCACATCATTGGCTAACTATATTTTTGTAATTTAAAAAACAACTCTGGATTAAAATATTCACAGTTAACCTTCACACCATAATTACACAAATATGCCCATTGAACCTCAGTGGGCACAGTTCAGAGACTAGTTTGCCAGTCCAGGTCATTAACCAGGCAGCTATCTGCCCTTCCTGGTTAATGATTGTTCAGCAACGGCGCTTTAGTAGACCGGCCAGTTTGAAGAGCGTCAGTCCCGAGGAGGAGAGGCACGAACCTGCAAAGCTCCGGAAAAGCATCCTGCAGTCTCACTCAGCAGGTATGGCGGTCGTGCTGGGGGCATACACCCTGGCGTCCCTCGGCGTGGCGGCCTTTGTCGCCCTCCTGACCTACGTCACCTACAAGCTCCTGCACGGATACGTGCACAGGTGGTGCGAAATGCGGCCGATCCCAGGCCTGGACGGCACTTATCCCATCGTAGGCGACACCCTGCAGTTCAAAACCAATGCAGGTGAGCACACGAGGGCGTCCTTGTGCTCCTTTCATCTACCGCTCTTTTAATTAAATATTTGCACAGGTGGAGAGACCAATCTGCCCAGTTCAGGATTTAAAAAGATTCGCCAAACAAGTTCTTAGCATTCATATTCATGGGATGGTTATTTGGAAGAAAAAAAAAAGTGAACAGGAACAAAGTGCACTGATTTCATTTGGAGACTAATACACATTTATTCTTCATTTCTTCACTTACCTTAATCTTTGAGATAAAACTAATCTTAAAACAATGGTTCCCTCCATTTTTAATAGATTTCTTCTGCCAAGTAGTTGGATATGCAGAACAGTTCAGGAATGCGCCCTTGATGAAGATATGGATCGGCCCGGTGCCCTTCGTAGTCCTCTACCATGCGGAGACTGTCGAGGTAGCGGAACACACCGTGTTCCGTCAGCTGCGCCATTTCTTTTGTGTCTGTGTCCATAAATGCTGGCAGATGGTGTTTTTATCAAGGTGCAGTTGGCCCTCAAACTTCATTATTTTTCCATTTTCCAATTTGTCTCTTTTTGCTGCACACAATTTTAAAGACTCTGCACATTCTATTTGTATATACAGGCATATCTTTATGCAGGTCCATCTTTTTAAGCAGTAATGTGGGGGGGGATCCCTGATATGAACAGGTTGATAGGGATGATATTCCAACGCATAAACACAAATAGGATGACAGAGGACATCACTATTAAGGAAAAGTATCACCAGGTGACTCACAGCTAACAGTGTGTTTATATGCAGATAAGATGAACAATATAATGGAAATGAGAGAAAAGGTTAAGCAAAGTCAAACTGGATTTGTCCCACTGCTACCAGTGTATAAATCCAATTGTGAGCTGGATGAGCCTGGTTGTGTGGCTCACACTCTGCCGTTGTCCCCCCAGGCAGTGCTGAACAACTCCAAACACATGGACAAAGCGCATGTCTACAAGTTCCTCCATCCCTGGCTTGGCACAGGTCTTCTCACCAGGTGGGTCCTGTGTGCACAACACCAGGTTTGTGCTGCTTAAACTGTGAAGCCCTGGGTTTCTACATCCAGCCCGAGATTTCTCTCACTTTGAGACAATATAGGATATTTACATTTGTTCATTAGGCAGATGTTTCTTCTCCAAAGTGATGTATGCTGATGTGCACACTTCACTGACAATGACACAGATGGAGAGGCGATTCCAGAAGTACAGTCACTTAGTCCAGTACCACTGTCTTGGTAAACATACTGAAAGTGATTGTGCTTCAAGACCTTTCTTGAATGCTTTGAGGAATTCAGCAGCTCTGAGTGACTGTGGTAGAATGAGTTCCCTCTTTGGAGTCATAACCGAGATCCAAAAACTCTGGACCCCTTGTTAGTGGGAGCACCAAGCAGCTGGAGGTGGAGGACTGTAGTGGCCTGGATCTTGTGCAGAGAGTGATTAAATCCTATAGATATCAGGGTGGAGATTTGCTGATGGAGGAGATCTTGTTGCCTGTAACCAGAGTGTTGAATCTGATATAGGCAGCTACAGGGAAACAATGGTCAGTGATGAGGAGGGGAAACACATTGGCAGGTCAAAAATAACTTGTGCAGTGACATTCTGTTTCAGGTGGAGAAGCTTGATGATGGAGGCTGGAACACGAGAGAGCTGTATAACTCTGAGTGGGATATCACTATGACACGTGCTCGCTGTGTTGTAGCACGGGGGACAAGTGGCGCAGTCGGCGGAAGATGCTGACCCCAACCTTTCACTTCTCCATCCTGACCGAGTTCCTAGAGGTGATGAACGAGCAGGCAAAGGTTCTCATTGAGAAGCTGGAGGAGGCGGCAGGCCAAGGTTCTTTCAACTGCTTTAACCACATCACCCTCTGCGCCCTGGACATCATATGTGGTGAGAAATCCTCCGTTTTCAAACACTGGGTATGAGTGACATGCACATCTGTCAATCTAACAAACACACCAGTAAAGCAGATATTCAATTTTCATGTCTTTAAACAAAGTGCACTGGCTCTGTGTTGAGAAAGCCTGAGGAGCACATTTATCCATTAGTATTTACCATCCAACTATCAAAAATTTTCCAGCTTTTTATTTTTAATTGTATATTCTTTTTTAAAACAACAGAACAGCATGAGGTCACATCAATATTGAGAGACAGTACATAGAGAAATTTACATACATCCACATAAATAAAACAAGAGCAGAAAGTGAAAAGGGTGCAGGACTTCCAATTCACAATACAATTCCACAATTCACTTGATCTGAGATTTTTCCGGAAATCAGATGTCATCTATTCAGTCGCTTTCCTACACGATTTAACGTTCCTTTACAGAAACTGCAATGGGCAAGAAAATCTACGCACAGAGTAACTATGACTCGGAGTACGTACGCTGTGTGTACAAGTAAGTGCTGTCGCGAAGGACTTCGCCACACTTGAAGATATGCTGCTGGTGCTCTGTAAATAAATACCGCTAACTGCTCGTGCAAATAAAAGTGTTGTTTAGTTACACTGTGTGGCTCAGAAGCGTGATGCCCGCATGTTTGCTGAGCTCTGAGCACATATGAAAACAGTAAACCCCCCGCTGTAACTTCCCTCTTCTGTAGGATGAGCGACATCATCAGTCGCAGGCAGCGGATGCCCTGGTACTGGCTGGACTTCATCTACTACCGCCTCAGAGAGGGGAAGGAGCACAATCGCACCCTGAAGGTCCTCCACTCCTTCACGGAGAGTGTGAGTGACACACAAGCTTTATTTTGTCGTTCTGCACTTACACAGATGTGCTAAAATGCATTTTCCCCTGAACCACGGTGCCCAGCACACTAAACAGACAACATGATGACAGAGTTCAACACAGAGGAATTGAGGTGGGTGGATAGATAGATACACAGATGGATGGACATACAAGGAGATTAATGGAAACAGTCAGCGGGGATGGTGCTAAAACTGTAAGAGGGTGGTCAGGGGTTGTGGTGGTTATGACTGAAGGCCCTCAGTCCTTCACAATCATCACAGGAAATGGCACAGTGGGGTGGCAGGGTTGGGGTTCACCTGTGTCATTATGGGATTTTGGTCCCAACCTTGGGAGAGAGGTATTAAACCACACTCCTGGCAACACCCAGTTGACAATTACATACAGAGCATACAAATGCCCACTAGCCTTCATGCTCTGGCAGTTGAGGAACTGCTGCCACCACCGCCAATGCACCTCCCTTTTTGTTCAGGGGCAGCTTGACAGCAGGTGCTAAATGCACAGCCACGTCTAAAACTTTAAACTCCTGAACTGAAAGTAACAACAGGAAAGCATATTGCTTAGTTTAATTTGCATTTATTTTTTATATGCTTTCATATTCTTAGTCAAGGTACCTGCAGAGTCTGCCCCAGTAGTAGATGAGCCCTCTGCATGCCCATTCCCCACAGGTAATCCAGGAGAAAAGGGAGCACATCGCCAACAGCGAGTCCGACTCGGGCGAGAGGAAGCGGCAAGCTTTCCTTGACATGCTGCTGAAGACCACAGACGAAGGGGGCAAGAAGCTCAGCAACAAGGACATCCAGGAAGAGGTGGACACCTTCATGTTTGAGGTAGGGATGAAGACCCATGAGGAGCATTGCATTATGTGAAGTGTACTCACACTCGGTAGCGTATCGGCACTCTAGTCTCCCCTGCAAACTCATTTGTTTGTGTTTGCATCGTCTGTTTTGCACTGACGAGCTTTAATTTTCTCACTTTTTACTTAATTATTCACATACCCTTCATCTTCCTCAAGCTGGTTCGCGTACTCTCACACGGAAAGTTTACTTCATGAAATTCTCTTAAAACTGATTTTATATATACTAGACCCTTTGTGAATGGAATTTCAGTGAAATAGTCACCATGACCCTAGAGACTCAATGTAGTCAACTTGTTATTCTGTACTGCAGATGCTTTTATAAGGTTAATTGGGTCTATTTCACACAAAGTGCTCCTGGCTAAATAATTATCTGCAGTACAGAGTAGCAAACTGCTAACTCATTTCTATATTTACTTATAATAATAGAATTAAAAAGATAAACACTAAATATAATGAACACAGAAAGAAAATTAAATGTTCTAACCTCTATTCCAAATGCAGAATTAAAAAAAGATGTGCTGCAGTGAGGAAGTTTTTTCATATACAGCCATGTTTGGAACTACAAGCACATTAGTGACTCAGAAAACCTTTGTGAACATGATCAAATTTAAAAAACAAAAAGAAAAAAAATCAATTTTCCAGGAATAACTGGAAAAATAAAACCAGTTAAAATTTTAATGAACTACATTATGTTTTCCTTATGATATTAGTTATCATTTGGGTGGTTCTGGAGTGAATCTGAGATGAGCTTGGAACAAGGTGAAATTTTTCCCCATAAGAGACTATGGAATAAGTCATTTCATTTTCTGGTCGATATTTAATCTGTTTTCAGCAATGAATTCAGACCAGATAGTGGGGTTTAAAGTCTATTTGCATTGTTTTCCTTCACATACACACACACACACACACACACACACACCTGGGTGGAGAAGCTGAGCCAGGTGTTCCCATTATAGCCACAGGAGTGCAGCTTGAGCGGCACCCAAAAAAATGCAACTGTTTTCCAAAAGCCTGTTTGACAGCAGGTTTTGGATGATGGCAGAAAGGGTGGCATTTTAACAAAACACATAAAGCTGCTAATTAGCATTTGCAGTCTGGAGCGCGTGAAATGCTCCTAACTCGCACACCGACAACGGCTCACAGACTAGAACTGAGCTCAACCAAAAAACAGCCGTGTTTCCTGAGGGAAAAAGAGGGGGAAACAAACAGGTTTCAGTCCATGTTTGTTGGCTCAAGGCTACCATCAAGGTCAAGACCTTGCCATCCCCCCAGCCAAGTTAATGTTCGATCTCAGCAGTCTTTCTGCATCTACTGCAAGTAGGACATTCATTAGCTGCGGAAAAAAGTAATGTGTCTGAGAATTATCGAATTATCGAAATGTTGGAATCAAACTGTGACGTTTTGCAAGGGCAAACGTGTCAGAAATCGTATGACAGACAGCACAGTGACATTCGGGGACCTGATCTCCTGTACATCAGTGTGACTCTGCCTCCAGGTGATGAGGCGCGCTGCTGTGTAGCACGGACAGCTATGAAAAATTAATTTGACTTGTGTTCTTTTCAGCTGCTCACCACTTAAACCCGTGGCAGCTGTCGACAGCCCCGCTACACAAGCAATTCATGCATTATTAATGAAAAGAGTACAAGGCAACTACAAAAGTGCGATTTCTTTAAGACTTAATCACCTGCACATTAGGTCACATTTTACATTCATAATAAATGCTGCTTGATAAGTGAGAACAAGTGCTGCACATCATACTGCTGTCACCTGGAGCCTTAACACTAAAGGAAACTTCTCAAATTTTCAAAAGTTCATAACATGAAAGACTGTTTGTGCACTTGTGTTAATGTTTTATCTGGAGACTATCAGCATATTTTTAAAGCCTTTTCCATTTTTAGGAAATACATTCAATGTGATTATTTTAAATGCCAAGGATTCTTCCTCAACTATGTGGCAGAAGGCGTCATTCTTGTGCCTCTGTCACCATCACGTGGCAGGGCCATGACACCACAGCCGCCGCGATGAACTGGGCCATTCACCTCCTCGGCTCCCATCCAGACGTGCAGAGAAAAGTTCAACAGGAACTCCAGGAAGTGTTTGGTACTAGTCACCCACAATGTCTTTTTACTCCCACTCCCTCTCTCATCATGCCTAGTTTCCACCATTCCACCATCTCCATACCTGCCCACTGAGTAAGTTTTAATCCAGCCAGAGCTGCTGCAATCCGGTTGTACAGTCAGATGTCCGTGAGCAGACACCGCTTAAGAGGATATTGTTTGGGTGGTTCTGTTTTCACTACAGCTAAAAGACTGTAATCGCACTCCGCTTTAATGAATATCGGGTAACTGGACAATGTTGTGTTAAGTGAATACATCTTCTGGGTCCTGCCATGCCTTTGAACTCCACACAGTGGAGATACATGTACACTTCAGTGTGTTCTGCTGACTGCTAGGAGCCTATGAGGTTGTTGCTGTAGATGCCCATTCACCTCAATCATATACGCAGTTGTTACTGCATGATGTGTAAGCAAACTTTGCCAACATTAACTTTAACACAGTTTGTTGAAGTTATTCATTGCTTGTAAAAAAGGAAACAAGTTTTGCTTGCTGGAAAGTTTACCATTGGTCAAGTGGTAGTATCACGATTTAAACGTAATAAGGACAAAATTCTGGACGAGTGGCAGAAAAACATGACCTCTGACCACAAGCAGAAAAGAAATTGGCCCTGTAGAAGCAGCTGAAGGGGCTTTATTGCATTGGTTCAGTCACACAATTAAAACCATCGCGGTGCGATTGCTGTATGCTTGCTGGATAAGTGGATAACGTTAATCTGGTCCCATGGCTGTCCACTTAAACGGGACACTTGACTGTATATCAGAATCATTGTTGGCAGCTCTGTTGCAGTGTTTGACTCAGCTTCTCCACCCTGATGCGGCTCAACAGGTTCCTCAGACCGGCCTGTCAACATAGAAGACCTGAGGAAACTGCAGTACCTGGAGTGCGTCATCAAGGAGTCCCTGCGGCTCTTCCCGTCTGTCCCCTTCTTCGCCCGCACTGTCTGTGAGGACTGTGTCATCAGTAGGTGGCAGCAGAGGGTTGTGCCTCTGTGCTCTCTTCTTTTCTCTGTGCTGCTCTTTCTTCTCAAAGCCCAAAATCTCATCCACACTCAGAATCTCAGCCTGGCCTGTTTATCACATGGGCACCTCTTCAGGGGGTCTATGAGTCACAAAGAAGAGCCCTCCCATCGACACACAGCCTTCGTAAAAGTGCACGGGTCAAACTCGTTGCTCAAGGGTGATGAAGCTGTGGTACCCAGGCAGGATGTGAACCTTGAAGGTTTGAGTCCAGCATCTGCTGCTCTGTATTTCAAGCAGCGTTTGGCCAATGCCCTCCTTTTCACTGTGGTAAATCGCGCCCCCTGAGGAGGATTCTGTTCTTTCTGCATGGCCAGGTGTCAATGGGAGAGATGACGCACTGAAGCCTTGTTAGCAGGATTCTCTCACCACCCTGCTTTATTCAGATTGGGCTGTGCTGCACTTGGGGGGTGGGATTACAGATTTGAACTAAAATTGTGTCTCGAGGTACTTCCGCATGTGAGGCCCTTAACCCCACCCTCTCCCATCCTGCAGACGGCTTTGCGGTGCCCAAAGGAGCCAATGCGGTCATCATGCCATACGCACTGCACCGCGACCCTCGCTACTTCCCTGACCCTGAGAAGTTCCGACCCGAGCGCTTCCTGCCGGAGAATTCTGCTGGCCGCCACGCCTATGCCTTCATTCCCTTCTCGGCCGGACTCAGGAACTGCATTGGTGCGTAACTTCAGTAGAGAAACTGAGACTCTGCCCTTCCTAAGGTGCGGGATCTGTCTTTTATTAGGTGAGAAGGGCTTCTCACTGACTGCTTACCTGCTCTAGAGCTCCACTCACCTCCACATCCCAATGTGCCTTCCTATCATCTATTTATCTATCCGATACTTTTCTCCAAAGCAACTTACAACATTAAGCTACTGACACTGATTCAACCATTTATATAGCAGGCAGAACACTACAGCAGGAGGTAGAATTCAAACCTGGGACCTCCACATACTGAGGCAACATTCCTTTTCACTACTCCTCCTGTTGCCCCATGCTTAATGCTGCTTAATGACATGGCCAGATCAATAGGGGATGAGGGGAGTAGAAAGCACGCCATCCCGCTTCAGGGGCCACCATGAATAATGTGAGATCATTCATAAAACAGCCCTTCGAGTCGAGTTTTGTGTGAATAATTCAGCCGTGGACTCTCCGTGTGTGCAGGTCAGCGCTTTGCCCTGATGGAAGAGAAGGTTATTCTGGCGTACATCCTGCGCAACTTCAACATCGAAGCCATGCAGAAGCGGGAGGAGTTGCAACCCCTTGGGGAGCTCATCCTGCGGCCAGAGAAGGGCATCTGGATTCGGCTGGAGAAGAGGACCCCTTAGAAGTCCTAATCACCCTCACCCCACTGACATCTCCACCTCCTGTCCTGACACTCTTCCTTTAACTTTACAATGTCTGTTCCTCAACGTTCAAAAGGAGGTCAAAGATTCTGGCTGAAACTACCTGCAATCCTGAGTTGATGCCCTCCGACCAACAACTTTGCTCACGGTTATGCATTTTAGTCAGTGACTTACACAACCAGTTCACCACTGTCCACCTCTCAGTGCTCCTTGCGAATGATGCTTTCCAAGCGGAAAATGCATTGCAGAGCCACCATCTAGAGCTCCTTCTCATGCTTAACCACTCTGGTCTGTAATGGGATTTTCTCCCTTTTGTATCCTTAACCTCTTCAGAGCCACTCCCTCTGCTGAGCAACAGAAGCAGAGCACGAACCCCCACTCTGGTGCTGAGAAAGCTTGATGATGGGCATGAATTTGGACAACCAAGAAGAAATGTTAGACTAACTACCCATGCGACACCTCAACTGTGTCCTGAAGGACAATGTCCTTCACTAGACGCCCAGGAAAAATCACAAGTAAGGCACCAGCTACAGCAAACTAGATACATACCCTTAACCACCATTAATGGATTTCCTAACCATCATGGTAAAGAATTCAGGACCCCAGACACCCAACAGAACAATCAAAGTGATGGCCAAATGACTTTTAAAGCTATATGGGTTCTGCCTGTCTGAATGTGGCTTCAGGAACTTACTGTTTCTGCAGAGGGTTAGTAGTGCGCTGGTGTGTTTTCAGACAACGCAACACAAGGGAGCAGAGCACAAAAACAGGCACATGGTTCCAAAACAATAATGTCAGTTTCTCTCTGTTCAGTTTTTTCTTGAAATGATTGCTGAATCCTGCCTGTACTGTCATGAAATTTTGTGACATTTTGTGGATTTATTAAGCTGACTGTATGCTAAGTGAAGCTAGTCAGTTATAGTCTATTGAACAGAAAAGTGACCCCCCCACATTAATTACATGAAAATCAATTGTGTAAAATACAGGGGTCACCTTATTACAACCTTAATTAAAAGCAATGTTTTCATTTGGTCTTCCAGTTACTGTGTGTTTTCATTTATTAGACACATAGAAAATAGACTTATTACTACAAACAAAACATACAAATGACAAATATAATATGTACTAATAGAGTAAGAAGACTAACAACCTGGGAGAGCTCTGGAGACCAGGCTGTACGAACACCACCTTTATTCCTCCACAGCATGTTTGAACACCAGCACTCTCGGCACAGCAGCATGTCAAATCTGCCAAACCCGGTGAACACAGGGAGGTCAACAATCCCTCTATAACACAACACAATATTCAGAAACTTGAAAACACGCAGCATCAGTGCATTATGGGAGAACTACAGCTCCCTCTGCTGCCAATTAAATATCAATAATACTATCAAACTTTTCCTCAAACGTACGACGTCTTCAGTACATTGCATAGATTCACTGGTGTCAGAAGGTGTTGGTGAATGGAAAGGGAGCAGGAAAACAGGAGCTAAACGCCAATCGCATTACACTTGAATTATCTTGTCATGGAGTGCCTTATTGCATGGTTTTACTGTATGTACACATATCCCCTGTTATATGATCCCAATTCATTTGTGAAAACCGAGAAAATTATAGAATAAAATTAATTATTATATTATTTGTTACGGGGAAAAATTTCAATTTGTTCCAAGCTCATCCCAAGTTCACCCTAAATCCCCCTAATTGATTTCTAAAATCATATAGAAACAGTTGTGCAACACATTAAGAAATGGTGGACAAAAATTATGAATAAAATAAATAAATAATTTCATAAAGCAAACTTACTGTGATGGTGTGCGTGGACTGGCTTGAGGAAGACAAAGGCTGAATCTCACATTAAAACAAGTGATTGCTAAATTAAATCACAATGTTAAAAAGGAGGATGCAACACACACATTTCAGTTTGCAAACACAGTGCGACACCGCAAATGAGCATGGGTATGCACCTCCCACAGTGCAGTGCGTCTCACAGTCTCTCTCACACCACTTGGTGCAGCTTTCAAATGCGTTCTCGGTTTATCTTACCAAATCGAATGTCGTAGACTGCACACGTGAAAATCCGGACTGGTCAACTGTAAGTGGTATTAACTGCAGATTTGGACAAGTGAAAAGCCAGAATTAAAGTGTATTCATAAAACTTTCTTCCTCAGACTCTGCGTTGGGGTTTATCTAAATGGCACAAGTTTATTAAGTGCAGCTGGACAATCATCCATACGACAGTAATAAATCAGTTATGGATGCCGAACTAAGAATGGCAGATTCTGTCCTGGAAGAGGCGCCCTAGACCTTTCCTCACCCTTCCTCTCATTGGCTTGCTGACACAGCAAATCACACCTGAATGCTTGATGGACACATTTATTGGAAGTGTCAGTTGAAAAAGGCACTGGTATTTGCTGTAGATCAGCAGGCAGGTTGCTAATTTAGCTACAATGAACTGAAATCCAGGTGTGTTTCATTTAAATAATGTCCTCAGTGATACCATAGCAATTAAGTGCTAAGTTTTAGCCCACAAAACAAGTCTTGACTGTTTTAAGCTGAATTGACTTTGCTGTCCTTTCCTGACACGACGCTGTTGAGATGATCGATGAGCCGATGAATTCGTAGTTGTCTAAGCTTTTAATAATGCAGGTTACAAATGTCAATCCAAGGACCACTTCCATCTTTATACAACACTTGTCTTTACACCACTGCTGCTTTAAAACAATTTCAAGAATACAAAATATAGCCTCTAATTTTGACCCTGCTGCTTCACGTGCTGCGCAAGTCACCATTTTTCTCAATTAGACCCATTTTGCACTGAATAGCCTGTTCATATGTTCTCCACAGTCTAAATTAGTTGCTCTATAAGAGAATAATATCCAAAGTGTACCAAACAATATATCCTCTCTGACACCATCTCTAAACGGCCTGGAAAGTTCTGACCTGTTCCAGGGCTCCTCTGGTTTACGGACCTGTACCAGTCCTCCGACTGCCACATCCTCACAGCATCTCCAGCCAACCTTTTATGTCCATGCTGGGAGTGGGAATAACAGCGTTTGTCATTAGCTGCAAAAAAACAGACTCCTTGGAAAGAAATAAAATGAAATCATGTCTACAGACATTATTTTTGAGAGATAAAATCCATCCTGCCTCCCCAGTACAAATTCTTACACTGCATATTTGCAGGGATTGAACTGACAGATAGTTCGGACCAAACGGGCATTCCAGAGCCTGAAACAGCCACTGTGTAATTAGTAAGAGTCAGAATAAATGAACCCTTGGTTAAAAATTTAATTTCAGCTTTGTTTTGACGGGCCACAGGAGACTTGCTGTGGACTGTGGGGGGGGGCTGAAGCTCCATGCTTCAGTAATGGCCGCTTTGCCAGCAGTTCTCTGCTCACTCAGTTGTTTTTTCTGGTAATTGGTGGAATAAAGTACTTGCAGTATTTTAATCTGCTCTGTAATTATACTTCCCATTTATCCAGCAGGGGAGATCTTGAAAACATAAATGAGACCTCATCCTTGTTTCGATTAGGGGTTTTCCTAAATAAGCACAAACAGCTACATCACATACAAAAAGGACACGCAGAGTCTGCATGGGATCAGCTTGACATCTGATGCTGCCAACAAAGGGTTACTTGTCACTAGCATGAGAAATGAGCACAAGAATTAAAGATGAAGTTATGTAGAAGATCACGCCCCCTAGAGGTGCCCATCGCATGTATCCTAACTACTGGCGATCTGCTTCCAGAAAAGGAAGCAGCAGACTTGATACTTTGCACCCCGGAGGTTCTTGGAAAGTGAGCAAAAATCCGATGTGACCAAGCATGTGAAACAATAGTGCCAAAGCTTTTAAACATAGAATCTGCAATTAAATTCCATACAGTATATGAACAATTTCCCCCATCTGTATAACCGAGACCAAAACCTTAATATTCCACCAATATACTCTATATAGGAAACAGACAAAGACCACAATAATAGCTCCTGGAGTACTAACAGGAAGGCATTCGGGTCCAGAAATTTCAGCACACTGTCACGTCTTGAAGCCGTCACAAACTGTTGGAAATATGACCAGGTCAAAGTGCAGTTGACGTGAAGAGTGGGACTTTCAGTTTTCTTTCTGGTGGAAAACACAAGCAGTTCGCCCCTCAAATAGGTTTAGATCTCGGCTTAGTTCATTTTGCAGAAGGCACCCCTGAGGCCTCAAGCGACTGGCTCACGCATGACTGGTTGTCTTTGAAGATTACGGCAAGTTAATCTCACAGCTAAATTTTCAGAAAAGTTGGTCATGGCCTCAATTTAGTTAGGCCTTGTCACTGGCTTCCAGACCAGCATTTGGTCTTCTTTCTACTGGTAGATATAAACCTCAAATCAAAAGCAAGTCAATTTATTTAATTTTCCTAAATTAGCAGCCTGTTGGGTCCATAGTCTTTGGTGATGGGAGATGGTGGAGACAATTATACTGCATGTTCATCTCACTTTCAGTGAGAATTACACGTACAAGCAAGCAGTCAAACAAGAACACTGCACTTTCCTCGTAAAGTCTACAACTATGCTAGGAAGGAGTGTCTTAATAATTGCCCAGACAACAGGGCTAAAGGGTTTGTTCTGCAGGCCTTGGAAAAGTCATCATCAGTGGCGGTTGCCGCGACATTGGGCTGCTGTTTGGATTAGATTTGCTCTGGCCACTACACAGGCGCGAAAGATTACAGCAGGTAACGGCAGGTCTTAAGTGTCCCACTCTCTTCAAAGAGCACGGCTCAAACGCCTGTCATCCACCTACTGCTGCCGGCGATCAATCGCGGCCCCAAGACAGGACGCCGTCTCCAGCTTTCCAATAAATAACAGCCACGTTCACAGTCCAGTTTCTCAAAAGAGAACCTCGTAAAAGAAAGGAAAAAAAAACATCACATTTCAGACAATGCAGAAAAATAAAAATAGTTCTGAACCAACTTTAAATTGGCATAGATGTGCTCATTCAACGCGACTATACATCACGTGAAACTCACAGCTGGACAAATTGTTTTGTTTATCCCATTAGACTCTTAAAAAGCCAGGGGGATTTTGAAAGTAATGCACTGGTGGAATTCAGGATAACATATGTAACTTGAAAAGATTTGATAATTATCCTGGAAGTAGGACACACTGAATAAAAATTGGCTTGAAATGCAGCTCCACACTGCTCCAAGAAAACCCAGCGGTTCTTTATAACCAAAATCGTCTGCATCGATAGAAATACTGAACATATCCAACTCTCCCCACACACTGCTGATTATGGACCAAATATTCCATAAAGGTAATTTAAATTCAGCCACACAAACATGATGATAATGCAAATTTCACATGTAATTACAGGGTTTAACTCTCACTGCAGTTTGTGGAGAACCCAGAGGAATGCTGGCTATCCAGGTGAGCTACTATGCCTGAATGAGTGACTGACTGAATAACTCAGGAGATTAAACCAAAATGTAACACTAAGGTATACCAGTAGGCTTTAAATTTATGTTTTACCTTTCCTGAATCTTTAAGAAAACTAAAAAAAAAAAAAAAAATAGTTTCTATCCTCATATGAGTTCCTTAAACTGAATGCTGCAAAGTGTAGAATGACTAAATAGGCTCCGTAACACCTTCCACAACTTTAAATTAAATCACTGTTGCAGGTACCCCTTGACTTACGAGTTTTTACATAGGTGACTGAAATTATTTAATGCCCTTCATAAAGTTAAAACCAAATACGAGGCTGATTTTTTTGCATTTACAAGTAACAAGAACTGAGTGTGGGGGAATTTTCATGTTTATTCGCTTAAGTATCACATCCAAAATGGCCACCGGACGCTTCTCTGGAATTGCATCCACTTCCCGTGGTGTCCCACTCTCTTAAAACAACACTTTCACATTATGTCTCCAACTTACAGAATTTCTCCTCACGAGCCAAATTCCAGGAATGCATTCTGCTTGTAAGTAGGGGGATACCAGTATATTAATTAGGAAACTTTTTTTCATTTTTTTCCACAAAATTTGAGTGAGAGTTCTCATCTTTCAAGTTTGGTGTAACTAAGAAATGTACAGTAATAAGAGGCAGCAAGCCTAGGGGCATGGGACTGCACGTCTGTATTCCCACTTTCCCGGAGACCGTGGCTGCCCTCTTTCCTGCTCACTGGAAACCTGTCAAAGAAACTCTCTGAGGTTCATTCCATTTCCTGCAAATTTCCACACTGGCCAGCCTGTAAGCCAGACTGGACCAGTTTACTATCAGCGAGTGCAGGCAAAGGCAAACTTGTACTAATCGATTATGCGTATGGATCCATAGGGAACAATGCATGTTTCTCTGTAGTCTCAAGGTTACGGAAATATCCAGTCTGCTGTGTGCTGATAAGGAAGAGACAGGAGGCACGCAGAACGGGTCCAATAGGAGAGAAATCCCGCGTTCGTGTGCTATTCCTCGCTCATTTGGCCTCATTAAGGAAGAGCCATCTTAATCTCAGGCTGTGATAGGTTATAAACCAAAATATAATGCAGAAAGTAGGTCGAAACAAGAGTGAAATAGCAGCATTTGATCCACAGAATCGCAATCTTTCCCTATGACTATTGTAGGACAAAAACGTTACTGTGTTAAGAGTGTAAAACGGCATTTTGATTTGAGTTCAACTGACACACAAGCAGTATTACATTTATGATATGGTTTAAAAAAAAAAAAAAAACCTAAACAAATTTCTTCAGGCACCAGTCCTCTTATTTTTACTAGTAATATCTGCAGCCTATTTTTTTTTTATATCATGCCCATTGACTAATATTTCAGTATTTTATCTTTTTAATGTATTTACCATTATTTAGCTAACATTTTTGTCTAAGGGGATTTACAGTGACAGGTTTGCATTGCCTGCTACTTATTAACTGTTTAAACAGAAGGGTAATGGTCACTGTATCAAGTCAGGGAAGGTAAAATGGCACTACAGCAGGAGGTCGGATTTGAACCCAGTGCCTTTGATTACAAGGGGTCAACTCCAACCAGCACATCATCTGCTGCCCTGATTTCTAAGTTCCTTTGCACCTAAAATGGTTGATTTCTATTAAAAATTTTTTGTATACATATACTTTTCCCAAAACGTCAGTAAAGGAAACTCGTGTTCCATTAATGCATAACTGACAGGTTATAGACGTCGCCTGCGGCAGCCTAATATTTCACAGCCTGAGGGGAATGAGGGAATTAGGAGCCGTCTGATCGAAGAAGAAAGACTACCTGCCCACACAGAGCAGGCCTTTTCCCCCCGCTTCATGTATATTTAACAAAAACAGACACTTTTCACACTTTCAAAATGACTGAAATACAGAGTGATGTCTTATGAGTGGATGCGTTAAAGGTGTAAATCCCTTCCTGCTCTTATTGCTGATCAGCCATTGATAGTGACAGAAGAAAGAACCTGCTAAATGTAGAGCATGTCTACTTGAGGGGGATATGCTGTAATCGTACTGAGAAAAAAACAACGCAAGTCGTGAAAAGGCAACTGCGCACACTAATCCCTCACCCCTGGAGAGAAAAATAACATGAAATCTATAATCTTGGGAAGGAGCCATAGGGCGTTCCATAGAAATATATCCTGTCTGTGATGAGAAAGTTGCAGGTGAAGGAAACGGCACGAGTGGCGGGCAGATGGCTCGGAGACACTCGCGCTCGGCAGACTGACACGTTGCATCAAAGGCGGCACAATCGAGAAATCTTGACAAGGCCAGCTAATGAAATGACCCGGCAGCAAAGAAGCCTAGGAGGCGTGCAGCTTCACAAACTGTCCGAATAATAACACGAGCTGCTGGCTGTGTGGGAGAGGGAAATTTTGTTATAACCCTAAAAAGATGTTGTCAAATCTGCTGGAATGCTGTGATATGAAAACCAATATCCACGGTAACAAGTGCTGTCATGGATTGAGGCAATGAGACAAAGTGTCATTTTTTTTCCTTTCCTTTATCCTTTAACCTGGGAGGGATTAGTACTCCTGAGTCTTCTAAATCCTTAGTAATACACCATTACAGTGCAGTGTGGCTGCTATTAACGGAAGGAGCAGGGCAGAAGGGCAATTAGATAGAGAAAGATACCAGTCATATTTTCTGCTAAAGGGTCACCCCAGATTCACCTGAAGTGTAATTGCTCTTAACACAACAGCAAAGGCCCGGGGTCATGGATAACAGAGCATTTGTACCACAGCCAGGACTTTAACCAACTCAGACTGTAAATATGGTTCCACGGTTTAGATATAAACGCGATAACCTTTCAGGAGTTGCATATTGTACTCCTACAGCAGTTTACAACAACAGGTGTATCATAAGCAGAATCACATTTCCATGTCTGTATTAGTACATGCTTTTCTCCTAGGTGATGCACAACTCAGAGTAAACAAAAATGCATCAACAACAGACAAATGGATTTAGATACAAAAACCAGAATTATTCTAACAGAAGTTGTTTGTCTGATATGAGTTGCTGGTTCATTTCATTCAAGCTGCCTATAGAAATGACATTCAAATAGCAAAAACGGACTTCTGTCATATCATAAGGCTCCCTTTCAGAACCCTAAAACTCACGTACTGAGTGATCTGCTTATACTCTGGCAAGAAACCTGCGCACTTGATACTTACCCATGACCACTTGCATGCATGCCTTAAACCTTAAACTTTATTATCTATAGTAAGCTCAAAACATTTAAAGTACTATAATTGAAAAGGCAAAGGAAAGCCTTAACTAGCAATAAAAAAAACAAGAGATAAAGCATTCAGAATTCTAATAAAAGGTGATATCATCACTGTCATTTACCATTTATTTATCACAAACATTACTTTATGAAAATAGCTCTGCAGAGGGGGGGGTGTGAGCATTAAAATTATAACAGTAGAAATACAGAGACCTACTGAATTCATCCTATCAAATGCAGGGTTCCAGTGGTTTTGTGCCCATCTCTGAAATGCTGGGCTTAAGGCAGCTTACAAACTGATCGGGGCACCAGTGCAAAACAAGCTCTCTCTCTCTCTCACTCACACACACACACACACACACACACACACACACACACACACAGAACATGCAAGCTCAACTCTGTTTGTAAGCAGATTTTCCGAACAAATTAGAATTGTTATTTGAGGAAATCCTGTACAGTGATAATCACAACAGAGAATGTTGGATTGATTTATGTAGCTGTCAGAAGCCTGAGAGAAGAGCTTGGAGACACATGGGTTTTGAGCTCCTCCTTGAAGGCTTGCAGGGATTCACCAGTTCTGAGGGGCAGCGAAAGCTCATTCTACTTCATCAAGTACAAAAAACTGGGAACCAATGCCCTTCTCATTTTGGACCTGTTGTAAGAGGGACAAGCAAGTGACCAGAGGAGGAGGACCACAGATGGGGGGTAGGGGGTGACCAGATCCTTTGACCCCCTTGTAGGGCATAACCAGGGAGTTGAACATGACCCAGGCAGGTACAAGAAGCCAGTTTAGAGATGATTTTTCAATGCAGACTGCTAACTTAAGTACATTCCCACCCTCTGAGAAGATGTATAACCGCATGTTATCACACAAGCACCTTTTTCCCATGAGGAGCTTAAGCGCATCAAATTGACATGCGCACAAAGTGTGATTAGTAGAAGATCGGCCACCCCCCCCCCCCACACACCCCTTCCCCACTCTCAAATTAATCAGAAGAAATGCTGTGCCTCAGCCCCCGTGGGGTGCTGACAAGGAAATGTCTTATTTCATGATTAAAAGCATATTAAGAAGCAGGAATATGCGCAAAAAAAAAAAAAAGTACTCCACCCTCGCAGGAACAAATGGAACAGAACGAATCTGAGCTTGACGCTCGTCTCGAGCACGGCACGTTACTCCTCGGAGCAACATTTCTTCAGTGCAACACAAACAAAATATGTCACTGTGGGTATTAAAATGGCTCCACCCACACACAGCAGCTAGCCTTTCATGAACTATGGTTAGCTGTTTCGCCTTAGGTGTGCATCAATTACTAAACCTCAACTGAATCAGAAGTTATTCACCCTCATGCCAAGTGCCTCAATGAAATTTCAACTGCTCCATCCAAAACTTGCAAATGAAGCATTATCCATCAAGCAGGTGCCAGTCTTGTAGTATTTACTGCCGGATTGCAGAAAAGAACAAATTTAGCTCCTCTGAGAGGAACTCGCCCTTTATTTATGAGGGAAGGCTGCATAAGAAACCCTTAAGGACTATTTTTATAATTATAGTTCTCCATTTCAGTCCATTTCTCCATTTCTTCTTCAGTTATGACACTTTTCTTAAAGATGGAGCATTTTGCATTTGGCGATTTTCAGCGGGAAGGATCTGGCATTGCAGCTGAGCGATTATACGAGGCCACAGGCCCACAATACTGCACGTCATCTATAATGTTACTGAGACTTCATTCTCCACTTGAAGTTGCTCCATATCAAGTCTCTGGTGACCCTCCCTGGGACATAATGAAGCGTCACAGTAGGGAGCTACTGTGGCTGATGAGCACCCTTAGGTCTCACGCGACTCTTGCTTGCCAAGACCCATGTGCCTTTCAGAATAATGATGATCACGGTCACTTGTTAGAGCCCACCCAAGGACAATACACACATGAAGCTCTCTGTGAGGGATGCATCAAGGACACCTTCTGGGCGTTTGACAAGGGCGAATGAGTAAAGTGTCTCAGCCTAGGATACCAATAGTTTACACTAAGCTGTCTGGTCCTTCAGCAGAACGGGCAGAGTGACCCTTCATCAAGTGACCCTCCACTGTGAACTTGTTAATGGGGCTTAAGCTTTGTGATGAACCCAGTTTTGGAGGAACAACCTGACTCCAGTTCACACTAGCTTGGTGCGGAAACCCAATGGTGTGCATACAGGGACTAATAGCCGACCATGTGAACCTAAGAGAGAAGATGTATTTGCATCTTCACAGAGGAGGGTGTGAATAAACATATGGATATATGTAATGTAAGCACCACAGCACCGGCCTTTGGGATTTATACACTGACTGCAGTTGAACCCAGTCCGGCGTGACTGCGGTCAGAGGGTACACTTCCCCGGAGAACCCTTGCCTGAGACTTCCTTGCTGTGACACGTCACTGTCTGCGATAATCAATGGTTGGATTATCATGACATAGCTGCCTTGCTGCATAATGTGCTTCAATAAGATGGAAGGTGTTCTGAAGGAGCTAAAAATGGCAGTAGTAAAGCTTATGAAAAGACAACGCTGGATTTTTACCTAAAATGACCCACTCACTTTATATAGCAATGTTCTAAGTTCCTTTGCGGAGCATAACTAGGTAAATTTATGGAAATTGATGCAAAAACAATAGCACGGCCACGATTCACAATTTGTTGTTGTTCAGATCCTGCTAGTAAACCCTCATTATGTGCTTTAAGGATACATAAGGGTGTTGAATAATGAATCACGTTGATGCATTCTTTAGGCTGTGATTGCTGCCATTTGAAATGCATGGAATAAAGCAAAACACCAGAAGCTACTGTCACTCACATAAAGCAAAGTGACACAAGTGCATTCTTGTCCCAGTGCAGCACTCTAAACATAGCGTAAGGTAATGCAGAGCGACTGCTGTGGAACGCTCACAGACCGTTTATGCCTGTTCTCACCATGACAAGTTTCGACCTCTCACACACAGGTTCTTATCGCCTTCACTTGGCCTCTAGAACTGTTAGCCTCCACCTGCTAAACTTGCCACTGGGCAGCACTGCTAAAGTCCCTGGACCCCAAGACTAATCTCCTGGTGAAGAGCGACCAGGTACTATTTTCCATACCTGTAGCCATCTCAGGCCTGTTAGCATTTGGCAGTGAGCGACCACGACTGAGTCCTGGAAGAACCTCACCTGTTGCATTAGATGACAAACTGCGTTTGAACTTTGGTCTGCCTGCTGTCCTTGAGTCTCTTTCTCTTTTTACTCAAAGTAAGTTTCTGCATGTTTACAAGAATTGTTGAGAATAACTGAAGTGGCCAGACGTCCCTTAACATTTGACAGACTAAAGGTGCACAATGATACCCAATTTTGTAGGAGGGAACTTCTCCAGTTCGTAGTAATTTATTTACGTACTAGAAAAGCTCATAAAGGTGATGTAGGTTGGCTACCCAAGCAGCGAGAAGCAACTGTGAATCATGGGAATAACTAAAACAGCCTCTTGCAATTGCAAAGCTCTGATTTATCAAATACAGATTAAAGAAACTATTACCTTTAAAACTAAATTATGATGAACAATTAAATGGAACAACAAAAAGTATTGGGTCAATGTGCAGAGTATGACGACCAGAACTGCACGACCAACACACTACAGTTAACTGAAGAGAGAATACTGTACAGACAGACAACTGAAGGAAAAAAATACATTTCTTTAGCTTCTTTTAAATTCTCCATGAGTGAGGAAGAGATCATTTCTGATGTGAGATTAAGTTCCTGAAAAACACATCCCCTGCTGCTTTTCTATTAGGCCTCAGTTGCATGATGTCATGTTTTTCTTGACGTGGACTGAGCAATAGAAGTCCCAACGGACTCTTTCAGAATGTGGCCCAGTTGGCAGTGATGGATGGAACGGACCAGTCCGGGAGGCAAGAAAGCTGAGTGCAGACTGGGCCAAAGGGCTTAGGGTACAGATAAGCAAGAAGGGGTGTGGGGCATGATGAGATAAGAGCTGAAAGTGCCTTCAAGTTAAAGCATCCAAAGCAGTGCTAATGATAATGGAGTTCAAAAGATACAAAAACGTACTGAAAAATGCACAGTTGTAGTGTTGTTGTCAACAACATGGAAAATAAGAAAAGACAGTGAAATGCATGTGCATGGAACAGGAGATGGTGGGGTAGTGTAAATTTTAAATTAAATGCACGATGGGTCAGTCATTCTGAATGTGACTGAAAACTCATGCTAACAGCAGAACTCAAAGGAGGAGAGCAGTGAAAGGGTAAATTGATTTTGAATTTACTGCTTTATTTAACAGGATGCTTAAAAATTAATCCTCAGATATAACAGTAGCCTGGGAAGGCAATTATGATTATTATTTGATTATCAAGATTAGCATTTTTCTTGTGAAGGTTCTGTTACAAACAAAGCAAATGCCATCAGGACACAAAGTAAAAATCCTCATTTGTACACCTCACTGTGCCACCTGTTGTAAAAGTCTCCTCCACCTGTGGTAAAGTAGAACGTCCAGTTCTTGCTCCACTGCACCCTATTCAGACGGAAAATGGAAAAGGCCCAAGAAAGCAGGGAGGAAAGTGGCAATGTTTGTGCGAACAGCCCACTGGGAGAAGGATTTTCTTTTGGAGAAACAGAAGCACCTGCCGCTGGGAGACAAGGAGCAGTCAGAGATGTGGCCTGGCTGTCAGCACCAGCAACGTGGCAGATAATAAACATAGGCTGAGGTTTAAAGACCTGGGCCTATAGGGGAGTATGGGGAGAGGGGAGAAACAATGAAAATAGGGCTGTGGGGGGAGGGGGAACCTGGAAAGAGAGAGAAGGGAGCTGAATGGATGGACTAAGGAGGTCAGATATCTGGGTTGTGTGTGAACACTGCATTCGATGGAGTCCAGTTTCAAGGCAGGAGAGCTGAGGGGTACTTTACCAAGCAAGGTGACCTGTTTACCCTGTTAAGGTTCCTGAATAAAAGTCCTTATCCAGCATGGGATTCCCAAGTAAGAAAGGTCATGTTCTTTCCTGCTGGGCAGCCCTCTGCATTTAGAAGACTTGGCTGCGTGACTGAAGTGTCTGCTTGAAGAAATCCTGCTAGGTGTTGATATATTTTTTTGTTGTGATGAGATGCAAGTTCACTCCACCACCAGCCAGCCACACTATAGTTAAGCTATGCTATAGCATATAGCAGTCATTCTTTTGGATACAGTCTTAAAAAAAAAAAAAAAAAAAAAAAAAAAAAAACAGGTGAAATTAATCCAAGGTCAACACACAGTTGTGACTGGGTACCTATATCCAGNAAAAAAAAAAAAAAAAAAAAAAAAAAAAAAAAAAAAAACAGGTGAAATTAATCCAAGGTCAACACACAGTTGTGACTGGGTACCTATATCCAGCGCATCATAACTAAGCTGCACATGTGGTATTCCACTGAGAATACAAGCTAGGCAAATGATAATTCCCATAATACAATGAAAACAAACAATGGAGAGTCTCCTCTTAATGAACACTGTGAAAGGAATACAAATGGCACGTGGGACCCCGCTGGTTGTCAGCACAGCAGCTGAGCAGAAGGAACAATGAGGGAACCAGATGACACTTTGGGAATCCTGCACACAGGTCTATTTAAGAGTCACCTGCTCCACATGTCCCTTCTGTATTCTTATTTAATGATGTAACCCATCCCAAGGAATTTTTGAGGAGGAGCAGAGCTGTTCCATCATTTTGGTGCTTAGCAGGCATCTTCATCAAAAGTGACTGACTGACTTTTTTACTATGCTCTCACTGATGGGGTTTGTCACTTACTGAAATGCTTCAGGATAAGTCCCCACTCAGGGGTAAAGCAGCAGCTGTTCTTTCCCCCATGCTGGGAGCCATCCAGTCACTTAAGTCCACTTACCAGTGCATGAGCAAGACAGGTCGCCTGGGTAATCCTCGTTGAAGTGTTCTCAGGTGGACTGGCAGAACTGGTGACCCATGGGAATTGGAGTTTGGGGAGAGAGGGGTCAAAAATCTGCTGCATAGGTTGGAGCAGGACAAGGGCCACAACTATGGCTTTATTAGAGATCAGCTTTGGTCTCTAATAAAGTCTCTTGCCACTATAGTTAAATATGCATTTTATGTGCCAGCTCCATGTTCCAGGAGCTGAATGCCTTGCCCTCCAGACGTTAGTCATACCAACACACAGGAGACATAGCTGAGCAATTATTAACCACTGACTTAATTATAGATTCCCACGCTGATGGCAAAATTGGTCTTGGGTAATGAGAAAGACCGCTGACAAACATAGATGGTCACCATTTGGCACATTCCATTGCCTATATCAAAGAGTTCTTTGTACCTTCGGTTTAAAGTATCAGGCATCTTCCCTGGCCATTTGATGGTCCATCACACAAGCTAGGGGTCTCAGTGAAGGTGAGGGTGAAAAGATTAAATAACACTGAGTATAATCCAGTGTGGAAACAGCTCACATAATGGTTATAGAGGAGGTCAGGACCTATTGAGAGGCTTGAACACCCAGATTACTCTTGAGATACAATTTGGCATGTTTGAGGATTGAGTTCTCCGATATCTCCTGACACATAGTAATAGCTTGTTGGCCATGCACATGGGTTATTCTGCGAAATCATCTCCCATGAGAGGAAAATACAGGTAATTGTGTTTGCATTCTCAGTCAACATGACGCATGTGCAGATACAACTGAGGATTGCAACAGAAATAAAATGGGATTCATGACATACGACAAGGCACAGCTGTATTACCCTTGAGCAAGGTACTTTTAAGCAAGATTGGAGCCAACAAAAATATCAAGCAGTTGAATAAAATATATAAGAAGCTTTTTAAAAAAAAAAAAAAAAATCACAAGCTAAAAAATATAATAATTGCAGCAATTTGAAAGCCATCTCCTCAGCTTGCCTCATGTGAACCACAGCTTCATGCGTTCATAGCGCAATACGCCAATTAGCCTAGATTTGAGGAGATATCCAGAGACCCAGACCGTATAGCTGATTTTTAGCCTTGGGTTTTTTTTTTTTACTGTGATGGCATGACAGCTTTCATATACATCTCAGACTGACTTGAGCTTGTTGTTGAATTCATACAGCTCTTGCCCTTTTCCCTTCAAGCACAGCAGTAGAATCACACATCTGTGATCATATGTTGAAGGTCTCAGTAAACCAATCTGAACTTTTAAAGTGTTACTGCGAGAGGTCCAGAAACCTACATGCTTTACAGCTGTAAGTGGCAGCATGGTGGGGTAGAACTGCATAGCCAGTCACACATTCCATGCACGCAAGTGTGAGAGGTGATGTTTTGTGGCTTTTCTGTGGAAATAGGATTGCAGGAAACCTGTCTGGCTGCAGTATGTGGTGAGATGTAGGCAGGAGAGATAATGAGGCAGCAGATTTCCTTACAGTGGTACGCAGGGTTTTCCCATCTTTACTTCCCATATGTGGCATCCTAACGGAGCACTCAGTGACCTGGTGCAGGTGATAATCTTTCAGCAAGGTGAACACAATACAACATCTGTACAAGGACTGTCTGGAAAAATCACACAGGTAAAATCACTTGTTTGGTTAGTATCTGATGTACAGGATCTCTGTACAAAGTACCTGAGAGAGTTGCCAAATGACGGAGTTATCAAAGCATAACTCACAATTTACCCAATGATTAATCCATAGAGAAAGACACCCTCAGATGGATACCTGTATGTTTGGTCAATTATCACAGAGAAAATTGAGTTTCTAGTAAATTCAGATTTAAACATGGGATAAACAGGCTAAGTGCTAAGATTCTGAACAGAACATGTAATCATTTATCTCCTGGGATCACGTGGCCCAACACCATACATCCATTTAAGTATCCGCTTTCTGTCAGTTGGTTGAATAACTGACTAACTGCTTGTTTCCTTTATTCTCATGACAAGTCTGTTATTTAAACTGCGAACACAATGAACCACAGCAAACGTCAGGCCCAGAGCACATGTCTGTGATTTTAACAAGCTACAGCAGGCCTACAAGATCCAGCAGGGGAAGCTAGAGAGCCTAATGAAAGTGATGAGCTTGGAGTAGGTGGGACTGTGCTGGCCATTGAGGCTGGGTGGTTTTGCAGTACAGTTATCCCTCTTTATTTGAATCTAATCCATTCCTAAAAACATATCTGATAATTTTTCAGATGTGGAACACAATATTTCATTATTTTCATTGGAATGCAATAATGTGTTCCCAGCACATCCCAAAGCCCCCAAACAATTTCCCCAAATATCAGTACAACATTCCACCAAGGATTTTTCACAAGCTTTTCCACCTTTTTTAGAAGACATTTTCATTTAATAATGTGGGGAATATGACGGTAATAATGGACAACAAATTTAAACAATGTGACCAAGAGATGAAATCCTATCAGGGGAACAGCTAAGATATGAGTGCAGCACATGGTTACATTTTCTGTCTTGTTTGTGAATGTGGTTGGAAATCTTAGTGGAGTTTTGTGCTAAAAACTCAAAGGCTGGAGTTACCGGTCTAAGGTAATTTGTATTTTTAACTTGATCAGTTCTTCCAATGGTGACTAGCGAATCATAACAGGGATCCACTGAGCATGTTGTAATGTGATCAACTTTCGGTCTAATGTATATACAGGTAGTCCTCGACTTACAACGTATTCCACATACAACTGAATCACAATTACAACGGTCAATCATAAATAATAAAAAAGGAAGAATAATTTTTAAAATGGCATGGACAAAAATGAAAAAAATAATTTTATAGCCATTTAAAACATGTATACATGAACATCTTGTAATGAACAATATACAATACCTGTACTGTACATGTACACTGCTGCAGTGTAAGGATGGCGCCTGTCGACAGCCGTACAAAAACACATACCTGCACTGCATACGAGTGACATTGTAGTGTAACGACTGTGTAAGGTGAACACCACACCAGCCTGTTTGCTACACCCCAACCCTATCCTTACGCAGCTAGCAACCATCTTCTCAAGCCTGCTTTACCGAGGCCCCTTCCCTCTCCTTTCTCCCCTCCCTCCGCAAATTAAAAGCTCAGGCAACACACAGTGTTAGTTGTTACATCATACAGATATGAACACGGTTAGTTAATTTGGCACATATCTATCATTGTATTGTGCATCCCGCAGAACTAAACTCACACCCAAAATGTTGGGTTGGATAGTGAGTTTTGTGCTGAAACTTTAAAGAGTCACAAAAGCAAATATGTGAACAGATAGCAAAGGCTAGCCGAATGTCCTTAGGGACTGTGTTTACCAACTTCATGAAACAATTTGGCTAAATTTATTTCAATTACAGTTTACATGGACATCTTAACTAAATGTTACCTGGATCCAGTTCCTTGCAAATATCTAATATTATCCAAGTTTGTAGTAGGTGTTTTCTTTTAGCCCAAGTTAAATCCTGAACTGGTTTGCAGACCCCAGCCGACTCAGACTGATTCTACTTATCTTTGGTCAGGCCCAGTGCAAAGAGCAGCCAGATGTCCTGACCTCAGATCAGAGGGGACATCATATAGATGAAAGTGACTGGGGGAAGCTGTAGACACTACAACCATCTGTGATCCGTTGCCGCTTCCCTTACAACTAGTTACACTTGTGGGAGGGGGGGCACAACACCACATATGGATTATGGGTCATGTCTCACGGGGCTGCTTTGGCAATGTCCAGGGTTCTGGACATCCTTCAAGGCCTGGACCTGTGCTGCTGGCATCTACAGTGATTCTCATGACAACAGCATCTATCACCAAACAACACAGCCCTCTCCTGGGCAGCCAAAGAGCAAGTTGGGAGAGACTGACACTGGCACCATCGAAGAGGGTACCTTTTGACTGAAGGACATGAACAAGTGATACATTAAAGTTTTTACCTTTCTTCTCTAAAAGAGGGTTTACAAGCCCCCTTTGGGATTTAGAATTGATTCAGGATGTGTCACATGTGCTGTATCCATTGTTTAGCAAAATGCTGTATCCAAAAGAAGGCAAGAGCTCCCGGTACAAAACCCAGTCTATGAATAATCTAGGTGTGACTGGGAGTCTTTTCTGCCGACATGTCCTCATTAAAAACTGAAGCAGATTTAGCTACAGAAAACCTTTTCTTACCCTTGTTAGTACATCAAAGGCTCTTTTTTGTGCAAAGAACTGAAAGCCTGAGCGCATTTCATGAGGGAATGGCTGCAGACATATTGCCAGTGGACACATGGAAGAAATCGAAAAAAAAGTCAGCGTTCCTGTTTTCCAGATGGAGCACAAGAAAAAAGATCCACTCCTCCCACATTCTCCAGTCTCCACTTTTTTATATATATATATATATATGAGAATGAGAGAGAGAGAGAGAGAGAGAGAGAGAGAAATTCCTCAGTATCCAAACCTAATTTTGTCCCTGAAAACACCTAGGATACTGACATTTTTGGATACTGCCTATTTCCTATTATATTAATTGGTGAAAAATAAATAATGCAAAACAAAGCTGACACAGCTGATAACACCTGTGCACATGTGCTTCTGGCTGCAGATAAATGCGTAACATTTACCCAATAGAGGTTATTACAATAAATAAAGTATTATTTTATTAAGGTACACTGGATGATACTGTATGGTATTTATAGATTTTTATATGTATTTTGATTTTTATTTACATTTTAATTTTTTAAATTATGGATAAGCTTCAGATAAAAATTTGCATAAGTCATAGAAAAAGTTTCCATTCAGATATAGAGAGTTCGGATACTGAGGAATTGCTGTATATATACACATATATGACGATAAGCTGGAGAAATACCAGAGACTGAAATAAGAACTAGAGAGAATGTGGAAGGTGAAAACCAAGGTAGTCCCACTGGTGATAGGAGGACTTGGGGCTGTGACAGCTAAGCTGGAGGAGTGGCTTCATCACATCCCAAGTATGACAACATCGGTCTCAGTCCAGAAGAGTGCAATCATAGCAACAGCAAAAATACTGCACCATACCTTCTGGTAGGAGGCCGCAGTCTGACAAAACTTACCACCCACAGGGGAAAACTGAGTGAGAAGGGAATATAAAACCCCAGAACTGTAAAATAGCTAAATGTTATGCTGTTCAGGCTTTTACAGAAGTGTGCTAGAGTTACAAAACATGCCAACAAAAGGATATTTATTTTGCTTAGATCATGTGTGCCTCAGAAGAAGGATATAAAGCAAAAGTATTCTGAATGTTTTTTTAATGATGCAAAATTCTGAATTCTGTTCAGTAGATAAATTTTATCTATTTGCCTTTAAACCAGATCCTGAAAAGCTGCGAGCAAGTCCCAATATCAAGGGATCTAGAAGTCTGACTGAAAGGTCTGATCCACAACCCTACTCCCATGCTTACATTGAGGCTCAGCCATTTTTGCTTTGTGCCTGAGGTTGACGTTGCTTCAAGGGTACTACTACAGATTCCCACACAAACTGATCCTACAACTTTCTGGTGAACATTTTTGGTCAGTTCTTTAAACACAATGTTCAGTCCTGTGGTGTGAGTCAGTCATGCTATTTAGGAATATTTCTGGGGGGTAGTGAGGTCTCACCCCACAGCCTGGGAATGATGCAGTGGTTCCCAGTAACTGCTATTGGCAGTATGACTGGCAAAGCTGACAACTGCCCCAGAGGTGCACAGGAAGCGATTCTGCTGACCATGAGAATGCTTGTCTCAACACCTGGAGGAGAAGCAGCAGAGCCTGAGGCTGGGAGCAGCCATAGAGCTGATCTCTGGAGTCTTTGCATTTACTCCTGAGGAAAATAACATGCCTGAAGGTAAATTACATTTTACTCTGGGCATTAAAAACATGACTGCACTTCAAGATCTCCCCACAACTGGGAGTGATGCTTAATTTGCAGCCACACAACTTGTGCAAAAAAATATTAATTTACAGTTCAGTTTCCCTGACTTGCATTGACTTTTGGAAATTCCTTGTAAGCAAATAAATGTTGTTCAGCACAGAAAGTCAGAGTTAATCTCAGTGAGCATCACTAAGCCTAACCAAGATGGTTGAGAATGACCTCATGCACCTCTCCATCAAAGTGGAACTTCTCAGCCAGGGCATCTAATGGTGACTAGTCATCCACACACAGGGTGTTGCTTCCTCTTTTCAAAAAACCTGTATTTTTCTTTTAATTTGGAGCATTTCTTTTATGTTTTAATTAAAAAGAACTAGCACTTCCAAAGCAAACATCTCTATTTGTTCAAGAGCTCATGGACACGTCGGGAAGGAAAAGGGTCAAAAGGGTAATTCTGTTTGCAGCAGCACTGTCTGTTATGCCTCTGAAACAATCAATGTTCCAGAAGGTCCCTTGATACACAGATTCTCTTAATTGTTGCTGCTCTTGCCTGACCTAGCAAGAGATCACTACTGCTTGTCACTTGAGTGATTGCCATGAAGGAAGGCAACTGTTGCAAAGACTGGCCTGGGAATGAACAAGTCGTCAAGAGTAGAAGCTAGAAACGCAAACATGTTGATCTGGCCAGTGGTTGCACATTTATGCAATTTGTATGATTCATGTTTGCTCAGTTCACTGTTCATGGATTCCACAAGCTTATTTTGATAAGGGTGTTTGCTTGGAACATTACCCTAAACATTGGTGAGGGAATTCAAATTCCATTTGACTGTTTCTATTAGTTTCATAGTCACATCTATCGAAGTGCAACAATGTCCACTAGCCAATGTAGATTGTTTTTGTGAAACAATCACCAGAGTTGATGGCATGGAAAAGGTGCAGCCACTATGAAGAGCAGCCCTTATGTTGGCACATCACAGCTTCTCCAATGGGCCCTATAGACAGTGCCCTCCTGCTTTGTTCTTGAAGATGATGCCAGTAATTATGGATGTGAGAGTCCCGTAGTCCGTCGGGTGTTCCAGCAACCTCACAGGAAACGATGACTTGACAGCGTGCACATGTGCGGAGCACTGTGGATGACAGCCACCCATTAAGGACAGGTCACTGATGTTTAAGGTCTCATCAATAGGTTCAGCCACAGCATGTGGTCACCAAGGGCACTGTGGCAACTCTCGCATCTCAAATGAGGTCATAATAAACTGATGTAAACTGGTTTATCATACAACTACCCAGGAGGTGAATAGACTCGGGCCACAGCAAGTATCTGTGTGATTCTCCCAGAACTCTCTGAGGGTAAATACATCTGACATGTAAAGTGAGGCACTGATGCCAGGGGTTGGAAATCAATCCTAAACTGACATCTATGCAAAGGTTTATGACGAACTGCAGGAGGAGCACGTTGGGAAAGACAGATGGTGAAATTTCCCCAAAACAATGGCTGATTACCGCACCACAAAGAACTAATGGCATGGTGGAACCAGTCTCATTATACTGTACACATCAAAAATAACCCTGGGATAGAGCCTATGAAAAGGAAGAAAATGTGAAGTGTTTTATATCTCCAGAGATACTCATGTTTAAAGCTACATCAGAACTGCAGCTCTCAGAGAATCCTATTTGACTGGAAGCCCTGTATGTCGCTGTCATTTTTATCCACGTTGTGGCTAATGAGATTTTCCTGTCTTTTTTTTCCCGTTTTGTTTTCAACATTTATGTCCGGTGCTTTGTG
Organism: Arapaima gigas; assembly: GCA_900497675.1. Classification (NCBI taxonomy): domain Eukaryota; kingdom Metazoa; phylum Chordata; class Actinopteri; order Osteoglossiformes; family Osteoglossidae; genus Arapaima; species Arapaima gigas. The sequence continues at coordinate 146,165 of UFQX01000824.1, read as the reverse complement.
ACAAATTGGTGTGTGAGGGCGCCCCCCCGAAATGGAATTAAAACTGATTTGATATGATTTGACAACAATCACAGACTGTGGATGCCAAATGCTATGCAGGTGGTCCACTTAGCCTCACCCAATCTTCCCACGCAACCAGACTACCCCGCCTGCTCGGTGTAATGCAATTTCTTGACACCATTTCATTTAGAGCCACAGAAAATCCATCGGTATCTTATACCCACCGCACCAACTCTACACCTGTACAAAAATTGTTAAAATTGATCATTTTTGGCCATCCATATGGCCATCCTCAGATAGAATTAAAACAGATCTAAAATAAACAACACTAATATTGTAATATTAATATTATCCATACCATTGCAATACTAACAGATAATTATTCGATTAGGTGCCAGCTACATTTAATAAAATTAGTAACAGGTACATCATAATAAAACACTTCATAGAATTACACAAAAAACATTACAGACACCAGTGAGCATCAACCAACTCAAAAAACAAGACAATAGAAAAAGTCCTTTTTAAATGCAATCCACCTGTTTGAATAGTGTTTTCTAAAGGAAAGACAGTGATTTCTCATGCTACAAATGTTGGCATTATGAATTTTTGAAAGTACAAATCCATCCAATATCATTAACATCTGTACCCTGGTCAGGTTCATGACAGTCCCGAGGCCACCCCGGAATCACTGGGCAGTAGGCTGTGAATCTACACCCTGCATGGGATGCGTGTCCATCACAGAGTGGCCACAAACAAACAGTCACACACCCATACACTATGGGCAATTTAGAGAGAAAAATGAACCAGCAAAACACGTCTCTGGACTTTAGGAGGAAACCCACACAGAGGGAGAACACACAAATTCCACACAAACTGACCCAGATTTGAACTCACACCCAAGCAGCCCCGGACTGTGAGGCAGTAGCACTACTTGATGTGCCAACATGCTACCCCAAAGGTACTAATATTTTCTCAGAAATGCATCTCGCAATTAAATACCCTTTCAATTTCAGAAATAGAGATGGAGATGTCATCAATCATTTTGAGCGAGTCAGCTTCTATCTGTACCCAGGGCAAATTCAGGGGACAGATAGAGGTCTCCGCAATGGTATAAATGTAGTTATTGAATGAGGCTATGCTTCACCTCTCATTTTTGAAAAAAATGTCAGATAATTTCACTGGGAAGTGAAACTTTCTTGAAGGAAACTGCAAGGTACAATCCAAAATGCTGGGAACACCTATGGCTAGTCATCACCCTGGCAACAGGGTCACACCATCTGTAGGAGAGTGGTACTCAGACCAAGATAAATGATGACCGGTCAAGTGTCACCTGTCTGTGAAAGGCAAGATGATTTTTATGCTCCTCATTTATGCCGAGAGTATAAAAGTGTCTGTTAGAGAAACGCACCATAAAGAAGCTCACCATTGCACAGACAGAAGGTTTTTTTATTTTCATGACAGAGGAGCCTGATATTTTGTAATCCAAACAGGCCTAGCATCTGTAAACAAATGTGGTTCTTAACCTATCATGACCCAAACAAAAGCTTTCGAAACTGCAGTGGTTCTAGATGCTTTCTTAGACTCCAAAAACAATATCAAGGGGTTGGAACAATCGCAAGAAATTTTTACAGATAGTCACAAAATTGTTTGGGGCATTATGGTCTGTTGGGTATTGCATATAACTTGGTCTCCAGGAGGAGTCATCTCTGCACTGGCCACACAGATACACAACTGTGTCTTAGACTGGGCAGAACGTGTGTGTGTGTGTGTGTGTGTGTGTGTGTGTGTGAGGAATGACTGACATGCACTACTTTAACATTTTTTTCATTACACACAACATGAATTAAATGTGGCGAATTATTACATGTGAAAAATCATAATGAGATCTCCACTGGTGACAATCGACTTGATCTATATGCGAGTAAATGAGCAATATATTCCCTGCTACGACAAAATACCAGTTATGGTAATTACAAAAATTATTCACAGTGGTAGGTAAGTAATTGCTGATGATGGACGATAAGGGCTGCTGAGAAAATATGAAAAAACGTGAGCAACTTGTGCACACACACTGAACGCAAAGTACAACATGGCATGTAAATCAACAGATTGTCATGACAACATAAACATGGACATTTGCATGGAAGTACTGAGCAGAGGAATAAAACTGCACACAATGTGGAACTCTACACACCCTCAATCCCTTCTTGTCCCAAAGAAAATCTAGAAAACTTTGCCCTCAGCTGTTCAAATTAAAACACACACAAAAAACTAAATGACATTAACAAAATTAACCCCAATCTGAAACATTTAGGTGCTACTGAGCAAAATGTTTTTGAATGTTTAAAGGAACTTCTTGTCTTTACTGCACTGTAGGTGGTTATCATTTCCGGCATCCAGTAAATGCCGGTGATAATTAAATGGCATTCAACTTCTCCTCTATTGATTCCTATGGATTACTGTCCTCCAGACACACATTTTCCATCTATCCCCCCTCCTTGAGCCCAGCGCTGTGGTGGGTGCGCACACTCTCAGTGAGCTTTGTACACTGTGCTGGACACTATGTACATGTGCAAAGCTTTTCTTACTTCATCTTACATCTCATATACGATGCAAAAATCACACTTGACCTTTCATTGAGTCCTTTCTAATTCCCTGGAAGCATCATTAGCAGTAGTTTTATTGCCTGGTGAAGAACTGACATGTGACCTGTCACAAAAGGTTAACTTCTCTAATTCAGCTCTTTTCATGTTAATAGTCATTGCTATGCTAGTGAACACAGTGTGTTGTGTGTTTCATTCCTAGTCTGCCTCAGCAGCCTGCGTCTCAGCTTGCATCCCCAGATCTCCCGCAAAGCCGACGTGCAGTCAGGAAGCATCCAGGTGATGCCCAAGCATAGACTAAGCGCACCTCAGGCCGACTGACTTTTGACCCCAAAAGACTATCGGCACCCTCTGGCTACTGCCACCATTTCTTCTCTAGTACAAGCTAATGCTGTAGGGGCGTCCAGCTGACCAGAATGCAGCCAATAAGGAAAACAAGTCCAGTGCGAGTGGGGAATCCCAACAACGAGAGAGCGAGGCACTGATGACAACTCAAATTCCCACACAGGGTGCAATGGAAATCCTGTCAGATTTAAGCCATCAAGCTGACACACAACTGTCACGCTGATTCCGAGAGAGCCGAGTGCACCAGACACCTCAGTGCAGGTTTTCTAACCCTCGACAAATGCACTGGGGTGCTGAAGACGTGACAAAGTAAGCAGGAGAGCATGAGAGTGCTTGCTGTTGTTCTAACAATCCACTGCCGCCATTATGTCCGCCTGCGCACAACTGTCCACTCTGAACTGCCGCTCCTCCTCAGCAGGGCTCTGCAGCCAAATAGTGGGCGATTTCTGTTCATTGTGGTCACGTGTTAATTCCCTGGCTGCCAGACTTGTGTGTCTGAGGTTGAGGGAGATGCTTTCCCTTTTCGTGTCACACAGATAACTAGTGAAACACCCCCAGGACCACCACAGGTGCCACACACTGGTCCGCCTGCACAGAAAGACTTCCAAAACCTTTCCAGTAGCAACCTGGATAGTTGCAAGCTAAACTGACGCTGATTGAATGCATTGTGCCATTAGCCTCCTGATAAAGCAGAAAATCATTCAAGTCCAACAACATCCTCTAGATCTGAAAAGCATTTTAAACAGATTCTGAAAGTGTAACCCCCAGGAAATAAAACATTGAGTTGTTTTTTTTTTTTTTTTTAAAGACAGTAGGTTTATTTTCACATGCCATGTGAAAATTATGATTTGCCAACAGAGCATCTTGTTTCACAAATGTGTGTTTAACACTTTTGCTCTTCTGTCACGGCAATTAATTGGAGGTAATTAACGATAAAAGAACTGCGAGCCAATTAGGAAGAGATCAAAATTAAAAACGCCTTTCCTGATTATCTGCTGGAGACAGGGTTTGCCTTGCGTGGTTCCACCTGGCCGCTGCTGGCTTGCACCATTAACGGCAGCGAATCTTCAAAGACTCCTAGGCTGAATCTTGTCCACACAGGTGCTTCCTGCCCCTCGGGAAGCTGATGGTGAGGGTGGGGTGAGCAGAAGGGACTAATCCTCTCTGATTGTTTCATCGTACCATGGCCTGCTCCTCTGAGTTTTGTGGGCAAAAGGGCCATGGCGTTTGGATATACATCACTCTGATAGACCAGTAAGGTTTTAATTTATATATTTGAAGGAGTTAATTTATATTTTCAAGCTGGTCCATCAATATTTTAGCTTGTTGAACATTGATGCTTCTTGAACCTGCAACCTATAGTCACAGATTCGGCTGAAAAACCATTCAGCTCCCGTTTACAGGCTGCATTTCCAGGAAATGGTGGAAGAGCATGACCTTGATGCATGACCAAGAGCAGACATGGATCACAGAGCTTGCCTCACAATACCTGACAGGCCCGCTCAGATTACACCAGGCATTCCAGCATTGCTAGAATATACAGCTGGTTATGTAGGCAAAGTACCGCACCGTACACTGAATGGGTGAGGTGTTGAACCGGTGAACTCGGTAATACCAGGCACGATCCTGACATCTGCTAAGCTTTAGAAATGCTTGCCATTGAACCATGTAGATGCCTTGTTGGCTTTTACTCAATTCAGAGCACGGCCGGCAATGATAATTAGATTCTCTTTTCAGTTCATTTCCACGTGCAGGTGAGTGGCACATTATTAAAGCGGAGATGAAACAAACTGCCACCACCACCACTGACATGCTGCCCCCACCCAGATGACACAGTGATGTAGCGGATAAGGGAACACTGAGCATTATTCAGCCAAGCACTGGCTTCATAGGGTTCCAGGTTTCAATCAAAACAATTGGGATATGGGAAACAACTACAGGGGTGGGGAGCAGTGAAGGAATAAAAACAAACACAGAAGAGGGAAACAAAGTACTCAGAGAGGCCTTGTCTGCTCAGAGAGCACAAAATGCAGGAGGACTAACCTCGCTGTTACTTGTTACTCAAAAATACCAAAAGTGAAAGGACACTGTCAACATGCTAAACACACAAAACATAAGTGCTCCACGACAGCTGGCTTCCTCCTCCAGTTATGACTGAGGTTCAAACATTACAAAATACTTTGTTTTCAAAACCATATCCTGTTCTCCAGCTACTCAAGCTCAAAATCCATTAGAATTCATTGGCTGTGTTCAGGTATAAGGAAATCAGTGCAATTCTGGATAAATCAAAGCTGTTGATGGCAATGGAAATGCATTCTGAACTACTATACCTGGGAATTTACTCCAGGCAACCTCTCCAACACTTTGTCTTCCTAGCATTATCAGGGTAGACAGCTAGGTGGACATCAGACTATTCTCAATAAAATGTTTCTTTAAGTTTTTTCTGAGACATGACTCAGGTCCCAGCATTAGGAAAATGCTCTTGTGAGCATCTGTTTTTCTTCTATTTTGCACAGATAGGCTTATTTTATATTCTTACTGTTACAGGCTTGGACTACTGCTGTACGTCTCCTGTCACTGTTTTGTCTACAGTCCAGTTTAAACAGAATATAATGGATCAATAATCACTGTGTGTTAAGATGACATTTGTTAAGTCTCATGCCTCCCAGTAGAATTGAAACAGTAGCAACAAGGTGAACCCCAATGGGAACAGCTAGCTTACGGACAGATCAGGAGTCTTACAATGAAACACCTGGTGGCATTTGTGGAAATTTCCCCCACAAGGACTATTTGTCAGTCTATTACCCTTGTGGGGACGCTTTCCTGTAAAATGTCCCTCAAAATAAGTAGTGCATGGTTACACTAATTCAAACATACACGTCACCTGATAATATCAATGACCAATGAATCAAAATCTCTGTCTAATGCTCACAGTGTTCGTACTGATAAGAAATTGTACTGAAAAGTATTAGTTATGACAGCAGTTTTAACTGGTTTTACAATAGATCTCTCTGGTTGACAGCATATCTTCTAATTACTGTTAAAGAGTCCTTTATGTTGTGATGTTTTTCACTTCTTTTGGGAAAAACTGTTTAGAGTAAATGAGTACTCCTAAATTACCAGTTAATGCTCACTAATACAGTTGGCAGTTTAATTGCCTATGCAAATTAGACCGCCCTACAGTGTGCACTTTTATTGAAATGACATTAGATGCAGCTAATGGGCTTGTGGGGCATTGAAAAAGACTCCCCAAAATACTGAATTAGAAATAAAAAGTTTAGCTATTAAGTAGTTTGTGCAATGAAGCTGCTTACAATATTATTATACATTAAAAATGATGAGGTTTCTTCCGTCTCTGGAACGGCTCAGTATCGCACTGCATCAGCCCTCTAAGGAGCCCGGTATTTGCAACCTAATACTCCATCTGCCACGGAGAAACACTAATACAGTATTTGTTTTTACCATGATGTCGAAGCTGATTCTCTCTAGGATTGTTCCATCATGTGGGAAGACTGTAAGGTACCTCCTCAACCATGGGTAAGATGTACTTAGTACACTGCACGTGAAATATATCTCCTCACCTGCTTCTCTTCCACACAGTATTCTTCCATCCCATTTTACCAATTTCCTTTTTCTAATGACATACCCTGACATTATACAGACACGCAAAAATTTCAAGCACAGGCCTAAATCAAAAACTGTTATCAAATTTACACACTACCTGTTAACCATACCAAACCATACATTTAAAAAACAAATTTCTACAGACAAGGAGTCATGCTTTCCTCCTGCTGTGTAAGTCTCTTTTTTTTCTTATTAATCACCCACATGTATTTAAAGAAACCAGTTCCTTATATTACAATCCATGAAATGCTGTATTGACATATATTCTCTGGCAGTACATTTAATAAGATAATAAATCTTACACTAATTGAGATTTCTTTGCAGGTTATTTCTCAATTCCAGTTTATTTAAGGAATGTATGGCAATGAAATGAATATGTGATAGGACAGGCTGAGTGGTCATGTGACTCGATGTTTTTGTTGTTATTTTTAGCTTGACAGAACACAAGTTCAGACTTCGGTCACGTTTGCACCAGTTCCCGTTTCTTTTCTCTGCTTCCTTCCTTCCTCCCTCCCTGTCTGCCTGCCTGCCTTCTGCTTTCACTGCAGAATGCCCATTTGGTGCGCTTCAACAGTCTGTCCAAACCAGAAGCCCCAGCAAACACTAACAACCTGTAGCAAGAAGGTGGATATTCCCTGCTTGTTTTATAGCAACATATATTTTCGTTTTTTTCCCCTCTAATGTTTAGCCCAATCTCTTTTCCTTTCTCATTTTGAGAGTTGCTTTTTTTGTTTCATGTGCAGGTGGCAGAGGACGTGTGGGTCCTAAAAGAGGCATGGGGTCATAGAGGGGATAGGAGGTGAGCTTCTTGGTTGATGAAGTCCTTCAGCGAAACAGCGTCACAGAAGTTGGTTGCTGCGAGTCGGTCAGAGCACCTCGGTTGACCACTGCTGGAAGTGACTGTACGCTTCCAGCTCCACTTCCCTATGCAATTGATAACCTGGAGTTGCAATAGGGAGGACCCCTGTTCAAATGCCTGCTCCCACAATAGTACTCAAACAAAATTTACCATGAATTACTCCAGTAAGAATACCTAAGTGTATGAGAGGGTTATGATTGGAAATTATATTAGTTAACCTTGTAAGTTACTGTGGATAAAGGTGTTAACTAAGAAGCAATAAATAACAATGATAACCATAAAACACCAGCATGGAGCAAGGAGCACTTTGCTCACTGTTCTGTGGGAAGGATGCAGGGAGGTGTGGCTGGTGCTGAACTAAGTGCACAAGGGGGTTGAGAATGAACCAGACACTGCTGGGATATGAATCATTTGGCAACATAAAGAATAAAATACTAAAATATATGTACATGTACAAACACCAATGACCACCTGATTCTTAAACATTAAACAACACAACGCATGCAAGAGGTGAGGGTATGATTGTGTAGTGGATCCAGATATTTTCTAAGTCATGGGGGAGATGGGGGGGGGAATGTAAAAGGTTCCAAGACACACACAAAAAAAAACAAAAAAAAAAAAACATGTACACACAAACACACGCTACAAATTCTGGCACTGAGAGGGGCTGCGTGGCTGCACCCTGGGGAGTCCACCGAATGCTGGCGTGTGGCGTGACATGCTCAGCCATGCAGGCTGATAGAGCCAGCTTGCCGACTCCAGGCCAACACTAAACCACCAGGGGCCTCGGAGCTGAACACAGAAAACTCCCCTGAGAAATTCACCCCAAAATCAAAGACGCATCTCAAAACAGTCCTTCATCTCCCAGCCACCCAACAGCTCACACTATAGTACAGACGCAAAGGGAGTTCCCCACCACAGCCCTGATTTCTTTCGTTTCACAAATGAGATTTACATGGCAACTCACTGATGCTCTTCACCTTTGGTGCACATTACATGACCCTAAGAGAGCCCAGTTTGGTATGGCCCCTAAACTGACATCCACCCTCACAGAACCAGAAACAATGGACAAATTCACTTTGATGAAGCGGATGGCTGCACCCATGTGTGCAGTAGGAGATGGGGACTTTTTGCATGTTTTGATTTCTAATCCAATGTAGAGAGGAACATGCTGAACACCAGCACAGCTGGGAAGAGGGATGGGGTGGGAATCCTGCGTGGGTGACAGAAACTTGCCATGATTTGAATCACCTTTGTACACAGGGTGTACCTTTTGTATCAGTTACCACTGTTATTTCCCGGTGGCAGGTGGCATCTCCTCATCAGAACCGGTGTGTTTCTGGGATGGCAGCAGCTGACATACAAGGGAATCGTATCTCGTGTGTAGAAATGGAATAGCGGTGTCAGACGATGTCAAAGCTTATCCCATTTGCAGTACAATCAGATGCACATGCAAGGGGGTGTTGAAGTGTTGGGGCCAGAAAAATCACCTGCAAGAGGCAATCACAAGACAGTGGAGGAAAAGATGTAGCGAGTCACTGGGGCGTTGTGGGTGTGTCAGGGAAAAGCCATGGCATTTGGCTAACAGGTGTGACAGTCCCATTATCTACGAGCAGTCAGCCAGGAATGATTTGTCTTTTGCCTCCACTGCTCTGCCTCATCCATCTAGAGCCTGGTCCCTGCAAATGGGACATAATGGCTGCCGGATATGTGGCACTATGGCTCACTGTCATGCCTACCAGGTCACAGCTTCATGCTTTGGTCCCCTAAACCAAAACTAGATGTCTACAATCTGCTTCAAGCTTAACTGAACATGTCATGGAAGAGCGGTGGACTGACGAAGGGACAGGGGAAGTGGGGGTGATTCCCCCCACCGGCACTCTGCTCCCCAGGAGGTCGGTGACTCAGGGGTCAGCAGTAACTGAAGGAGCAGAAAGACAGCAGACAGCTTCTCTGCAGTTTATGTGAGTGTTTGAACAGACCTTTTCCAGGTTTGTAGTAGTCTCATCTACACCCTCCAGGTGCCTCCTCTATGATAATCATGGTTCAGTAGTATTCATTATTTTTAATACCATGCATCTTCTAAAGAAAAACGTCTAAATTAAAACCGGAATAATTTGTTCAACAAATCAGGGATGCAAATACAGTCATTAGTGAAGACACAAAAACTGACAGGCATATTGAGGGAAGCGCCTCGCCTCTGACCTCACCCTGCTGTAAGGATGGCTTACGGCTGCTGCTGTTGTAAGACAAGGACAGCGAAACAGGGTCAGCTGATATTTAGTAAATAAGGGAACCCTGTGCTTCACATTAATTACTGATGTGGCATAAATATGCAACTTACAGAAGTGGAACATGTTTTGCTGTGTGGTTTGGGCCTGTGAAAAAGAGCTACGTTTTGTGTGTTTGACCTAAGCAGAGATCTGAAATGCCCTCCAGACCGGTGGAGGATGATCGCGCGAATAATATACTCACGTCAGATGCGGGTGTGTGACGTCAAAACCACAGGACACCAGGTGAATATTAGTTTTGTCCCACATAAGATCAACCTGCAGCAAAAGCCAAGCTCCTCAGCACTAACATAGGCCCTAATGAAGACCCACCAACTCTAACCTAAAGCAAGTGGAGTTTCAGCCAAATGATATCCTGTTTAACACATACCATGTTTTACTGGCCACCCTCACCTGCTCTGCATGTATAAGCATTCAGATATTTTACAGGCAGTATGGTTTCATGTGTGGCCAGTTATGAAAAGTTAATCACTCATCCAGTATGTAATATGGACTGATAAGGGCAACTAGCTTCTGCTCCCAGAGGGTAGCTACACCTTTCTGCCAAACCAGTCATCAGTGTCACCAGTGACAAGGTTTAAAAAAAAAAAAAAAGATGCGGTCAACGTAATGAATAAACTTGCTGACGTTGGCCCCCCTACCCACATACACACCCCAAGGACAAGGGCGAAGGTGACCTGGGGGGGTGGCATGCAAATATATTGGGCCTTTCAATGCTGAAGGGCTTCTTGGACAACCTGCACATTTGATTAATCAAGTCTGGAGGTATTTTGTCCTATTCAATCCCACCAACCCCCTACCCCCCAGCCCAACTCGCCTAACAATCTGTATGTCATTCAGCAAACTAGCATGTAATTCAAACTGCAGATGAAGCAGAATTTCCATTATGTGACAAACAATCAATCAGTCTCAATTTCAACACTGCTGTGCCTTTGAAATGGTAAGGGGGCACAGGGTGGGGTATGTGCCACAGAACGAGCAAAGAGCTGGACACTGTGACGTACCACAGACAAAAACTCGGGTAATGACCAATGATACACCTGAGTCTTTCCATCTGAAATTTCATTCAGGTGTATCATTGGTCATTACCCGAGTTTCCTAATCTATCCTCTTTGCCCAACTCATTCTTCCAGTCCAACGATTATCTGGGGGACATCATCAATTCCATGGAGGAAAAACCAATAATAAGAAAATGGTGTAATATCTGTGCAGCTACCCATTAATCATGTATAACACCACGCTACATTTAGGCCCGACTTACCTCCATGGAAAAAGACTGAGTTACTGATGATTTCTTTTTAAAGCTGGATATTGCTAAAAATAATATACTGTAGTTTGCCCAATATTTGCACATAGGTGTTCCAAACAAAAAGTACAGACTGTCAGAGTGATGTCGATAACACTTTTGCTTTGCTAAAAGGGCTACCCATACCACTTTCCGTATAAAGACATCATGACAAACAAAGTGAGAAACCAGGTGCACGTTAGCTTACATTTTATTTGAATCACTGACCCAACTACCCATTTTTCCTCTGAGGGGCTCCTTGATGTTTCTCAAATAACTCTCTGCATTATCACATACGAGCATTCGCATTCATCCGCGTGTCCCATATCCTCCGAGTAAAGTCAACAAGAGGCAGTTACATGAAATCAGTTAGAGGCATTTGGTGGAACAGGGTGACTCCCGCTATGCAGGAAGTCCCAACAGGGCTGCTGGGCACGCATTCGAGTTGCCTGTCGATCACATGTTCTACTTCAAATTCTCAAATGATGCTGCAATCTTTTTAATGAAATATCCGGCACTGGGTAGGTATCGTATGGCCCCACAAAGCCCCAGCACCTGCTCTGCCCAGTCGGTCCGAGGTATTTCAACCACACAAAGGGAAAATTAAAAAGTCAGTGTGAACTTAAGACTAAAACCAAAAATCTCACATTACTGGAACCTTTATATACAGATTACAGACCACATCATCTCAATCTTTTCAGAAAAGCAAAACAAATGAGAACAGTCCTCACAATCTGTCTCGCACAACGAACAACAGAACGGTCTTTTGACATACCTTCATCCCAACATGGACAGCTAGCGCCACCTCAGGAGGTAGGAGAACACCACCGCAGAAGTGCGTTCTGTCTGCCGATGGCATCCAAAAGGGTGACAGTGACTGGGGCTTCTGGGGGTGTTGTCATCACAGATGTAGCCACATTGAGAATCTAAAAAACATCCAACAAACAAGTTGTGTGATTTTCATGGTCAGATTAATTTGGGCATAAATGAGCTGTCAGGCTGGGAAAGGAATGCATGCCCCCTTGATGTGCAGCCTTGTGGACCTCACAGCACTTCATCATACAGGGGCCACAGGAGAATCCCAGCACTTCCCCAGATTCCTCAGTAGATCACAGTGACAACTGTGGTTCTTACACTGTGACACATTGTACATTCTGAAGAGGTTTGGGCATAGCCTGGGCACTGAAACAGCACAACTGTCTACAGTTTCTGCTAAGATTTACTGGGCACTCCAGCTCCCAGAGCTGCTTTACTGCTTTTTATGCAGTGAGAGAGTGGTAATAAATGATGTAATAGAAGAGGAGCTGTCCATAAAGTACTTTAGCACCATATACAAAAATAAAATAAATACTATGGCTGACAACCTGCAATGGAACAAGCCAGAACACCATCAGAGCTTCATTTTTCACATCTGTAGATATAACAAATGCTAGGCAGTTAGGGCCAAGTTTCTAGAAACAGATTATGCTTAGCATTAGAGCAGGGTTTTCAACCCATGGTCCAAAGACCTCTTGAGGATCTGAGATGTGCAGGCTTGCTTTAAAACTTACACCTAACTAAATGCTGAAAAAAAAAGCACAATTATGCTGTTTCTATCTATAACATAACTTGTGCGAATCAATTTTCAGTGCAACAAACTGAGGGCAGTATTCTTTCTATTTATGGACATGTTTCTAGGTGGTGTCTTAAGCTTTCATAGGGTTCTTAAAAGGGTCTTTGGCCTAGAAAAGGATAACACACTCCATCTTAGACCAAAAAATGATTATCAGAGAATGTGTATTAATAATGTAGTAAAGTTAAAAGCAAGGCTCAATCTGTGCTCACAGACTAGGCTGATGTCTACATCTGGTCTCCACCAGCAAAGAAAGTCTCATTCTTGACCAGGACCACAGGCTTCAAAGTGGCCAAACACCAAAGGTTCAGCTATACTGGACCCCCTTACTGCATTATTAATACCATCATTATTCTCTGTCTTGTCAGAAAGATAATTCATTCATACATATTCATTTATCTTCGTCACAGTTAACAAGCTGTGGTTCTGCTGATAGATTTCTGCTCAATTTCCCCTCATGGCTTTGACAGTTTAAATCAGTTTTAAATTACTTTAACATACTAGCTGTGTTACCCTGTGCTTCCCGGGTCAAAAAGGTGTAGAAGTCAAAGGGCAACAAGTAATAACATTAATAATATAATGATGAAACTGTTTTATTATTAAAGCGGTCGTACTTACTACACCAATACTGTTAGGTACGTCAGCGCGCGCGGCGAGAAAATCCGCCAGCGGCCCGTACGCGCTTTGCGTGTGACGTCACTTCCCTGCTTCCAAGTTATCTAAATTCAACTTGACTACGCAAGAAATTCACTTAGAATGAGAAGCGCCTGTGTGTCGAACCCCGTGAGCCCTGCTTAAAGTACAGAGATTGAGCATCATAAATATTATAATGATATGAATATATTATAAACAGATATTTAATACTCACGAAACGGTTACCTTTCATACGCCGTTGGGGAATTTTCACCTTTTTATATACAACACGTGTTTATTTACTTCGTTGACTAAGAACGCGGTTCGACTTTGACGCTCTTTCTTGACTACCTGAAATCCACCTTCACCTGAAAGACCGGATTCCTCCCGCTGTAATTTGCGCGTGCATCCGCCAGCCAATCGCGCGACCGGCAACGGCACGTGCGTTCCGCGCTTAAAAAGAGAACTTCCCGTGTATTTCTGTTCAAATAGTTACCTGACTTATAAACTTTATTACATTTGGTAAATTTCACCCTAAAACAAAAAAACAAACAAACTGCAGAAGAGGATCTTCTGTCAATGAGCGTACTCACTTTTTATTTCACTCAGTGCTGTACTCTTATTTACCCGTTATGCGCACTTTATTATAGTAATCATTATTTCTAGTATCGTTTTACTCCATAAATGCATTTGTTTCTGTACTCTTTTTTATTTTATTTGACTGAAAAGGTTACTGTGACACTACACATTGCAGACGGTTCTGAAAATGTCAGCAAAAAGCACCCCTTTGACTGGTGAATTTCTGCACACAGGAACAAAAGACCTATAAATAAAAGGCTAAAAGACCTTGGATGGCTTTTCGTTCTGGGAACAAAGCAAAGAGTGAAAGACGGAGCAGAACATGCAGGTACACACAGGTGCATTAGCATCAGGGTCCCATTGCATAAATAAGAAAATCTTTGTAAGTAACTGAACTTTGATGAAAAATGTTAATTAATTGATTGATTGATCGATTGATCGATCGATCGATCGATCGGTGTAAATGTCAGCCACACTGGGCCTTATTACTGACTCTCTGGAGAAGCAAGAATTGTCTGAACAGATAAAACCCACCATCATGTAGACAGTGGCCTCATCTTGGAATGAGGGAGTGGCTCAGCAGGGTGACCCTGTCCAGCGAACACCCTGTTTTCTGATCAAGTCTTTTCACCACCATGTCTGGTTACAGCTCCTTCTACAGTATGGACCGCTCATTGAGTCATTGCACGATAGGGTCTTCCCTGCTGGGCATGCTGGGAGTATCATGTGGAACTAATGACTAAGCCCTGGCTGTTTGGTGGGCGCCAGCACATTTCCTGATGCGCTCACTTCTGCGGAAAGTGGAAACAAAATCAAAAGGGCGGTAAACCCGAGGCCGAGAACAAGGGGACCGGCTCGCAGGTATCTGCAGTGTGGGCTTTCAAACGTGCAGGTTAATTATTCATATATTACAGATGCTGCTTTTCCTCGCTGCTATTTCTGAAACGTGCCGACCTCAGCTGAAGAGAGCTTTGTTCTCTAAAAAATTTACCACGATCTGTAATTTTTCCAAAGATAGCAGCGGCGCAAACATGTCAGGCTAAGAATACAAGTGCTTCGTGTCAGTTTCCCCAGATGTGGCCAACAGCGTTTTGATTTTTCTCTACTGGTTTGTTTACCTGTTGTGGCAGGAGCACTGAGAATGTGACAGATGCAAACTTTTCTCTTAAGAGCGTCAAAGTTTAAAAGCTTGTTTATTATTATTATTATTATTATTATTATTATTATTATTATTATTATTAATAATTTATTTTATTTATTTTTTTTTTTGCCTGATGTCAAAGCAGGAATCCTGAAGTGTAGAAAGTGCCGTGTGTCCTCAGCAGTGACGTAATAAAATGAAAGGCAGACTATAGACCATCATGCATGCAAACACTCACGTACACACACATCAAACATTACTATATTAAAATATGCTGCTGTGATAGAGGTTTGAATGACACACCTCAGGCCAAAGCTTTTGTGGCTCTGTGTGCCTTTTGGAGGCCGAGCGAGAAACGAGATGAAATGTCAATCTCCCCCCACCCTGCTGCACTTCCCTTAAAATGTAAAATCAGCTTTCTTGTCACCGGTAAGGTCACCCTTTCCTTGCGAGAGCTCGCTTCTGCACTTGCCATTGTTGTAGACAAATGCCTTTCGAAAAACAGCTAAATATCAGACACTCGGCAAAAGAAGTGCAAATGTAAAAAAAACCCAAATGAGTCTAAGAGGAGAGGGCCAAACCTTAATAGAACAGAGACACAGGTCACTCAGCAGGTTCACGAGTCAGTCGAAGTCAAGACCCATGGGTTCGTGAGATTTTTTTTTAATGTTAGTAGTCTTGGGCCACAGCATTACTCGCATAGGTGGAGGTAGTTTGACTCAAAGGGTCATCTGGGTTGTATTCCTTGAAGCAAAATAAATGACAACCTCCTGACCAACCATTATACCAGCAAGGCAATCTGCAGTCCTTCCAGATTGATCCTTGGATGGCACGGATCTCCTTATTCCAAAAAAACCCTCCACGGAAGCCATAAAAATAGGCTTTCCAAAGCCCAGGCGCATCCGCGCTTAAAAACGGACTTTAATGGTCTTTTAAGTCGTCCGGAAAACTAGTAAACTTTCACTCTCTCTGTGGCTCTCAGTTAGGTGGGCTGAGGTCGCCCCCGCTTGTGAGACCTGTCTCAGGACAAAGGCTGTCAGATGCATGTTAGAAGTTGATGAATAAAGAATCCAGACCGTGATCTGTGATGTTTGCGTGAAGCTGTTGAGCGGTCCCGGTGAAAACGGGATTATTCGCCCGCATTGTCAGAGGAGCTTCTGGGGGTGTGATTCTTGGAGACCATCTGTGGGCTGAACTGAGATGGCTGTGGTGGAGTTGCTGAAAGCAACGTCAGGGTCAGTAACGTTTTGGCAGGGGCGCTCGCTCCAGCGGTGAAGGCCTGAACTGAATCTGTCAGCCCCAATTAGCTTAATGTGCTAAAAAAGTATTGTTTGTTATGATGAACTGCTCGGGAAGTTGCATGTCCCTCTGAAAAAGTGACAGGTAGGTGGCCCCCTGGCTGACCGCGCACACGCCACCACACGTGAACGTCCCGCTTTCTCAGCTGCACCTTCCTCCTGAAGAAGCCACAGCTAAATGTCAGAATCCTGATTTCTGATTTGTGGAGACTTCCTTTTCACAGGAAACCACGGCCGTCGTGGGCCATTGTTTCCCAGAAAGCACTTGAGCACAACAAGGAAGAACTTCTCAGAAAGAGCGAAGGCAGGCTTGCAATCCGCACCTTTCGCCGAGATACTTACCACCAGGGTGGTGCCCCGTTAATCATCACGCTCCACAAACCTGCTCACGTCCTTTCTTGAGTGTCACAAATCAGATATCAGATACTTTGCATCACATTTGAATAAACGACAAGCAGCGATACTGTTTCCAGTCATGGCGATAATGACTGGTATTAATGAGGGTTCACTTTGTGCATCTCCTACTCTGACACCACCGCCAGATAACCGAGGCAATGAATCATACTGCTCTCATCTCATTCATTCCTCTGTTACCATGGCACCTGAGATAAAAACAGGTGATTGCATGAGGTAGAAAAGTGGGTGGAGGACTTGCACAGAGAAGACTCTGACTGGAGACTGAACCCAGGTTGTGGCGGCAGATTTGGAAGGAAGAGCCATGTGAGGCCTGGTTGGAAGTGAAAGACTTAAGTGGAAACTTACTCGTCTTGTCTTTCTCCCGTGGACCCTCATGTGGTGGAAACACGGTAACAGCGTGGTCCCATTCACTCATGGACCCAGACATGGTGGAAACATGGTAACAGTGGGTCACCAGTTCACCCCACATGGTGTCCATACGGTAGCAGTTTTGTGCTCCCAATCCTAGATGATCTACCACACGCTGACCACATGCTAATTCTCTGGTCCCAGGCTCTTGTGAAGCCCTGCACGCTAACCACACCGTTACTCTCTGGTCACTTTTTCCCATGAGCCACCACACGCTGACCATACAGCACACCGTCTTGTTTCCAATTGACAACAGGCAACAACACCTGATATGGAAACAGGACATGATAACTTCACTAAGATCATAGTTTGGAGTTTAAAAATAACAGCAAGGCTTAGGTGTGTGACAAAAGAACTGGGCCACGTTCCATTTACCTTCAAAGGCAGCTTTACCGAGCCGCTTAGCTTGGCTGCCAACCGTGGCGCTGCGGTCGGGTCTCCAGGCCCGGAATCTGCGCAAGAGCAGCAGTGCAGATCACTCTGTCTGCAGGGCTGAGTTCAAACGCTTGACCTGTGAGCAAAAGAGGTGACGATGAGTGAGAGGTTGGGACGCGTCCAATGTAGGCAGCTGCAGGAGCCGTGAACATCAGAACCGTCCAGCCTTCTGACGGTTCTCAGCAGCTCAGGGTGTCCGGGGCCGGAGTCCGCTGGGTATTTTCTATTCTACTTCATTTCATCACATTTACACAGCTTGTTTTCTACAACATTGTCTTTTCTCCTCAGTGGCACCAAATAAACATTCATTAAACAAAAACGCAATGGCTAAGAAAACGTGTTTCATATTCTTACGGGTATTAAAAGTAGGAAAGTGGCTAAAGAGGCTGAGGCTGCCAATCTGAACAGGAGGGAAATTAATGGCAAAATTAACATAAAATACTGTATAGTCATTGTTATGCTAAACCCATTTTCTAATTTTCTATGGAGGAAAACAAATGTTGTGCTTTTTAATGATTTTTTTGTGAAAAAATGTGAAAATTTTAGTACAAAACTGAGTGAAAAGGTAATAGAGCTGAATGGTTGAGGTCATGTTTTGTCCTCCACCGTTTGATGGCAACATAACTGACCGTAATGGGACTGAAAGGAGCACCTCCGTGATCGTATATCGAGGAACCTCGCCTTGGTTTCCGGTAAAGCTCAGCTTCCCCGCCGGTTCCTTTACCATCTCTCTGGGGAGCTGCACATCACCGGGTGGAACAGATGAAGTACTTCAGCAAAACTGTTTTCAGACGTCTGGGGCAAAAGTGTAGTTTGTTTTGATTTTTTCCTGCTTTCAGATCCCACACAGAGCACTTTTGTCAAGCCACTAGAGGAGATGCAGGACAGTTGGCACGAGCGTCGAGTGTCCAGCAAACGCTCATTTATTTGGAATTACAAGCAGCCCTGATAATAATATTAGACTAGGACCTCCTAACAAACTGGTCCTTCTCAACGACGACAAATTAAATAAGGAATATTTAGTTACCCTCCAGTTGTGTTATTGGACATATTTTAAAAGTGTCTATTTTTAAAAGTCACGTTTTATCCCATTTGCTTGTAATATGCTACAGTTACGTTCTGGTTTCTGCATCCCGCTTTTGGCCAGGTGTTACTGAAAAATATTATAATTACTCTCACGATATCCCTCCATTATCGTCATCCGTTTAGTCCTGTCAGGGAGGCCTCTAGAACATCCCAGAACGACTAGGTGCTGGACTGTGAAACTACCCCCCCCACTTAGCCTGAAACATGTCTTTGGACTGTAGAGGAAATGCCCACGGACACGGGGAGAACAAGCAAACTCCTCCCAGGTGCTGTGAGGCACCGCTGTGCCACCGTGCCGCCAGCCATGATGTCCGCTGAGGATGTTCCACAGCTGTACGCCGCTCTCCACAGTCAGCAGGTGGCGTAGCAGTTAGAATCGTCACACTGACGGCAAAGGACCCCGACTTGAATCCCACGTCCCGCTGTAGAACCCCCGAGAAAGGCACATTCCCTGAAATGATACAGTAAAAATGACCCTGCTGTATAGACGGGTAAATGGTGAATATTGTAAGTTGGGTTATTAAATAACAGACTTAACTGCAGGGCAAAACTGTGTAAAACTGAGTTACTTTGGATCAAAGCAAACTAACACTTAAATTTCCGAATAACACAATTAAGAACCAAAACCGCAACGTTTACATAAAGACAAAAATAATGCGGACCACCAAAAGCTGGCCCGTGGACTAGAATCCATTATTATGGCGTGTTGCGGAGATGGTTTATTGTAGGTGCTTAATTCCTTGATGCCTGTTCTGCGGAGACGGCCAAGCAAACAGGACTCTTCCTGTGTGGTCAGAAGGGGGACGACTCTGCCGGAATCGGCAGAAAACGGCGCAGAGCCGACAGGGACCCTGCTGCTGGCGTGTGGATCCCAGAACTTTCGAGGCGAGGCTGCTTCTGATGTACGGGAGTTGAGAAGAGACACACCCAGGAAATTAGAAGTAAAAAAAAAAAAGACAAGTTCTGCTAAACCAGTTGTTGGTTCCGCGAAATATAAACTGGATTCATCAAAGACGGGCTGGGAAAGACCGCCGGGCGCAGCAGGGATCAAAGAGGACGGCGCTCAACGGCCACTGCAGTCCTGTTTGTGCAAATAGGAACCAGGGTGTTTGGCTGAACCCTTTGCCTGTGTTGCGATTCTCCTGTTTGGCTGAAGGGCACAACTTTCACAGCACCACGGAATGCAGATTGAAAGGGAGAGGCTGAAAGTATCTCTCTCTCACACACACACACACACACACACACACACACACACACACACGCACACACACACACACACGCACACACACGCACGAGTTAAAAACAAAGAATCCCAGGTGATTCCACCTGATGTGACATGTGTACCGCCTGGGGCCGCTGTGCCCGGTGCAGCGAGGATGCGCATCGCTGTGGAGAAGCGCTCCCTGTTGACCGTGGCATTTCGTGCGCCGCAGCCCATCCGCCTGGTGCCGGGAGAAGTGCACTGCGATCATGTGCACGTCGATGGGCAACAGGCGGCTAAAAATATCCCCCCGTTCTGCCGTCGTGGTGAGCGCGCTTTCCGGTTACGGCTTCGCAGGGCCCGGGCGTATTGAGCGTGGAGACGATGGTGCCGCTGGAGAGCTCTCTCGGGAAGCTCGGTCACGTCTGACAATCTCAGGACCTAATTGAGTTAGTTTAATTAGTTTGCGATTCATTTTTCGGTGTTAGGAGTCCGTTTTCCTTCGCTTCTCCTCAGTGTCGTGTCGCGTGTAACTGCAGGGTCGACGCTGAGGACCACGACCCAGAACGGGTTTCAGTGAGCTCTTCCAGGCAACAAAACCCAACAGCGTCTCTACTGAGGAGATCACGTTCATACACGGTATTGGACCCCGCTGGGCCACCGCACCTCCGGGCCTCCAGCACAAGGGCACAGCTGGCTTCCCATGGTGCACTGACCCTCCTCCTGGACGTCGTGGGCAGGTACAGCACAGTTTGAGTCCAGCGTGGGAATGTCAGGCACCTGGCGCTGTGTCCTTCAGCACAGGGGTGTTTCGAGACCCACTACATGTGTGTAAGCGGGAGGCAGGGTGTGTAAAAGCCACCGCGGGTCATGTCGGCTCGCGAGGGCCGGCCGGATGGGGGTTAGCGGGACGGTGAGCTGCAGGGCTCTCCGTTGGGCAGAAGGACGCGTAGCTGGAGCTGTCACGTCCAGGCGGATGCGATCCGCTGACATACCGCTGCACCGTACCCACCCTGGGTTGGACCACTTTGGCCCCAAACAGACACCTGAACTAGGCTGGAGGCCGAGGAAATGTCAATTTCAGTTATTTTGGTGCTGCAAAGAGGCGACGATCAGTGGGAAACCCTGTGACATTAACAACAGTCGGGTCCCCTGAACTGTTCCTTCCGGCTCTGTTCGCTTCGTCTTCAGTTCACTTTACGTTGAAAGCGCTGAGCGCGACGGGAGGGACGCGAGCGAATCGAGGTCTGGTCCCAGCGGCTACCTTTTACATTTTGCTCTGAGGCAATTTTTTTTTTTGTATTTCATGTTCTAATCACGCTCCATAAGTGGATTTAAAAAGGATTTAACTTTTTCCGAAATTACACAAACATTTTATCCAGGAACACTTTGAATTACCATTTTGTCCCAAGGCAACATTAAAAAGACTCTGATCTCTTCTTGACGTGATCAGCTCCAACATTTTGTTCCCTTTCCCTTTCCTGTAAAACCTGACCCCCCCCCGCACACACACACACACACACACACTGTGTCCCATTTGTGATGTTAACATAAGGCACCTTTGTCCAGCGATGCATTTTAATCCAGTGAATTATTCCAGATTTTTTAAACAAATTTAGCAGAGCAGAAAATTTCGATCTTATGACCTATTTTTGGTGGCCTTGCGAGTTTCAGGAGGAGAAAGTTGATAATAATTTAGACCACTAGGCCTTCTGAGCACGTGTATGCAGATGAGGGCCCATCATTTAGGGGAGTGTGTGTTACTCGAGTCACTGGGTGGCAGTTAAGGTGACACCTGTGGCCCGGCTGGACCCGCATGTTTCCCGCAGCCGCGTTCACGTTCACGTTTATCATCCTACGCTCAGATGTCCAGCCGGTGCCGCTGCTAGCCTTAGCGTAGCTGCCTCCTGTGTGGGGCTTCTGGGAGTTGCACCGTGCAACAGGAGCTGTGGTGTGAAATGCCTCGTGGGTAAATCCCAGGGAGATTTTGGTTACGGGATCTGGTTCCAGTGTATTCTAACCGGACCTGTCTCGCGATTCTCTTTCTTGTTTGCGCAACTTCTTTTGTTCTCACTCAACTTCCTTGTCAAAAAAACGGCGCCAAAGTTTACTGGTGATGGGTAAGAAATCGGCGAATCTGGCCGAAGGCGGAAAGCCGCACGGTTTCCGTGGGGAAGGAGGGACCAGCTGGTTTCTCCGCGGACGTCTTTGGACTGTGAACACGAGGAGAACTCGTAAGCCGGATTCACACCTACGACCAGACGCAGCTCAGCCATCGCGACACTTTCATTGACGGCGGTGAACAAAACACACGGGACAGTTGTTCGTTTGGGCATAAAAACAAATGTTTTCTCCTTCTTTCTCAGTTTTTACTTCTTCTTCATCAGTAGGCGAAAAGCCACTTGCTTTTCAATTCCGTTTTTCCTCAAAGTTCCTTTTCTTTGCTGTCCACGGTCTACATTCCAAGTGCTCCGAAGAAATCGCCCTTCCGCTCACTAAGGTGGCGATTTATTTCGGGTTATAAAAGTGTTTTGAATCAAATGAACCTTTTCATAAAGCTGCATTAACGTCTTCTGCTCTCTCACCTGCCGAAATCCCAGCGGCACGAAAACCGTCAGCAACTGTCAACCCTTAATGTCTCTGTCTCTCTCGGTCTCGCCGTCTCCTCTCTGGGAATTCTGCTGAAATCGCACCCGAGTAAACAGGTACGTGGGCGCGCACGTGATAAACCCCGGGGGGTGCCAGCCAAACCGTGTCCTGCTGCTGTCGAGCACTTTGGCTCATGGTAACACACCAGCGAGTCCGTCCTCTCGTCCCCCGGTCCGGAAACCCCCCCCCCGTCCATCTGGCATCCCGTGTGAGCGTGTCCCGCTTGACGCGAAGAGCTCCGTTGCCGTGGGAACTGCAGCCGTGTGAATATTTTGAGACGTATGCATGTTTACATGAGGCCTGTAAGGGAATTGGATCACAGATCCTTTTGGGACGAAGCAAACGCCGGCGGTGAGGGACGGTCAGCTGGAGTCGCTCGGGACAAACCCGGACAGGAGTCGACGCCGTAACGTGGCGTCTCCTGGAAACACTGTCCCCTGCATCCGCACAGTGCACCGACCCCCCGCTGCGTCCCACCTCCGTCCTACAGGCATTTTCAATAAACCCCCAGTCGGTCATCTGTCTGGAGCCTATTCACAGCCCAGTGGGTCGGGGGGGTCTCAGTTATCACAACATGGAAAAAAGCTACACAACACTGGAGGGACCAGCCTGCAATTGTGGGTTCAAGTCCCACCTTAAAACCACAGAAGAAACCAGACGACCGATGCCCGGAACACAGCGAACGGCTCCTTTCTCCAGGCGGGCGTTTGTAATGAGGCTGTAAAGGGGCGACCGGCTTTCCTGAGGCAGCAGAAGTTGGAATGGAGCCTCGCTCTCCTCGCCGCCCTCCGTGATCCTTGTTTAAGAACGGCGTGGGTCGGAATAGAGGCGACTTGATTTAACCTCCTGGCTCTAATCGAGCTGAAATTAATAAACCGGGGCGGCCAGTCGATGCCGCTCTGTTGAAATGCCCTTCACGTCCCGTTTGCTGCTGCGCCATGTTTACACGGGACCGAGGCCGGCTTTGGCGCACAGTTATTTGCAGACGTCAGGGTTGCGTGTTAAGTGGACAGTTGTCAAGGTGGCATCTTTATCGTCATCATCTGCCCATAACTTACATGTATTTTATGATGCTGTGCTGTGACACTGAGCTGAGAGCCAGAACTGGGGGCCACACACACACACACACACACACACACACACACACACACACACACACACACACACACACACACAGTGGTTAAGGAACTGAACTTGCCACCCATTGGTTGCTGGTTTCTGTCCAACTGGGCTGATAGTCCCTTAAAAACAGGTTCAGTTATATTAAGTTATGGGTTATGTACCCCTCACCCTCTGGTGTTATTGGAGCCCACAACTGTCACCTTGGCATCAGTGCCTCTCCTGCACTGTGGTACTTTACCTCACTTGCGAGGCAAGGAGCACGTGAGAGGCCCGGCTCGGCCGCGGGGGGTCGGGTCGCGACTCACGTCCTCCTCCTCACGACTGCAGCAAGCGGGCTAAAAATACCTGCCGGTCATTTTATTCTTCAAACCTCCTTCATGGGTCCTTGTGAGACGCTGCTGCGAGGTGCTGACAAGCTCCGCCCACACGGCGCCGTCTCCACTTTCATGCAAGTTCAGACGGAACGTCACACGTCGACTTTCACGCTCTTCCTGGAAAACTGAAATTGACACAGTGCTGCGGAACTTTCCAGAGGCGAGCTGACAGCGGAGAGACGCTTGTTCTGAAAGACCCGTGTTCGTCTCCAGCGTGAAGCTGTTGTGCGAAAACACTTTTGAAAAACAAGGGAAAAGCCCCCCCACCCCCTAATACCATGTTTACATCACCCCCCCATCCTGCTGGTGAGCAAAACCAACATTTCTGGTTTAGACTTTTGGCCACTGTGCCACCTACTGGATCAGGGCTGAAGATTCGGACGGAGGGAAATGGGTAAGGAAGCAGCCCCCCCCCCCCCTTGTTGGGGCTGCTTCCTTACTGGAGTCACAGTGGTGACCGGGGGGCCGATGATCATTGACATAATGCTGTCATGTGCCACTTATCCATGTGGTAACATGCTTCTCTTAGTTTCTTCTTCCATCTCTACCCAAGTCGACCCCCCCCCCCCAGCAGCTGGTTTAGATTAATTCTTGTCATTTTTAGAGATTCTTGTCATTTTTAGAGATTATTTGGGTTGAGAGGTGTGAAATGGACACAGATGGGCCGAGTAAATCACATAAAGCCTCCGTCCCGCAACGCGTTTGAAAAGAGGCCTGTTTTCCAGCACCATAATACGGGGCTTCCCTGAGCGTGACGGTCACAGCTGCCCTGTGTGTGCGGTCCACTCCCATGAGCCTCCAGGGCAGCGGTGCCCAATCCTCAGTGAAACCACTGTGCTTCTCATCATTTTGGCATCAGACACAATGCTTCAACTGTGGCTAAAATTAGTCATGATTTATGACTTTTACATAAAAAAAAAGGGAGCGTGACCCAAAACCATCCTCTGGAGGAAGGAAGTTTTAAAGTAACCCCTCCAGATGACTTCTTCTGCTAACTTCTTGTGCACCTTTCTGAACTTCTTAGGGATATGTGTGAAGATGCGGTTAGGAAACGATGCTCCAGGTTGAGTCACCAGCCCTGCGGCGCCAGTCAGAACCTTCATTCTTCTCAGGTTAACGTTCATTGTTCATACTACAGGTTCCCTGGTAAAAAAACCCCGCCGTAGTCATTGCAGCTAAAGGTGCCGCAATAACTGCACGGCAGCTCCTCCTCACACCTACTTGGTCTTCCAAACTGAGTAAAAAGACCAAAACCTGCAGAAACCGAAGAGGGCCACTTGCACGGTAGACTGTAGGTACACTTTTGGTTCTTGAAACATTAATAAATTTCGCACCGTTTTTAGACAGCAATTCATGAACCACACAGAGACTGAATACGAACTGACGCTGATCTCATTCCCTCCTGACACATCTTCTGTCTTCAGTGGTGGTCATGGCTTCTCCTGACCTCCTCACTCCCGCTGCCTACTCAGGTTCAAAGTGCCAGCTCCCAACTCCCAGGTTCTTCTGAAGGTTGGTGCTGAGCACCACTCACTATTCTCCCCTGCTGTTGGTCCAGCTGAAGCACCAGGACACACATTCATGTGTATCTGGACACACACACACACACACACACGAAGACACACACATCCTCTGCCGTGGGGTTTTAAGAGAGGGAAACGCAGAGAGATGGACCAGGTCACCTTGCAGCTCAACATACTTTTGATGTTTGTCTTTCTTTGATTCCCATGAGGTTACATAAGTGGTCAGTGGTCTGCAGGAGAACCAGGCTTGAGCTGAAACCCTGAAACGCCCTTCCCACCTCTTGACCGGCAGCCCAGGCCTCCGCAAGTGTCCTGCTGTGCTGGGAGACAAACCTGTCCTCTGCTTTCTGCGCGGCTGCCCACATTACAGCTTTCAGGTGCATCCGTTAGAGTTGCCAGTGTGTAATGTCGCCATCGGGGGTGTGTCTGTGTGTGTGTGTGTGTGTGTGTGTGGAACTTCCGACATTCACACAGAGTACTGTGCTCCATTTTTGCAGAAAGACTCACCAGGAAAACCCTCGGTGCACCACGGCGAACCCCTGCAGACTGCTGGATCCTCAATGAAGGGGGTGGGGGCCTCTGGTCACTTTATTAGGTACACCTGGGGCTGGTGGTGTAATGAGTTGGAGAATCATTTCTTGGCACACAGCAGGTTTTCTGGGTTTTTTTTAAATGTACCTTTTTTTAGTGCCATTGGAGCATCATCTGAATGGCACAGAGCAGCAACGTACCACTGACGCAGAGCAGATGCTCCCGTCCCCTCATGGCCAGTCTGGTCTTCATCAAGATGACACTTCCAGCAGGACACAAAACACACACCATGTCAGGATGGTCCCACGAACAGGACAGCCTTTACTTCGCCCCGGCAACCGGCAACACCCACCTCTCCAGCCCGCGGAGGATGAGGTGAAGCTATGAGTCTGAACCCCGTCGCTGAGTTTATGCTGTGCAGGGGGGCGAAAGAGGGTCCACCTTCCCGTTCAATGTTCCTCATAAAGTTCTGTACAGAAAAGACAAAATAATTCTGAAGTGTTGAGGACCAACGCGAGAGGCCCTGACTGCCCCTTGGAGGGCTGAAGAATCGCCTCCTTTAACATTTTCACATAAAACTGCGGACCCCCAACGAAGCCAAAGAAAACATCTTCGCACAGATGAGCGATCTGCCCACGAAAACAGCCAAATGTAAATGTTTGTAATTCAATTAGCTTTTAATAAACTCAATTAGAAGCTCTGAGTAATCGCCTGGTGGTCTCGCGGACAGGACCCCGGCCAACCCCACTGGCTGCGTCGCCCCGTAGCGGGGGTCCACGTGGGGGGCCGAGCATCCCCTCCCGATGACTCTCGGGGAGAGTAAAGACGTATCACGTGATGCCGTTCCGCTTCCCTTCAGGCGAATTTGGGGACTTATTTATCCCCCAAAACCTTTTAAAACCCTTCAGAAAAAGCATCCACTGTGTCAGAGAGTAATGAGAGGAGATATTTTTAGGTATCAATCCGGTGAAAAGCTGACAGACTGGCTCAGCCCCTGGATGCTGAAATTACGGTACTGAACTGCGCCTCCCGCAGGGGGGCAGCGGCGTGCGTTCAGCCGGGTTCTCACCTCCGCCGCCCGTTCGGGATGCGACTCGGGATGCTGCCGTTGCCACGGGATACGCAGTTCTAGGGCAGACCCAGATTAGGGATTAAGTCCGTTTCGCGGCTTTTTCGCCGACCCTTCGCCCAGAGGCGAGCGAGGAGGCAGGGCAGCAGGAAGGGATTCCGCTCCACAGTCCCCGTCGGTCAGCAGGCAGCGGACTGGTGCAGTGCATTGTGGGATTATATAATGGCTGAAGGTGAGACCCCGGCCCAGCGGCCAACGCCCAGCGTTCTACGCCATCAGCCCCCGAACCTTCTCACGTTACGTAACTTGCAGGTCCAGAGTTGGGACAGACGCGCGGCCAGAAAGAGCTGCTCCTGCGCCCCCTCCGGGCCAGCAAGGGCAGCGAGGGCGGCTCACGCCGGCCATATGGGTCTCTGCAGGACGTGCGGGGCTGGTGGTCCGGCCGCCGCCCGGGCGGATTTAATCCCCTCACCAAGCTCAACAAGGAGGTGAAAACAGAGCAGGAAAGACACGGCATCCTGGAAATCGTATTTATTTCGCATAGTGATTTGTTCTCAGGGGACAGCGAAACAGCAACGTCCACTATTGCTCTGCCCCGGAGGGCAGACCGTTTCACACCTAGTGAGGTCATGGGGTCTTGAGCGAGCGAACCCTGTAACAGCTGCTCTTTGGCAACCAGCTTTTCCTTAAACAGCCATTCAGACAGACTCTGTAAGGTGACCAGGCTCGATGGTGCTAATTTTATAATATGTCCTTCCTATCCTCAGCACCACCACCATCACCACAGGTATGCTGAACCTTATATATAATTTGTAGAAAATAAATACATATAACGCATGTCTAACGTGTTTTGATGTTGTCACTGTAAACTTTCAAACAAAAGGGTGACATAAATGGATGAAACCTTAAAAACGGAGGGAGAAGGTGCTCAGTAAGAAAAATACATACTATATGTATATAATATTGTAGAGAGGCAGAAAAACCGAGGAAGTGGAAGCAGGTTTGAAGTCTATTTGGTTCACAGTGGCCCCCAGGCTCAGACCGAGTCCACCTTGACCTGGTTGTTGTTGGTCATGAGCGGGGAAGGCTTGCTTTTGATGCGCTCGGCGGCGTCGTTGGAGCTGTCCTGGAAGAAGATGCGAGCGGTGCAGACCGACACCACTATCCGTTTGTACTCCCTCCTGAAGTTCTGGTTGAGCACCCCGTAGACGATGGCATTGAGGCAGCTGTTGAAATAGGCCATGAAGTAGCTGGAGACGAAGAGCCACTCCGGGACGGTGGCGGCCACCGCGGCCGGACTCACGGCCACCGCCAGGCCGATCAGGTTGAGCGGCGCCCAGCAGACCGCGAAGAGCACGAACACGACGAACATGGTGACGAAGTTGCGCACGTCGTGCGGCGACAGCCGCGGCCGGTTGTCCGGCTTGACTCGGCGGCGCACCTGGATGACGAGGACCCAGATGCGCAGGTAGCAGTAGGTGACGATGAGGATGGGCAGGATGAAGTGGAAGAAGACCACGGCGATGGTGTAGGCGGCGCTGGCCGACTGGGCGAAGGTGCAGGAGTAGACCCGCGGGTCGTACTGCAGGGAGCCCACGAACAGGTTGGGGATGATGGCCACCACCGTGAGCAGCCAGATGAGCAGCACGCAGCAGACCGAGTTCCTGTCACTGTACAGCTTGTCGTAGCGCAGGCTGTGGCAGATGTAGCAGTAGCGGTTGATGGCAATGGCCGTGATGTTGAAGATGGAGCCGATGACGCTGAGGCCCATGAGGAAGCCGCTGATCTGGCAGTGGATGTAGCCCAGGTTCCAGCCGTTGCGGAAGATGGCCGTGAGCACCAGCGGGTACGGGTAGATGGCCACCACCAGGTCCGCCACCGCCAGGCTCACCACGAAGATGTTCCCTGGTACAGAGAGACAGACTTTCAGTCCACACGCCACGTAGAACGCGCGCACGAGCGGTGAGGTTCAGCCCAGGGCGGCTCGGCGTCTGACGCCCCGGGGCCTGCAGCGTGTCGGAGGGCGTGTGCACGTGGCGACCCCGCAGCGAGCGACTTGTATCCGTTTCCTGAATGGCTCATTTGAGGCCATTTCTGTGGTAAACGCGGCATTTCACACGTTCCCACTGTCTCTCCGTTTGGTGTGGTGACACGGAGCGGGTCGGGAGAGTTTGCCGCCGCTCCGGGGGAAGCAGGAGCAGCAGCTTGCTCACGGGCAGCGATATCGCAGCCAGCTGAGGAGCCGCTTGGCCTGCGGATCGCTGGCATTTATGCGGAAAGGTTACCCACGCTGGTCGCAGCCTGGGCTGCCAGGGAGGCCGCTGGCGCGGCCCCGGTTTGACCCTTTACGGATCGGAGCCCTTGACATCCCTCTCAAGGCGGCCCCAGGAAACCATCTCCTCAGCAGCCAGACGCCAGAGTCAAACATCCTGGCAGCAGCTCACCTTGTCGCGCGCTGCTCTACAGCCCCAAACACTCTAACACGAGGCTGCTGAAACTGCGGAGGACAAATTCCACCGTGGAATCGACCTCCTCTGACCTCCTGCTCTGGTGCCAGCGGCGCAAGACTGTTTTCCTTACGGGGAACTGATGTTCTGACTAACAGGCCGTTTCACCACATGCCTGGAACGGGAAGAGTGGGCAGCCTGACATGGAGTAAAGGAACTGACTGGTTGGGCTACTTGGGTGAAGTAATAAATATAAACTCCCCCGACGTGCGACCTGCGCTGCAGTGCGGAAGGAAAGACTGGGATAAGTGTCTGGTGGGAGGGTTTCAGGGCTGTGGACTCTCGCCCGTGCGACTGCTCCAGTAAAGCCTCTGCTGGAGCTCACGTCTCGCTGTCTTTATGAGCTCCAAGACCAAACTACAGTGTTGTGTCTGGGAAGATGCGACGACAGACATCGCCGTACCAGGTAAGCACGTCCTGTAAGGCCGTGATTCCCCTCGCGCCGTCGCCACAGTACCGTCCTGTCCGCATTTCACACGTCGCTTTTGTTCTGCCGCTTCCCACGTCCAGATGCTGCCCGTCTATGTAAAAGGGAGGTGATGTTGAGAGGGGAATGTCAGGAGGCACCGTTAACCAGGAGGCACGAAGGACGCCCGGGGGCGGAGGAGGACACCGAATGAACACGCCGCGCGTCGGGCCCGGCTAGCGGCGAGCTGTCAGAGTTGGATGCGCTCGCCTGCCGAAAGTAAACGCAGTAAAAGAAGAAGACAGAAGAAAAACAACATCTCTGCCCCAGAACAAAAACACAAAGGTCAGAAAATCGCTTTGAGCCAAACGCATCCAAACACTCGTCCACACAGGCCTGGCCAAAGCAAACAGCCAAACGGGGCTTTTTAAAGGAAGCTGCCAGCCAATCAGAGTAAAAACAACCCAAAACAACAACAGCAGAGTGGCAACGTTGCCATCTTGCTGGGGAGGACCTCAGGGGGACGACCGTACCCCCCCCCGGAGCGCCTCTCGCCCGACACGCCACACCACCGGGCCCGCCGAAGCCCCCCGGTCGCCCACCTCCACGCGGCCGTGCGGGAAGGGGACGTCTGGATGTCAGGAACGACTGCAACTGTTTTCAATTAAATCCCGCCTGTGTCGATGAGCCACGGATCTGCCCTCCCAATGGGATTAGGAGCAGCTGCCACCGGAGCGCCGAACACCGGGACCACCCCAGGACAAACGGAAAGCCCGTGACTATAAGAGGACACGCGACACCCCCCCGCTATTATTATTATTATTATTATTATTATTATTATTATTATTATTATTATTATTAGTAAGCTGCTTCGCTTTCAGTTTTCTCCTGTTTACTCGGCCAGTCGAATCCAGGTTAAGTACGGTGCTCTTGGGCACAACAGCCACCTCTGAGCCATGACCTTCTGACCGTCTGCTGCTGTGTCCGGCTCTCTAGCTGCTGCGCCACCTGCTGCCCCTGTCCCACGCCCACAGGGGCTCTCGACCTTCACAGACCAGCAGCGCGGCGTTCACAAGTGTCGTCTCTGCCGGGGGCCACGTTTCACGTTTCCGACGTCCATCCCTTCTCTCCGAGGAGATGTAACTCGTGTTTTTGCAACAGGAAGCTGTAATGATGTGACCCCCCCCCCCCCCCCAAAGCCGTCGGTTCCCACACAATTACACGTTTTTTTAACAGAGCCGTTAAAAACTAGACAACGTCACAAACGTGCACAGATAAATATACGCAAACGTGGACATTTTCTCCAGTTACGCTGCACTTGAACAAATAAATGATAGAAATGAGGCAGGAAAATGTTTGGTGCCCAATTTACGCACAAAAAGCAGATATGAAATGTGATCGGCTCCTGACAGAGATTGACCTGGAAAACATTCGCTTTCATTTTTTTTTCCTGCCGTCACGTTAATCTCACCTTTTTACATTTGAGGAGTCGCGGGGGGTGGGGTGGGCCGCGTGCGGCGTTCCGGCGAGCGGATTAAAGCAGCACTCCCCTCACGGTGACATCACGTTAAACAGTTCCTTTGGTGAAGCTTTTATCCAACACGTACACACGACATTTACACCCTTTCGAAACTGGACATTCCTCAGCCGAAGTGTTTCTCTCCCAGGGGTTCAGCAGCTGGACTCCACTGAGACCATCAGCGTGATAATAAGCGGTTGAAGGCTGACGCTTCCTCTGTCTCTCAGGGAGCAGGAAGAGTGGCGGCAGCAAGCAGCACGGTGACCACAGCAGGCGGTTCTTTGTGAGGAGTTCTGGGGGTCCCTCCTCCACTCCCTAATGTGTCACCGAGTGCTGATCACCATGTCCAGCATGTTATGGGTAAAAACCCACCCCCCTGGTTTGGGATTTAGGCGTCACCTGCACAACAAGGTCCCTCAGCACTCAAAATCACAGCAAAAATGCCCACGGACCATCTGCTGATATCTGCCACATGTCGGGAGTGAAAAATATCCTTTTCACTGTGAAACGTACTCACACGGGTGGCACGGCTGTCTCCACGGACGTGTGGAAGTGCGTCACGCCAGTCCTTCCGAAGCTCGCAGTGTTCTGCAGTAAGTGGAACCAACAATGAGGGATGACGGGGCAGAATTTGGGGATGATGATCACGATGGTGATGTACGATGAGAGCACTGGCAAAAATTCCACCCGTTGCTCAACGTGACCTTGCATAACCCTGCAAACCGAGGACCCGCCACTCAAGGGCTCCACGCCTGTGGGGGACGGCCGAGAGGAACTGCATCCCGGAGAATCTTAGCAGGGAGTTGGATTCTAAGTTCCAGAGGCGCTGCACACGAGTAGCTCTGAGAGCCCGAAACAGGGCGCTGACGGGAGTTAGAGCTACGGGGGGCACCCGTCTCTGCTCTGTATAACGTCAAAGCCTTTTCCACACGGTCTCTGATGGGCGAGGCGAACATATTCACAGCGAACGTGAGAGCTTCACGGAGCCGCGGGTCCCTCTCGCTACCTCTGCCGTGTGCAATCTAACCCGTGCGTCTTCACGCCTGCGGCTCCTCACTTAAGCTGAAAAGGCGGGGGCACAAAGCCAGGGGAGGGGAGGTGACACAGAATCAAAGGTGGCCCCGTTAAGCAGAAACCGTGAGACCCAAAAACCCTCCCGCCACCCTCAGCCACAGATTGCTGCACATCTGAAAAGAGGCTTCTTCAGAAAAGAGCTTCGCTGCCCCCATTAACTCATCCCACAGACCGTTTCTGCCCGCAGGCGGGACTGAATAGCCGAATTCCCCGCCTGAGCCGAGCGTATTTATTTTAACTCTGCTAGCAATTTAGTCATAATCACTGCGGAGGAAGATCGACTCGCTTCCTTGCGGATCTTTCCAGCGCAACTTGTGCTACCGTGTCCCGCAAGCGAGCAAAACCCTCACCCAGCCGACCAGAACCGGTTCCACCTGGACCCCTTTCTTTTCCACGATGCTTCTGTTGGACCCTAGGCCCACTTAGGGGCTTGTTTGGCGCTGATCCATATGTGCCTGGCAGCAGGATTATGACGTTTGTGGTTGTCAGGTTTGGGTTTCCTCTTCGTGATGGATGTAGGTCTTCTTCTGCCTGACCCAGCCCTCAGCTAGAGACACTTAGCGAGGCTATAAGTCATCCAGGCTTAGACAAAGCTGACATTATATTCTTGTGAGAGCCATCCATCCACAAGCCTTTTATCACCCGCGGCGGCTCAAGCGCTCTTCCAGAATGGCCGACCCTGGGTTGACTCAATCACCGCAGGGGCTGCCCAAAGAGACCATCTCCCCTTGATCCCGTCGTCCCCCTCCCTCGCAGAGTTGTCTTTTCCTCCATCTTTATCCTCATGAAGTGATACTAATGTATAGAAGCACTTGACCACAGCACAGCCTGTGAAAAGAGATCATTTACACGAGGGGTTGAGGACAGTTACGCAAGACAGATGGGAGCTGGAAAGTTCTGCACAAAAGGGTTCTGTTTGCCGCTCCTCGCGGCCGCGCGAGTGGGAGGTCACGTGTCTCAAGTCAGCAAACTATCCGCAGCTTCTACAACAGGCTGCTCACCCCGCTAAAATCCCCTCTCCACCACAATCCCGGCGGGCGGGACGTGCAGGAGAAGCGCCGATATTCCCTTGGGGCCAAACGGGGAGCCAGAAAGGCAGATTCTGATCCTGCCAGGTTCCAGGACAGATGAGGGTCACTTGAACATAAGTAGATTTTCCTGTTTTCCAGCCAACTGTGCTGTTCGGAGCAGCGATCCACCCGTTTTTCAGCCACCGGTGACGGCAGTATGTGAAGAATCGATAGCGGCAGAAGCTTGAGTGTCCGGAATTCATCACAGGGGGGCCTGACCGGTGTTCCTCCAACACGCCCGTTTCACATCACAGTCCTGTCACCAATAGCGGTACAAGCCATCCAGCCGGCACATCAGAGAAGGCTTCACATCCAAATGCAGAAGTGATTCCTCCTCGTGCCGGAAGCGTCCCGCCCTCATCCAATTACTCTGCTTTATTATACATTTCATTTGACGAAAGACGGGGGGGGGGGTAGCGATTCTTAGGATGTTTCCGATTCCATTCAAGCTGCTGATTCAGTTTCGACTGATTCAAATTGATTTGTTTGGGGGGGGTGTTTTGATTAATTTGTACTGTGGGGAATTTTAAAAATCAGCAGTCAAGTATTTATTTAATATGTGCGATTTGTCAGCCTGTGATGGACCGCAGTTGGCAACAACGGACGGACAGACGGATGAATGTAATGTGGACCCGGGACCACCAACCCCCACAGTCCTCAACTTTTCATGGGTTTCACAACTCACCTAGCAAAACAGTTTAAAGACGACAGTAGCTGCCCGCCTCGACCGTGCTGTCGACCGGGTTACGGAACAAGGGCTCGGGAGTCAAGACAGGACCTGGGGGGGGGGCGTTACCGAGTCCCCCATCACCGGTGGCCAGGAGTTCCTGTGAAGGGCACGAGGTCAAGTTTACTGATAGAGATCAGAAGAAAAACACGACGCCACTGTATCACCTGCATAAAGCAATACTTTGACGTTCTTGACAAATCAAGTGTGGGTGCAGACATCACCACATCGATGCCATACTTTGTTACTATTCCTTATTGGCTACCCTGCTTGGGTGAATTTTACACCAAATACCCATGAGTGGGATCATGGTAGCAGAAGACAGAACCGCGCCGTCAGGTGAGATTCGCCGGTCTGTTTGGGCACCAGCTGGCGACGAACCAGGATCTCGGCCTCGATTTACCGCCTTGTGCCAGGAACAGCGGCCACCCCGAGCGCTGTCAGCTTGTTAAGGCTATTCCTGTGACACGTCCCGTTTCCTCCTGCCCCGCTTCCTCTCGCTGTTGGCCTGTGGCCGGGTGACCGTGCTGCCCTGTGCCGCGACCTCGCCTCACCCACCCAGGCCCACTTACAAACGATGGAAAAGAACGATGGGTAACTTTCCGCTGTAATTTCTGACTCTGACCGTTAGAAACGTAAGAAATTCACTCAAAACAAATCCGACGGACCGATAAGAACGAGACGAATCCAACCGGTCGGACAGAGGATAAATATTTCAAACTCTGGGAACGTTT
The DNA here is from genome assembly GCA_900497675.1 of Arapaima gigas. Taxonomy (NCBI): domain Eukaryota; kingdom Metazoa; phylum Chordata; class Actinopteri; order Osteoglossiformes; family Osteoglossidae; genus Arapaima; species Arapaima gigas. The sequence continues at coordinate 111,040 of UFQX01000824.1, read as the reverse complement.
CCATCAAAAGCAGAGTGGTTGCTTGCACGTAATACGCCTGAGACCCCGACTGCTGCTGACGACAAGTTTGCAGGCGACGCTGCAGATAGGGGACCGTAATTTTTGACCACAAGACCTGCTGTTTACACTTATTTCCAGAGGAGACGCTTTTCTCCAAAATGATGCACACCTCTGAGTAAACAAAGTGCATCGATGTGTTTGACACCACAGCGTTGCTGGTTCACATCCCTTAAGTAGCTGCCTGTAGAAGTGACGTTCAGGCAGCAACTTACATAGATAATCACAGCGGGTAGTGTTGGAGGGATTCAGCAGCTCTGAGGGACACCGGGCGCTCATTCCACCACATGAGGTATAAAACTAAGAACTTACATTCTTTTGACGTTGACCAAGAGGCCAGGGGTGGAGAAGCACAGTGCCCTTGCTGGGGTGAGGGGAGTGACCAGGTCCTGTAGGTGCTGCGGTGCAGATCCTATGACCATCTTGTAGGCCATAACCAGGGCTGTTGACTGGCACTGTCTGCACACACACCATCTGCACCAGAAACCACGATCAGAGGACCAGCACTGTCACCAACAGGTCCCGCAGCACACCTGGGAGCATCGCCGGTGCCTGACTGCCGAACACCTGGAGCAGTTACCTCACGATAGGAAGGAGCAGGAATGGGAAGAGGGACTCGGTACGGAGATGCGTGCAGAGAACAGCCATTTCTGTTGGGTCACAGTGCAATAAAAGTTAACATGAAGTAATAAAATAAAAAGAGAGTTTTTCCTCAGATTTAACAATGTTAAACAGAGCAAACTGCTTTTTGTGACAAACTCATCAAGTGTTTGTACAAAACAGCCAATTTCACACTCAATTAAAAACAAATTTTCAGCATTTCCCACTTGAGTCCCGGTCCCAAGGAGACCATCAGGCAGAGTGCTTCACGCTGCGCTTCGGAACCAAGACGGCCGCTCCGTCCCGGAGCCGTGAAATCGCGTACGACCAAAACCGAAACCCCAAAACGCTGCTGTTCTTGGCTCCTCCACGCAACCCTTCGGGTTGTTGCCGCCTGGACGTTACGCCTGCATCCTGTATCCCAACACGAGCAGAGCGGTTACTCATCACCCCGAGGTCAGCAACTCCTCATTTTCCATGGTTTTATTTTACTGCCCAACCTTGTGAAAACATCCCGGCAGTCGCAGGCTTCGCCGGCGATAACACAAGACGTCCCTTTGTCCCGGAAATCGGAACACAAGCAGCCATTGTTAACTGATCACACGCGGACGATAAAAACAAGCAGCAAAAAGTTTAACTGTTCCTGTCATCCTCAGGGGCTGGGAAACCTCCTCTGAATCCTTGACACCCACAATAAAGGAGACGTCTACACTTTATTCCTTCAGAAGACATATGGCACCGGTAACACGGTAAAATTACCCTGCTGTAGAAGTGGGTAAATCACTGCCAGGCATTCTGGAGAATTAGCGTAACCCTACAATTCGGCAAAATACAGAATGCCAGCGCTTCCTCGCCCATTTACCGCAGTAAAGACAACCTAGGGTACAGCCTAGAAGGCCGCTCCCATGGTCCCCAGGTACAGCATTAGCTCTCCGCCACTCCAGCGCCCCCACTCAGCTGCCGGAGACTGTATGATGTGTTGCGGCTGCTTCCCCTTGAACAGGCATTAGGCTCCACTTGATCTCACTGCCTGGAACTCACTTTGAGCTCCATCCACGCTCACGTCAAGCGGAAAGAAGCCGCGCTGGATAACACTGTAAGGGGCTAAAAATAGTCAGCAGAGAGAACGACCGCTACCCCCTCGCAACAAACGCACACTCACACGCCTCCCTGGACCAGCCGCCCCCTCGCCCCCCAGCGTGTCAGTGCTTCCAGAGCAGATGCCCGGACCTGCTCGGCCCGGCGCTCGGTGGAACACGACCCGGGGACACGCGAGTTCAGTGGTCGGCAGGAATGCGCCACGCGAGTGATCAGAACGGACAGGAGCATCGCAGCCAGAGAAGTGCGACAAGGGAAATGTGTTCAATGGAGGGGGGAGGGGCAGGGGCACAAAACAAGGACTCCCTACTCTCAGACGACCGAGGTCTGAATCCTGCCTCCTGCTGTAGCTCCCTGTTCAGCCTTCCTGCCCTGAAAAGACTTGGTAAAAATTACCCAACTGCATAAATGGGTAAATCAGTGCATGTAAACTCACTCCAGGTTGGTCTGGAGAGAAGCATCAGCTAAGCGAACAAATAAATAAATAAATGTAACAAATAATTGAATGTATTGTACAACCTTGGTACTGGAAGTCACCTTGGGCAAATGTTACTGGTGTGTAAAGTGTTCTTTTTCACACTGAAATAGGCATTTTAGAGCGCTGGGGAAATTTACTGGAGTTTCTTGAATGAACCTGGGACAAATCACAATTTTCAACGAGAAATAATGGCAATAGCTCCCCGATATTCGAGCCATTTCTGGGAACACTTTGATACCGGGGTGGGGGGTGTATATAAAGTATAAGCTACACTCATTGTAACATGGCCACACCCACCACGGTTTGCCACACCCCCTTTGCTGGTTGGCCACACCCACCAAAACGTCTGACCGGAACACAGGAGTGAGTGGTCTCCACTCAAGAGCCTTTTTAGAAGCACGGCTGTGTTTTTCAGTGCTTACGCACAACATACGCAGCCACACAAACAGCCTGGACAGTCCATTTGGACATCTGCCCACAACACCTGGACGTGAGGAAGTGCTCAGACTCACAGGAAGAATGACAAGGAGGGTCCAGAGTCAGGGAAGCTCAAACTCAAGCTCAGACTGAGGAGGACTGGGCCAAGGAACAGGACTGTCCAGAAGTCCCACTCCCCTCACCTATTCTCCTAACACCGTTTCTGACAGAAACATGTGTGCAGGGTGTCCTTGCCCCAGTGAGAAGAGTCCTTCAAACTGGAGGCTGAAAGATTGGAGGAAGCAGCAGAGAAAATCAACAGCAGATCTTGCAGGTGATCAACCAGGACCTGTTTGCTGTACAAATTATTCACATATAGTGAATAATCGACAGCTCCAGAGATGCGTTCCACTCAGAGACTGTCCTTCGTGCTCTTCAAACCCGTGTCACAGCATTCCTGATCCTCTGGAGCACAGAAAGTGGGGGCAGGAACGGTGTCCCGCCTGTGATGTCCACCGCCGGCACGCTGAGCTCGGCGTGGAAGGGCTCAATCTGTGGACTTAGCAAGACCTCGTAGTGAGGAACAGCTGAACTGCGGGACCCCATGCATCTGGGATGGCAGCAGTGCTGAGGGCTGCGCAGCAAACGGTCCTGCAGATATCTGGCAGGATGAAAAAGCGAGCAGGAGCCGCAGATGCCAACAAGGAGAATTAGAAGAATAACTATTGGAACTCTGCTGAGAAGCTCTACGTTACGTGCGGTAAACGCCATTTTTACACATGTAGCTCCGAGGGAGTCAAAAATGAAAAGTCTGTGGGCCCTCTGTTTGTGGTGGAATGAGGTCCCCGTGTCCCTTAGAGCTGCTGAATCCCTTCCAAACCCATCACTCCGATAGCCATTTCTCTCCTGACCTCCTGGCAGCTACATAAATGAGTTCAACACCACCTGCTGTGATTATCTATACATTTGCTGTTTGAACGTCACTTCCAGAAGCAGCTACTTGAGGTGACATCAACCAGCAACATGGTGGTGGTCTGGTCATAAAGGTCTTCACCTGCTGGGGTTGTACTTTGGTTCAGCTGCGTGTCACTTTGAAAAAAAGCATCTGCTAAATGGACAACTGCAACCGCACATGCTACACATCTCTGAGTCAAACCCTTTGCAGGTTAGAATAACCAACCTTGATCTACACCAGACCCTTCAGGTCCATATGAAGGCAGCACTTGGCCCTGAAAATTCTCCAGTGCCGGAGCCTCTGGTCCCACCCGGAGCGCGCAGTATCGCCCCAGCAGGACTCCACGGCTCAGCCTGATGTCGGGAGCTGTGACAGAACCGCCTTCGGCTCCAGTCAAGCCCTCACCACGCGAGCTTCGCTTTTTCCCCTCTTGAAGCTCAGTTAGGCCTGATAAATGTGACGTTATGAGCACTGAAGTGGGGGGCTGTACTAGTTGGACGGTTGTGGAAACTGGATTAATCACCTCGGGGGCAGAATGTTAATGCTTTTTACCGTATTGGACTTTCTAATGAATTTGGGTCCCCTTCTAGTCCCTTTGTTCCCATCCCTCGAGCGCATCGACCGGGATCCTCCACAAAGCTCTCTGAACTCCCACGCCGCCTTACTTTGCACTCCTCCCAAAGCACCCCGACGCCAAATTGACAGCTCTCGGTCACATGGCCTCGCAATGCAAGGTGCTCTAGTGTCACTTTGCTGTCAAAATGTCATCTGTTTCACGGTACTCCATCACGGGCATCAGCGGACCTCTCCGCCTTCCTTCTAGAAACGCTTCCATTTGCTCACATTTTTCATTTGCACTCACAGCATCTACATTATTGTGCCAAAAGTCAACACGAGACCCCCTGCAGTGCAAACAGGTGACGGAACAGCTGGAGGGGTTTAAGCGTAAATCCTCATGCTGGTGGTTAAAAAAAATAAAAATAACTAAAGAAGTTTTCAAAAGATGTGCAGTGCAAATCAGCAGACTTCTGAAGATGAAAAGGTGTGATGGTGCAGATAACTGCAATATTGCTAAATTACCCAAAAGGAAGAGGAATTACCCAGGAGGGAAAGTATAGATTTCTGGTGAAGGAGCAAAAAAAGGTTTTGAATGAAGGTGTGATCAGCATGGGGTGCGACCACTTTTTAAAGGTGTGTTCCCTACTAAGTGTAACACACCTGGGGATATTAACACACACAGACACCTCAAAACTGCAGGAAGATCTGCAAAGTTCTCACTTTAGGACTAATTTACTTCCCACTTCAGCTGATGTGGGGTGTGATGGCAGCACCTGCTCCTCTCACCTTCATTTACCCTTCGATATGGTTCAGCAGGGATATGAACACACTCTGAACGCCCCATTTCTCAAATGCGGCAGTAGCAGTTACGGGCTCCCCGGAGGGTTCCTCAGCGAACTCCTGTCCAGAGGGCAGCATGTCATATTCATCCAGGTTAGAAAGATGGTGGACACCGACTGTTTTCACCATGGTAACATGCACACACACACACACACACACACACACACACACACACACACACACACACACACACATACACTGGACAACAGAGAGTCCTGAATGGGAAATGTGGCCCTTAATCCAGCTGGATGATGCGCAAGCAGCATAATTCCCATAAACCCCCTCATCCACTGGCAGAGCTTAGTGCCATATGGCATGATGGTGGTGGCAGGCACATGAAACGGAGCTCACCGATTGGCTGGATGGATTCTACCTGAGGCAGTGCCACATCGACGTTTGATGGCACGAAGCGCCTGATCGCCCAATATTCGCCAAGACAAATATTTAGACGTATGTGATGTGATACCATCTAAACATCTGACTGGGTAAACAGCTCTACATATGATGAAACCAGATCATCAAGGATCTTGCAGATGATCAACCAGGACTCCCTTGGTATACGAATTATTCACATATGGTGCAGCTCAACTGGTTTCCAGGTGTGGCGACGACACATTTCTCCCTGCCACCCAGACCGGTGGCGGTTCTGAACCAACAGCAAATGTTCCTCACATGAGGGCGAAGGAGACCTGAAAGGCAGAGCAAGAGAATTGGAGGCAAAAGCCAACTTATGATGCAAATAGCCCTTAATGACTGTTTCTCAGGCTCTGATTGATCAATAGTAGGAGAGCTTGTTTACGCTGGAAAGTCTGACCTGCCACACAACCAAATGCTCATGTAGGTCTTCGTCTGGGCTCATTTCTTTTCGGGGATTGTTCACCCCCATTCCTCACATAACAGGGTTAATTTGTGCCGTGAAATCGGGGCAAATTCCCTTCGTGAGCGGCTCACATCGCCAGTATTTCTTATGGAACCAAACAGCTGGTTCCTAGATGGAAAACGCATCACCTAATTTCCCTCACAGGACATGAAGTGTTACTATAATCTGTTTATTCTCTCAGTGCTTCATTGCTGAGAGAAAAAGACACCAATTCTGGCTTTTATTATCAATAACCGCGTTAATAATATTAACGCCGATTTCATGGAACGTGTGTGAACGGCAAAACAACATAGATTAAAACACCAGAACGGAAGGCATTTCACGCACAGCAACGATGAAACCAACATGTTACAATACAGTAAAACCCTGACGCATTATGATACCAAAAAAACATTCCCAAAAAGTGGGTCTAATGAAAAACAATTTGTTGTTACAGACAAACTGGGCACATGACTAATATGTACTACTACTAATAGAATAATAAAGTGTCAGAAGCCGTTACTGCAGCATCTCTGCACCACGCTGACACAGCAGCACTCACAGGGCACAGCAACACGCCCGCCACGAGTCTCCATCACAGCCACAGAGGCAGTCAGCAACCCCCTGCAGCAAACATTAAACACAATTATTTACAAACGTGCAGTAGCAGTGCATTATACAATAATAATAATAATAATAATAGTAGTAGTAATGTTTAGGGAAACTTTGACCCAGACGGGCGTCGCCTTCAGTAAATCCTGCACCTCTTGCTGGTGATCGGAAGGGGAGCAGCACAGGACAGGACAAGAGCCAATCGCAGGGCACCTAGCAAAAATATTTATTTCTAGCTGCTCTTTTATTGTTACAGCTTCATTAGTAATCCATTATCAATAACCGTTTGTTCAGTGTGGGGTCACAAAGGTTCAGGGTCTATCCGGGACGTACGGGGGTGACACGGGGACACCCCGGACAGGGACACGGTCAACACCTGGCTCATGGATGTTAATGATGAAAACAAATAGAGTCGATAAGATCTCTGCCTGTGTTTTTTACTCTGGAAATTAGCCTGTGAGCGAGAGAGATGTCTGAACCCCACCTCCCGCTGTCCTTCCCTTGATCAGGGCGCTTACTCTGAAGTGACACAGTAAAAATTACCTTGCTGCATAGTGAATTTACCTCAATCGATGGCTATCAATTTCAATATCAGGACTGACACACTGGCTCTCCAGTTCTGTGCAGGCCGTACCTGACGTGCGTTGGCCCTTCTGGCCCAATTGTTCATCATCATCATGGAGAACATTACTGCTCCACAACATGTGTCTCCACCCTGTAAGCGAGGAAAAAGGGAGGTGCTGGTGACCACTGACACTGACTGACCGCGCTCCCCCCAGGCTGGCAGGGCGCCCGTCTGACTGGCAAAACCAACAAATTCTACTGATGCAACTTTCATGCGCAGATTTTCTAATAAAAACCCCAAATCCAGGACAGCAAACATCTGTGGCGGTTTTACTGTGATTGGTGGGACGTTTTCTGAGGTACCAAGGAAGGGACACATATACCACGGTAACAATACACTGAGGTACAAGCTCATCGAGCAACCAGATCCTCTTTGATTCTCCACACTGCAGAGTCATTTCCAGATGTTCCCCACCGACAAAGTGCAGGACTGCACAGCAGGGGGTCCAGACCTCGAGCGCAGTGACGAAAATGATTTGTGTGACACCTGACGCTTCGCTCACCTTATCTACACACTTCAGCTCTGGGGGGGGGGGGTCAGGTAGGGTCACAGGGGGTCCTGAGGGTCAGAAAAGTGTGAGAAACAGAGACAGACAGACTGACACACACACACACACACACACACACACACACACACACACAACGAGCCTTTCAATAATCAATAATGACTATTAGATTATTGGAGCAGCAAAAAAAATCTGGCATTAGGAGTGAAAACACAGTGAAAACACAGCGTGTCTCGCCGTTTTCCTCTCTCCAGTGACGGGAGAAATTAGATTTTTTCCTATTTAAACGTGACCTTCATTCACACACAATGCAGGCAAATCGACCGAGACTCTCAGTGCCCCCAAGTGTGTGTGTGTGTGTGTGTGTGTGTGTGTGTGTGTGTCCCAGCGTCGTATGTTTTAGGACATAGTGGGTTTGTTTACCTCGCAAGAGTGTGTTTTACATCTCTGTGTGTATTTCCCAGTAAGACCATGTGCTCCCCGCACCACCTGACACATTTACCCCACTTTTTGCACCCCGTTTTGCCCCTACTTTACCGCACTTTCCAGCCCGCACCGACCTGCGTTACGCAGCCTGCGGTTCCTGCCCACGGACACGATGACCAGCACGTTGCCCACGATGTCCACCACGGTGGTCACGATTAGGAAGCATCCCAGCGTGGTCGCGACCCACGGGGGGCGCTCCAGCGCGAGCTGCTGCGGGGGCACCGAGGAACCGTTCACGTGACTGCCATTTGTGAGCATCGTACAGCCCCGCGCGCGCCGCTCGCCTCGCTCCCTCACTGGCGTTTCCCGCTTTATTGCGCTCCCTTCAGTGCGTCGCGCTCGTGCCCGAGACACCGCCGTGGCGCGCGCGCGGTCAGCTCGCTCCGGTCCATTCCTCCGCTGTCCCGCGCGCTCCCGTTTTTATAGCTGTGCGGCACAGTCGACACGCGCCACGCGGAGGCAACTTCCCTCTCGGACCTCCCTCGGCGCGCGCGACGCGACCCGAGCGCGCGCGCGACCGCGCTGAGCGCGCCGTTGCTGCCGCCGCGCGGACGCGGCCGGTGTGTGTGTGCGTGTGTGTGTGTGGAGGGGGCGCGTGCGAGCTCATTCACAGGGCGAGTTTCATGTTTTCATTCAGTTTCGGGGTCTCGGTCATTCATCCATCCCGCCCAGTTCATTCTTAAATCGAGCCGTTCACACAGGTAGCGTGAAATCGGCGCTAATATTATTAAGGCGGTTATTGATAATAAAAGCCAGAAGCGGCGAAGCTGGTGACGCAGAGAGAATAAACAGTTTATATTATATATGACACTTCATGTCCAGTGAGGGAAATGAGCGACTTCCGCCACGCCGATCTTCACCAGCTGGTCCAGTGTTGACCCGGTGTTGACCCGGTGCTGGTCCAGTGCCGGTCCAGTGCCGACCCGGTGTTGACCGGTGCCGGTCCAGTGCTGGTCCAGTGTTGACCGGTGCCGGTCCAGTGCCGACCCGGTGTTGACCCGGTGTTGACCCGGTGCTGGTCCAGTGCTGGTCCAGTGTTGACCGGTGCCGGTCCAGTGCCGACCCGGTGTTGACCCGGTGTCGGTCCAGTGCCGATCAGCCATTAATCGATTGATTGAATTAATTAATTTTTAGCGGTGGCTCAGCAGGTGGTACTGCGGTGTTACAGCACCTGGGCTGGATGTGGGTTCGAATGCAGCTCAGCCTGTGTGGAGCTTGCATGTTCTCCCCGTGTCTGTGTGGGTTTCCAACAGATGCTCTGGTTTCCTCCCACAGTCCAAACACATGTGTTTTAGGTTAAATGATCCCTAAAAATTGCAGACAGTGTGTGAGAGAGAGAGAGATAGATTGTGGCCACCCAATGGACTGGCATCCTGTCTTCTCAGGCACGGCCCAACATAGGGTCCGGCCCGCTGTGACCCTGACCAGTCAGGTAAAGCGGTTAAGGGACTTATTATTGACAGCTTTCACTGTGGGATAACAGCCCATTTCAGTTCAGGGGCTGTGGAAGAACTGGAACGGTCACACTAATGAGGGCAGTTCCACAGTTCACATCTCTCTCTCTCACACACACACACACACACACACAGCCTATGAGCTGCAATCGCATCCTGCATTTATATGACACTCCTCATTGTGGATTTCAGGAGTTCCTGGCAAACCTGCCGGGTTTACAGCAGGGTACGGCCTCCAGTCTCTGTGTCCTCCTGCAGACACCGATTTGGATACCGCTTGGTTAACCAAACAGCAGGTTATGAGACCCCCCCCCCCACAAACAGCTAATTAATGCACTTTGCACTAGTTGGGAAAACAGAATGTCCCGTGTTGGGATTTGAACCTGCAACGTTACGGTCAGATGATTAGTCTGTTGCGCTCTCCCTCACCTGCTGCCTGAAGTGCCTGCTGAAGGGGAACCACGTGCTGCTCGACAGCAGCGATGTGTACCGCAGTAATGCACCGCACTTGCTGGGTTCTGCAATCCTGTAAAGGGATTGAAACCGTGACGCCTGCAAACACCTTGCAGTTTGGGTTGTGGATCTAGATGCCAACAGTGTGGAGCTTAGCACCCAGCGGGGAGGGTTTTTCCCATCGGAGCTCTTTGTGGAGCTGCACGGGCGACAGGCGATGCAGCTTCTGGGGGAAAAGAACCCACAACTCGCCGTGACACGACTGTGTCAAAACTCCCAGAGGCGTGTGACAGCAGAATGTTCTATTCTTCTGTCATTTCCTTTAAAAAAAAAAGATTGTTGGTGAGGGGTGGGAGACGGCAGGCGAGCTTCCTCAGGCGTCCCAGAGAACGTGCGCTTAAGGCCACCTGGTGTCGACGGTGAAGGACTGCAGGCCGTCAGTGAGCAACGGCAACGGACGGAATTTGGCGGAAACTGACTGCCGTAGAGCTGCTGAAGGTCCACTATCTGCTCGCGTCCCTCTTAAAAGATGACATTATCTTCCTTAAAGAACAGGATCCCATCGGTTTACTGGGTTCACACACTACTATTACAATATTTGAACTACTTTAAGCTCATTTTAAATATGTGAGCATTTTCCTGGAATCGGGGAACATTTAACCCACGTTTGATGCGATTCAAAACTTCATAGCACCAAAATGCGGAAAAAATTAACAAAATGCTCCTACGATTCGGTTTAGACTACATGTTCATATCATAGCGTCGTTTAGTATTGTTACTGAAGGAAACTGCTCTTTGTTGGGCACATACAGAATCCTCTTTACCGAACTTAAGCCTAAGTGGGTGGAACAACCAGTTGAACATCAACATCCCAACCGGGGAAACTCAACGCGCACAAAAGGACTATTTACACCAACTCCACTGCACCGTTACAATACAGTTACTGAGCAATAAATTCATGCGATCGATCCTTTTTGTATCACCCTGTACTTCTTTCCAAAACGTACAGTGATTTCAGGGGAGTTTTTACTGTACCAGGGTAAGCGGGCTGGCAAATTGGATGTGAAGCAGCACCCTTCAGGCTGCAGGTCCATTTTCACGTCGAGAAAGCGAACGTGCGACTGGCAGGGACGTGAGCAGCGTGGCAGTCACCGGTGCGAACAAACCGGGTCTGACTGGGTTCGCCGGAACTGAGGAGAAAATGACGAGTGAGGCGTGTGGCTGCAGCGGTGACACGGTCTTCTCTAACGTCACATGACCTCCCCCTTTGGCAAAACATCTGTTTCTAAGGTGACATTTCTAGAGCCCCCTATGAGCAGACACCCTGGGGGAGGTGTGTGTGTGTGTGTGTGTGTGTGTGTGTGTGTGTGTGTGTGTGTGTGTGTGTGTGTTTAAACACGACTGAGGATCTCAAGCTGCACCGAGAGGTTTGCAGTACTCACTCACAGCATTCAAGGCGTCTGCCGTGACTTTCTTGTTCGCTGTATACCACAGCACACCATCATTCCCATCCCACAGCCTCATGCCAACGTCATTTATATTTTGGGAAAAATCCATAAAAATATAAATGCGCAGCATGAGACAAGCTAAAAACAGAAGCACAGTTTGTCTACTGGGAAACATTTGCCAAAGAGAACTGGTGGAAGTATCTCACGGTGCTTCCTTTGTGTTGCTGGCTTGACCGAAGCTGCAAGAAATCCGCTTCTGAGAAGCTGTTTTGCACATTAATGCCCATTTTCAGCACTAGTTTACATAGAAATGCAAAGACAAGTTGAATTAGAGCTTGATTATTATAAACCGTTTCTATGAGACTTCGTGATTTATTCACGCACCTGACACTTTTCTCCAAAGCGACATACGGTGGGAGGTTCCTACACCGATCCATTTACACTGATTTACCTGTTTATACAGCTGGGTAATTCGTACCTCGTAAATCCCAAGTCAGCAGCTCGATCAAGGGAACTACAGCAGGAGGCAAGATCGGAACCCAGGACCTTTGACCGCACGGTGACGGTTCCGCTTTAGACGGGTTTCCTGGGCAGCCCGTGATGTAAGAGCTCACCCGGGGGGGTCCTCCTGAAGCTGCTCTCCCTGACGTGGAGATGTTCTATATTAACAGGGTCATCGTTTTAACGGCCTTCAGCCACTGCTTGCAAGCCAAGCTTTAAATTAATTCCGTTGCTCCCGTTTTCTCTCCATCTCACCATTTTCGTCCCAATACTACTTCCCAGGAACACCTGAAAGTAAAGAAAGCAACATACAGCCTCACTTTTAGGAATAATTTATTGCCAATAGGAAAGCGTGAACTAATGGCAGTATTCAATAAAAACCTTAACAAGACCATCGGATGTCTCACACATACAGACACTTTTTAATCACGAGTCCATGAATCAGTTCGCACTATAAATATGTCAGGTCCTGTTTTCATTGGTGGAAAAATAAAAGGTTTCGAGCTCAAATTTACAGTCAAACACGACAACAAGAGTGCGCGGCCACTCGCTGCAGGTGGACACAGTGAGGAGACGATGTTCTCCTGGTGCGGTGATGGAGACATGGTAAGGCGGCGCATGTCACATCATTAACACGGGTGTTCTGGAAATAAAAAGCATAAAATATCTACAAAACCTAGTAAAATCAAAACTGTACAATAAAATTTACAATAAAACAAACGGAAATTTGAATTTAAAAAATTAGTCTGCTTCGTTACAACTACACAAATACAGATAAACGTGTTTTTTATTTCTTTTCCATTTTGGTTGTCGACTGTTTGAGATCATTTTGCGCGTGACGAGAGTTGTTTAAAGCGACGCCGCGGTAGGACGCCACGCGGTTTTCGGTACAGTGGGAGGTGGATCCGGAACATTCTGAGACCAGGTGGTGTCCAGCGACTGCTAAACCGGCATCTGACGAAGAGCCTTGTGGACATTAAGTGAGCCCAGTCCGGAGCGCCATGGCTGTTATGGCGATCGAGCACGCGTGCGTGCGTGCGTGCGTAGGTGTGTGTAGGTGTGTGTAGCTGTGTGTGTGTGTGTGTGTGTGTGTGTGTGTGTGTGTGTGTGTGTAGGTGTGTGTGTGTGGCAGTTTGTGGACTCAGGCACTTTAGTTTGGTCTCAGTGTCAGACTTCGGTGTGCTGCTGGCAGTCCAGGGTGTGGAAGCGGGCCGCCTCGTCGCCGCTCTCGTACTCGCTCATCATGACTTCGGACTCCTCGCAGCAGGCCGACACGTCGGAGCAGGAGGCCGCCGAGGTGTACAGCGACAGTGGCATGCTGCCGTAGCCCTCGGGAAGGTCCGCTGGGTAATGGCGCTGCGGCAGGTACTCCCCGAGGCTGTAGTAGGCGTTGTGCGGCGCTCGACCGTGCAAAGAGGAGCCGGGGCTGGATGCCGGCGGGGGTGTGGCGCGCAGAGGCCGCAGTGTCCCGTAGCCGTCACCCTGCTGCGGCTCAGGCACCGGGAGCAGCTCCTCTTGAGCGGGAAAGTCGTCGGGCGGTGGCGGGAAGTCGCTCTCGATGTCGTAGCCTCCTGGGTAGTAGTCCGTGTCGATGGCGTCGAGGTCGCTGTACAGCGGCACGGGGGCCTCCACTATCTCGTACTGTGGGAATTCCTGGATTCCAGGAAGTTGAACGCTTGGCATCCAGTCCGATGTGTCCCAGTGGTAGCCTGTGTGACAAGCAGGAAACTGTCAACAAGGCAGCAAAGTCACCCCTGCCTTCCTGACATGTTCTTTAGCAAACAAGTGTGTTGAGGGAGAGCCCCAGAGCTACAGACTCAGTCAACACGCATAAAGCCGTGAGAAGCGGCAAGAATTAAGCTGTTCTGAGCTGTGTAACTCTGGGCTTCCTTGGTTATTAAGAAAAGCACACAGAAGAGGTTAAACCTACTTTGGAAGCAAAAAAAAAAAAAAAAAACTAATCCAAAGGCTACACTTACATTAGCATGCAGCAGAATGCAAAAACACAACACTGCGCTTATCGAGGTGCAACTCAACATACAGCACACTGCACACATACACAAAACAAAACACTTGACACACAAAACTGATAGAGGACGACAGAGTCGGAGCTGTAATGTGCAGAGTGGTTTTAAAGATCAAAGGTGGTCGTGAAGTGTGAGAATCAGTAATACCACCTCGTGGTGGAATGCCTGGACACACAGGGTGTGATGGGACATCAAAGTGCAGCGGGAGATGAAGTACCGAGTCTCGGGTGAGTGTCACAAGCGAGGCTGTTTGTCGAGACTTGTGAAAATGCTGTTAAGTCGTGTGTCTGTCAGGTGAAAATGGTACTGTGTGTCATTTTAATTTTCCCAGTAAATACACCGGCTCCTCTGCATATAAACACAACTGGGATCACAAGACTGTCCAAAACTCAATTTGTTTGTAATTCAAGGTGCTTCTGGCATTAAGTCACAATCAATAAAAGGTAAACAGTGCAAATGTATTTCGATCGATTCACTGGTTAGGTCCTGTAAGGCTCTCATATTTAATACATCCTTGGGAAGAGTTATTAAAATTCAATTCAAAAATACTGTAAAACTGGCCACAAACGTGTAATGAATTCTAACTGTCGATCGATTCATCCTATGAACAAGTGCGACGATGGTCCTCGTCCTGTCACCGATCGCTCAGGAACAGCAGATCCCATAGTGAACTGAATTAAGGCATCTGGCTGCTGTTTACACAGCTGCTGCCATCTATAGGCCCGGAGGGTAAATGCAGACAGCATTTGTGCCAAAGTAAACAAATTCGCGAAAGTGAAAAATATTCCATTAAAAATAAACTGGAAGAATCTGTTGATCTTTAAAAATGTCTTGAGGAGCCAGTGCATGTGGTAAATGTGAGGGTTTTTAGTAACAGTGCAGGGATTGCATTGTGTGTGAAGGTGAAGTGAGAGCCAACAGCATCGAGCCAAAGAAACTCATGCAAAGAAAGTCACCTCTGGGGTTCTTGAGTTCGTGAGCCGAGAAAGACTCTGAAGATGAGGCGGCAGAGGAAGAGCAGAGAGGAGAAGATTGGTTTAAAACCTTGGAGAGTTGTGCTCAGGTGAGAACAAACGTAGCCTCACATCACAAAGTGCTCTAGAGGTAACACTATGGACAGCAGGTGTGCCATTTACTTAACGGAAGCAGTGAACCCAACCAGGTCAGCCTTGATCAAGACAAGACATCTTGAGGTTTGAGCTCGTTCATTACACCCAAGGAAGAGACTTCAACGCTTGCAATCGTCTGGTGTTTACGGCAAGGAGCAGGGCTCTCTGTGCCACTACCAAACAGACCGTTGAGTTGTGCTCTTGCTGCCGTTGTGCAGATCTTACCAACTCACTGTGACAAATAAGTAAATGACATTTCTGGTACCACTTCACCGTCCAAACACTAAACACATCAGCACGCACACACACACACACACACACACACACACTACCACAAACCAAGTATGAATGAAAAAGGATACCTTCTTTTTCCACCGAGTCAACAACAGAGTTGACAAGGTGTATTACAGTCACTATGGAGGCTTGTAACAGGCAGAGAGGGAGCAGATACAAAAATCTGGCATTAGTACAAAATATTAAGAAACAAGGACAATTTGTTGTAAGTAAGACACCAAATCTACAGACAGCCCACAAATGTGCACTCTCCACATGGAAGTGATTTCTGTCTTTCTGGGAGAGGACAACAAGGGTATATGTTCTGGCCATCACCACGAATGCTAGGAGGAGGTCTAAAGCTGGATGCCTGGGTTGTCGCCACCGGTGGGGGGGAAAAAAAAAACAAAAAACAAAAAAAACCCAAAAAAAAACCACAGGACTGCAACAGAACGAGGGGCTGTGAGGGCGGGACAGGGAGGTTGGATCTTGCGCAAGGTAACATTCACGTCCACGGCACTGAGATGCTGGAGATGAGACTGATAGTATGGAAGGAAGGACCAGTGAAGTTCTCAAAGATAAAAAAGCCTTTCCTGCCCAAACACACCCACCCAAGACCTTTCACCCTCCATAAGGACTCCTAAAGCCCAACTCGATAAAGGTGGAGTTCTCAACCATCACCAGGGAGTTGTAAAGACCGGTGGAGGAGATTGCACCGCAATTCAGTGGTAACAGAGCTGGGGTAAGTACAGATGAAGGTGGAGGTGATGGATGGAACCAAAATCCCACGACCTGAAGCGGAAGCGCATTCACACAACCTGGAGCCGCCTCATGTTCTAACAGGTCAGGAGAGCTGATGTACGATGAAATGGCACATATGGGAAAACCATCATATGTACTTTGTACCCTTTCAGACTGTGCTTGGTCTTCTCCGAACATCCATTTGTAGCTTGAAATAGTTAGCAGAATAAAACAGAAGCATTTAAATCTTAAGAAATTTGTAACTGAAGTAATTCTATGCATTGATATGTCACATCTAAGGATAAAACAATTAAGACTTTCGAAATTTGTTAACTAAAACTGAAGCTCTTGGGTGCACCCTTGTCCACAGGAAGACAAACTGCAGGAAAAACTTTTTTATCCTGAAGAACCTCTCATCCTGCTTTTGGTCTCTTCCTTCTGTACCGATACAAATCAAAACTTACAAGCTGCCCCTAGTTAAAAACCAGTTCTGGTTCTCTGGACTGGTTTGATCCAAATCGGAGCTGAGTGTGCAGTGGAAAGGGGAGGAAAGGGAGGGGAAAAAAGGAAAAAAAAATGACCCAAAGCCTTTGTTCATATAATGTCACCATTTCGTACATTCAGTGAAAAACCGAGAGCGGTAAATTGTCAGCATTCTTTTTCTGTTCACATTTCAAACACCTTTCAGACAAGCCACACTGTGCGGCTTTAAACGCCACTGTGGCCATTTCTTTCACTTGCACCGGACAGTTACGGGTGCTGAACTCAAACCCCCCCCCCGTGGTCGTACCGTTATCGTCACAGGACTCGGACTGGAAGGAGCTGAGCGACTGGACCTCGGAAAGGCTGCCGCGGGTACTGTAGGGCTGGCAGGCGCTTTCCTGCACTGCCTCCTTAGTGAGGCAAGGGTCCAGGTCGACCACTTTGGCTAGAGGGAGAAAAACATCATTAGTGTCAGATACTGGTCATATTTGAATTAACAACACACTTGTTGCTCATGTTAGCCTCGAGTTACAAATGTATGAAAATTCACACTCATGCTTTCTTTCATTATCATTAACCAGCTGTCCTTGCGAGAGCTTTGCAGTCTGCAGCCTATCCTCTAACTGGGCACCAGGCAGGGAGGTACACACTCTGGAAGGGATACCAGTCCACCAGCGGGTACCCACACACACGATTCACCTGAAACACAAGCCTTTGGACAGTGGGAGGAAACCACATCCCACATCAACACGGGGAAAACCTGCAAACTCAGTGCAGACTGAGCAAGATTTGAATCCACACCTGAACAGCCCAGACGCCCGGGATGCAACAGGGACACCAGCGGTGCAACTGTCCCAACCTACAAACAAAACTGTATTTTCTTCGCTTATCCCTTCTCAAAAATGTTTGTCCATAGAGCAGTTAACGGATCCGGTGTGTGAGAGCACCATCTCTAAAGCTAATAGATGTCAGTAAAGACCACCTTAATTAAACTGACTACCACAGTGTTTACAGCTTGTGAGTGTTCTTCAGTAACAGATGAGCAATGCTACACATTTACGCAACGATTTGGTGAACAAATGGCATTGAATAGTTTATGGAGACGTTTTTATTTTCAGTCATTTTAAAGGAGCTCAAAATTAATAAAATTATACTAACCAATTATTTTTTACCTATGACACCCTTTACTGAAAGTTTTACAGAACCTAACAGTAAATAGTTTAAAATATGTTCTTCGCTCATAGTGGCACTGGAGTGACGAACAAAACGTTAAAAACAATCTTACACTCCCAGTTGCTGCTTAGGAAGCAGCGCGACTGCACTTTTGTCCTAAGTTGAGAGCTTACCATCGTAGTCGTAGTCCCAGGTGGGCTTCTGGATGGAGTCGCTGTCTGAGACGGAATTGGAAGGCGGGGGAGGTGGCAGGTTGGGTGCCACGCTGCACACCGCCACAGCCTTGCGATGCCCGTGCACTGGCTCGGGATTGAATGTGCTGAACTCGGGGTGCTCGGGGATGGCTGAGCCCTCGAAAGAGTTACGGTCCAAGTTGTTGCGCGAGTCGCTAGGGATGCTGGGAGTGTAGGACACGGGCCGCACGGGCACCTGCGGGGGCACGTCTGAATAGTAGGGCCTTTGCAGGAAAGGCTGGCCGGCACCACAACGCTTCCCGGCGTCTTCGGGCTCCTGCTTCCCACGATGACACGCATGCCGCCGCACCAACACAAAGAGCAGCACCAGGAGGAAGACGACTGCCAGGAAGACGACAATGCCCACTACCTCCTCCAGGCCGATGTTCCAGGGTGTCGACACCACCTCGTTGCGGATCTCGGACCCCTGTTCACAAAGCCGCCCGCCAAAACCTGCGCTGCAGTTGCAGCTGTAAGAGCCGTAAGAATTGTGGCAACGTGCCCCGTTGGCACAGGGGTTCTGCACGCACTCGTCCACATCAGCCAGGCACCTGGGGAACAAATGGGCTGGAGTTCAGCAGCTGAAGCTGAGCGTGACGGCGAAGAAGTCTGTGTGGAGGTGTACTTCTGCTCACCGGTCCCCTTGGTAGCCTGGCTCGCACTCACAGACGGGCCCGTCCAGGCTGTCGATGCACCTGCCACTGTTCTGGCACGGGTTGTCCTTGCAGTAGGGACCCAGCTGACACCTGGCAAAGGCATACAAACAATGTTTACAAACATCTCACTCGTCCCCAAGCTCTGTCACCAAGACATCCGTGAGGCAGCTGTGGTCGTGGGCGAGGCATACCGCTGCCCGGAGTACTGTCCCCGGCACTGGCACAGGAAGTCGTGGCCGCGTGGCAGGCAGGTCCCGCCATAAAGGCAGGGGTTCGAGGCACAAGGGTTGGTGCTCAGCTCGCAGCGCGTTCCGCTGAAAGAGCCGCTGCACTTGCAGAAGAAACCTGAAGGAGGACAGAGCCAAAGACAGACATGTAAAAAACACAGAGGAAGAAGAATTGCTCTTCACTGGTGAGTAAAAATGAACAAAACCAGATCATATGCAGGCATAGAGCTCCTCTGGAACCGTAAATAGGCAGAAGTGCAGTTTTATTTGTTTTATATGTAGCAGCTTTTCATTGCATACCTCCTCCAGGCAGAGAGGAGCAGATGCCTCCGTTGGCACAGGGGCTGCTGGAGCAGGCCTCGGCCTCCAGAGCAGCGCAGCCGGGTGTCACGTCTATTGCCTCCTCCACCACAGCAGGGCCACGAGCACGAGCCTGGACCTGGGTGACCAGTGGCAGCTCTTGGCCGTTGAGTCGAACGGCAGCCAGGCAGCCACGGAGCCCTCCGGGGCCTGGAAGCACTCTTCCGTGCTGGCGGGCGTGTCCGCCCAGGAACAGGCGCCCGTCCAAGTTGAGAGTGCGAAGGGTACCCGGAGCGGCACCCGAGGCGGCGTGCAGCCGGTCCAGCACCAGCCGAGCGTAGTTCCCGTCCACCTCGAGCGAGACGCTATGCCACTCGCCGTCATTCACCTGGGCGCTGTGCACGGACACCACACCTGGTCCGCTGCCGCAATCGAACTTGTATTGCAGCCGGCCGTTCACAATCTGGGGCAGGGCGTAAACAGGAGGGGCTGCCTGTTAGATGACTCAGGAACATTTGACTAAGTCAATGTGGGAGGGGTAAAGGTATGGGGGGGACAAGTTCTGTCCTGACACGAGACATCACGCGGCAGGCATGAGGAACGCAGAAAGAGCTTTCAGCTCCTGAGTTTGGGGGAGGGGTGATTCCCACATCCCCCTGTGAGAACTGAGAGGCAGAACAAATCAACACTGCAACTCATAAAGCCGTATCCTGGGTCTTGGGTTAGAAAAGACAGCTCGCTATGCACAAGACAGACTCATACCTCCAGGATGCTGTAGTCAGTGCCCTTGGCGTACATGATGGTGGCGTGGCTGGAGAAGGTCCTCAGGCGGAGTGACAGCTTCATTTCCTCCTTCTTCTCGTTCTCCAGCAGGCGGTATTTCATGTAGCCGTTCCCGCTGAACGTCAGCGAAGGTCCCTCTGTAGACAGAGGACGGGTGTAGGGATGAGAAGGCACTTTCACAAGTAGTGAGAGGGTCACTTGGGGCACACAAACAGGGGGTCACTTGGGGCACACAAACAGGAGCTCACCCGCGCACCCTCCCTGCTCGCCGTCTGGGCACACGCAGGTAAATTCTGCCCCCTTGGGGTCTGCCACGCACTCGGTGCCCGGGGGACAGGGGTCTCCCTCACACAGCTTGTTGAGAGTGGGGCAGTCTTCACCTTTGCGGAGGGGAGACAGAAAGCAGAATGAAATGATTGATCAGTGAAAGACTACGGGCGCTGTAGGTATCACTGAGTATGCAGTACCTTTGCAGAGGCACACGGGGGAGCGACGGTGCCGGGGAGTGATGAAGCTGAGCCGGGCCGTGCTGTAGGTGGAGACGGCAGCCCGATCCAGGGTGACAGTCTCCTGGCAGAAGCGCAGCGGACAGTCCAGCCCAGCACACAGCTTTCTGTAGATCCTGGCGATCCGCACGCCGATCATCTCCTCGATGGTGGCCACGGAGGCGTTGAGCTTGCGAAAGAGTGCTTCGGGTGATGGATAAGGTCCGCCTAACTTCTCCAAGGTCAGCAGCACATCCAGGTCTCCGGACGTCTCTGACGGCTGAAGACTGACCATCTGCACGTCTGCACGCCGGACGCCAGCCATGTTGCGGAGTGCGCGCTGAAAGTTGCGCCAGTAGTCGCCGATGAACTCCTCGGGGGCCATGGAAGCAAAGCGCACGGCCACTGAGCCGTTCAGCACTGCCTGTCCCACCTGCCGCACGTGCACGCCCACGTCAGCCGCTGCCGTGAAGCGCCCGTCTGTGACGGTCACGTTGAGCTGGTAGTGGCCAGGGTCCAATGGCCCACGGGCCACGAGCTTGCCATTGCCGGGGGAGATCGAGAAGGTGGCACCAGGGGGCTGAGATGCCAGGCTGTAGGTTAGCGTGTCGTACACATCCTGGTCAGTAGCGTGGACCTTGCCCAGAACTCCACCGGCATACTCCTCCCCGGATGTGGTGATGAAAACATCCAGAGGAAGGACAGATGGAGGGTGGATGCTCTCCTCGATCACCCTAACACCGATGAAGGTGGATGACTGCAGTTGGGGTCTGCCACTGTCAGACACCTGAGCACAGAGACAACAGTCAGAAAGACCGCAAGAGCACCGGGTCACACTGAGGTGAACCTGGTAAAACCCGGAGGGATTAAACCTGCACTGACATTTCATGGGCACAAGAGGGCACTGTGAGACTGGTCTGATATTCACTCTGATATTCCTAAATCCTCCTTAATCCACACACACTGCCGCTCCGCTCATCTTTGCAAGAGGTGATGAGCAGAGGTAACAGATAAACATTTACGCCGCTTATATTTTGTTAAATCTTTCTGTAAGAGCCAGTTAAAGACAGGATGAACCAGTGTAACCACACAGCAGGTGAGAACACAGGCGAACGTTTCCCTTTCTTACCTGAGCGTGCAGCAGGTAGCGCTCCTTAGCCTGACGGCTCAAGTGGCCTGCCACTATCACTGTGCCACGTGGGGTGATCTGGAAAGCATTCCCGTCATTGCCATCGATGAAGGCAAAGGAGAACGGTGGTCCGTTGTGGGAGGCATCTTTGTCTGTCACGCTTAGTTGAAGCACGCTGGTTCCCACAGGGCGATTCTCCTTTGGTGGAGAGAGGAGTCAACTGCTCAACATCCACTGAGACTTCTTTTTCTAACCCTTGCCCTGCCCTTGTCACTCTACATGCACGCCATACAATTGCTTTTTTCATTGTAAAAGTGGCTCATAGCTCTGCCCACCACCAAGCCCCACCTCACACCACTGCAGAGCCACCAATCCCAGACGTGTGAGCCCCCCTCTGTGGGGAACATCTGAAACTCTTTGATATGTGTGTAAGAATAGATGGCACCAGAGTACTGTTGAAGGGCAAAGTGGATTCATAAAAGCAGGGCTAATAACTCGTGAGACTCCATTAAAAGCGACAAGCAGCGCAGAGCTGCTGTGTCCCGGCGCAAGTGCGGGCCTCCCTGTCACCTGGATGACGATGCTGTAGTTGGTCTGGGAGAACGTTGGGGCATTGTCGTTCACATCGGACACGTCGATGTTGATCGTGGTGGTGCTGGATCTGGGTGGAGTTCCGTTGTCACTGGCCTGCACTATCAATGTGTATCCTGATATCTAGTTCAGAGCACATGAAAAAAAAAAAACAGCATTGGATCGTTATAAAAGAGTAGAGACGTTTTAGATGTTAACAGCAGGTCCACTCCTGGGACTTAAACCCACAACGTCTCAGACAGAAGTCCAGCTGCTGACCTTCTCTCTGTCCAGCTGTCGAGCCACTTTCAATACCCCGTTGACAGCATCCACAGTGAAGGGACTGCCCTGGTTCCCGCTCACAATGGAGTACCGGACGGGGTTGTGCGACGGTCCATCAGCATCCTCCGCCACAACCTGTAACAGCAACAGGGAGGTCACGACACGGTGAACGCTGGCGCCTCAATTTAATGGATGGGCAACAGCAGCTGCTGCAGATGTTATCCACCTACCGCATGTTGCTGGGGGCTCTCTGGGGAAATCAGACAATACGGGTCTGGGAGACTGACACCAGAGGATATTAAAATCTCATTTTCACACAGATAATTCATATCGTAGGTGATTAGAGGTACATGACTGATAAACAGTCACCTCGGCTGAGGGTGGGGGCCAGAGCGAGTGCGAGTGAGTGAGAGGACGTGATCTCTGAAAACCAAGCTCTCAAGTGTAGATATGTTATAAATTTTGACATCTGCAAGGTCGTGCGGGAGGAATTACTGCACTCTGGTAATGGTGACATCCAGTACTAACCGCTGCCCTGTGCTAAGACTGCTGTGTAGCGCAGAGGGGACTTGACGTAAACTCACAGCCATTATGGACTTTCCCAGCTCGGTATCTTCGCCGACCACTGCGGAGTACACGTCCTGGCTGAACACGGGGCTGTTGTCATTGACATCAGTCAGGTTGATGCTGACTGTGGCCAGATCGCTCAGGGGAGGTGTACCGCCATCTGCGGCTTCCACAGTCAGGTAGTACTCGTGGGAGATCTCGTAGTCCAAAGGCTCGATCACAAATATGTCACCTGTAACGAGTAGATACATTAGTCCACTAAACCATCCTCAGTAGCCCAAAAATTATTTTAGATCTATTCTAGTTTACCAGAAACAGTGGTGCAAGGGAAGGGCCCAGAAAATCCTAGTTTGCACAGAAAACAGAGCTACCGGCAATGAGGACACAAACCTGTCCGGGAATCCACTCGGAACCTCCCGTGTTCGTTGCCGCTGACGATAGAGTAGGAAATCTCTCCGTTGGCGTCCACGTCCCTGCTGGCAGCAAAGACGCGGAGGACCTGCGTTCCTACGGCGATGTTCTCCGGCACGGCGGCCACATACTCGCGCCGCTCAAACACCGGTGGGTTGTCGTTGATGTCCAGCACAGATACGGCCACCTGGCATACAGAGGACAGCCTCCGTGGAATGCCCTGGTCGGTGGCCCGGGCTGTCAACTCGTACTCTGCCCGCAGCTCCCTGTCCAGCGGTTTCTGGAGCCGAACAAGGCCGGAGTGTTCGTCGACGGAGAAGTGGCCGTCTGCCGAGTCCTCCAACGTGTACAGAATGGCACCGTTCACACCTGGTGTAAAGGTGGGATGGGGGAAAATAAATTAATAACTACATGAGTATCATTAGTCACTGGCCAGGCACAGTGGTCTAAACAAGACAAAGATGGATAACAATAATAAGGCTAATGTATTTTGCAGACCTGCTGTTTGCAGCTTGTTATTACATTTACATGTGTCAGGTAGGGAAAGGCCTTCCCGCGATTGCAAACAGTGCCATCCAGGCAGTGCAGGGAGGGCATGTTCTTATTGCCTTTGCAAGATCCACACCACTTGCATCAGATCTCAAAATTAGTGGTTTGAAAGCACACGACTTGCTGCTGGGCTGGACGATGCCAAACCGTACTGCCATCTTTAATCGGTAAACACTCGCGGACACCTCCCATCCTGCTCCTCTGCCAGCTGCTATAGCTGCAACCACACTAGGGTTGTGGCTAATGGCTAACTTCCCTCTTTGTCATGAGTAGCAAGCCATTATTTATGTCTGCTTGGTGGTGGGGGACACACACACACACACACACACACAAAAAAAAAAACACAAGGCCTGTAAGTAGAGAGGGGCAAGGAGAGAGAAAGAGGGAACTTCCAAAAAGATAAGCCCCAGACAGACGAGAATGGAATGTGCTGGCAGAAGTTCCTCTTATCACAGATGGAGGATATAACTCATTCTTTCCCACATAATGTGACTGATAAGGCCAGTTAGAGGGATCAACAAGGCACATGGAGGTAATGGGGCAGGCGCATACCAACCACGATCATACACACCACACCAGCTATGTGCGGACAAACTTTTGGCAGCAAAATAACCCAAATATGAAATGGCAAAGTGCATTCCTGGGCAGCTGCGAGTGGCGTCTTTTCCGAAAGGTTTACTTTTGTCAAGGTGATTTACAGTAAACTTTTCTACACTTCAGCACCACTGTGGTCAGAACAAACCAAGAAATGTTTACACTGCACTCACTTATCTGTCTCTTCTCCAAGTGTGAGGCGAGTAAACTAAGCTACTTAAAGTGATTTGCATATTTATACAGCACAGAAAGTTTCACTGGGTCTATTCAGGGTTATTACCTTGATCAAGGGTACTACATTGGAAGCAGGAATTCAAGCCCAGGTCTTAAAACTGCAAGGTAACTTGTCTTACCCACGCCACCTGCTACCCCTTGAGGTTGCCACCAACGGTTATACTTTTGTCACACAGAAACTACTGTGGTTAGAGACTGGTCAAAATGGAACACAGTTAAACTTCAGCAGCAGAACCTGGTAAGTATCTGGGACACTAATGGTGGTGGGGTATTTATTAGTTTAGAGGTTTTTAATGGCTGTTCATAAACTCACCCAGGTCGAGGTCTGAAGCCTGCAGCCGTGCCACCGGCGTGCCCACCTCTGTGTTCTCGTACACTGTGACTGCGTAGGACTCGGAGGCGAACTGTGGAGGATTGTCATTCATGTCCTCCATCTTGATGTGTATGCTGGCCTGGCAGTAGCGCCCCCCGCCATCCAGGGCCCGCAGCTCAAACTGATACTCCTCCTCTTCCTCGCGGTCCAGTGGCAACAGAGTCCTCAGCTCACCTGTCAGGAACACACACCAAGATGCAGTTGCAGATCTTGCCTAAGACACAGCTGCCCTCCTTAAAGGGTCTCATTTGCTTGCAAAATTAACCTCTGGCCACGCGAAGCCATATTGGGAGAAAATACAAAAAACCGATTCAAGCACAGGGCTTAACTAACTGAAATGAGATCACACCACCTCCTTGCCTTCAAACTACTTCTTGGAAGGGAGACTCTTTTCCCTGCCAAACTGCAGTGTGCTCTGAGGGCTCAATATGCCACCGGTCTGTCTGCGTGACCGGAGCGCCCAAGGCTTCCTCCTACATGATTAAAGAGTGGCATGCAGGCAAGCAAGCACAGGTTTCCAGGAATAAAAGAAATAAACCGGCCTTTAAAGAGGAAGCAGATCGCAAGGCTGAGCGGCAGGCTGCTAAGAGCAGCTCTGAGCACCGCGCAGGTGTCCAGGGATATACAACACTTTCAGAAGACAGTGGTTAGAAAAAAGGAAAAAATACTTGGCATTGAAACATGTAATAATCTCCTCTCTTTGTAAAGACAAGAAAAAGAGCCAAGGAGTCTGGTGACACTTGGAAGCCCACAGGAAATGGCAGCTCTCCTTCAGCACAGAGCTGGCTGGCCCTATTATACTCTATAAAGTAAAACAGACTGTAAGGCCTGAGCACAGCTTGGTTAGCCGTGTAGTAAATCCGTTGAACAAAGTAAAGCATGCTCGGCTCCTCACTTTCCGCACGCGAGCAAACGTGCACGTAGACAGACCTCTGCCGATTCTGCGTAAAGACCTTTAATTGGTAGAGCTGACACACTAAAAGCCTAAACTGTGCCCCCTTTGTAGTGCTATGGGGACTTGTTGTCCACAGTGTCACCTGCGCACATTTGGTGTGACGGAAGTGGGACCCCTTAAACCGTGTTAACATTCTTTACAGAAATGATCCTACGCTGGAACACCAAGACGCACCCATGACAGCTGCCGGAATGGAGTCACATTACAAGATAATACAAAACTCCTCACATTAACACCACACAACTTCAATGACAGGAGTGATTCTCCTGCTCCATTCACGAACAGCCAAAGTCAGCAAAAAAAAAATAAAAATAAAAATAAAAAAAAGGACTCACCTGTTTCTGAATCCATGTTGAATTTCTCAGACCCGGCTCCTCTGATCTCATAGAAGATCTGTCCATTGGAGCGAATGTCTGCATCTGTGGCAGATGCCTGCAGCACCAGCCTACCTGCAGGGGAATCCTCTGAAATGGACTCTTCATACAGTGTCTGCAAGCAGAGAGGATCAGTCACGTTTTATCTCCTTGCCTGTTCTTGCTGTCTGCTACTTTAAGGTGGGGAAAGTTGCAGACACGGCAGATGTGACCGTCAACAAGGCGCACCTTCTCGCACACAGGGCTGTTGTCATTGGCGTCCAGTACTTTCACCTCCACCACTGCCTTGGCCATGAAGGTGCCGTCAGAGGCGGTGATATTCAGGAGGTAGTGGTCCCTCTGCTCCCGGTCCAGGGGCTTCCTGACGGACACCTTCCACTCTTTCTGGACATGCTCGATGGCAAACTGTCCCAGGGGGTCTCCTCCTGAAATTAATCATGACACGAAACGCTGTGGAGATCCAAGTCCCACGTGGCCCATTGATACTGAATCAGAGATTTTTGAGCCATCGGCAGAGAAACCCTCCAAAGTCAGAAAAGCCCTTACAACACTTAGCACAGCACGTGTGAGTGAGCCAATGTTGACGCGCTACCCTTTCAATAACAAAACACGCCCCTCAGTTTTCTGCACATTT
Source organism: Arapaima gigas (assembly GCA_900497675.1). Lineage (NCBI taxonomy): Eukaryota > Metazoa > Chordata > Actinopteri > Osteoglossiformes > Osteoglossidae > Arapaima > Arapaima gigas. Next base: position 83,932 of record UFQX01000824.1, on the reverse strand, counting down.
TTCTTTACCCATCGCTGTGTGTTGTGCCGATACAAAAATAATCATGAAAATTATTTCTCTCTGTCACACACGTGGCACCCTGACACCCTTTGAGAATAGCCTACATTGCCAGCATCTCCCTGTGTGTTAATTCAACTGTTTGCCAGTCTGCTGTTAGAGGTGCGCGCAGAAATAAATACAGCAATTCCTATTTATTACATCTCACAATATTAAACTCCGATGAGGCTCAAGTTAATTAGCAGAGATTTGCCTTTTCCCAGTTGGTTTAAGAAATGAGATAATTCTAGTTTTTTCCCCCTCACCACTGACCCAAATACTTGCCTTGTGCTTTCAGCTAATTTACTTTAAACTTAAACCTTCATAGCTCATATTGCCCTCAACTGCCTAATTTGCACAGACAGCCCTCCTTATACTGCCAGATCTCCCTAGTTGGCTGGAGCTCATTCCTTTTCCTCACTTCCCATTCTTGCCCTCTCTGTACCATTTGTCAACCGCTGCACCCCCTTTGTCTCTCCACAGCAACCTGGCAAAGGGCCATCGTGGAAATGGGTTCACAATCAGGTACACCTAGCCAGGTGGAAATGGTGTGGCTCCCTCTGTCCTGCAGGCTCCCAGAACTGGCATGCTGCAGGGCTCGATGCTGGGCCCCGTACTGTCTTCCACCTACACCGCTTCCCTTGGCTGTCATTGACTCTCACAGCTTCTATCGTCACTATGCTGATGGTACAACGGTACAACCCACTGTTGGCTTCTAGCTTCTGCCTCACCAGAAGGCATGAGTTATATTTGACCTGGCAAAGCAACTGCTTGTCTCCCCCCTCTGACTCTCTCCACTCGTCCTGTTGCTGACATATCAAATTGAAGGCTGGTTACGGCCTACAAGATGGTCGAAACAGCATCCCGATACCTACAAGACCTGATCCATTCCTACACCACAGCATGAGGATGAGCACCACCCTGCTGCCACTCTGGCACCTGCTTGTTCTTCTTACAAGGGGTCCAAAACTAAAGGTCTCGATTCTCAGTTTTAACCTCAATACAGTGAAGGAACTCCCTCTTTCCCTCAGATTGGCTGAATCCCTCCCAGTATTCAAACAGGGTCTCATAACCCGTCTTTTATACTCATCTCTCCTGACAGCCACATAAAGAAGTCAAACACCATGTGCTATGATTATCTTTGTATTTGCTATTTGAATGTCACTTCTACAGGCAGCTACTTGGGGGATGTGAACCAGCAACAAGGTGGTGTCAGACAAGTTGTGCTTTAATAATCTTGGGTTTGTACGTGAAGCTGCATCTGTATTTGTTGATGAAACGGGACTTTTGTTTTCTCTCACTTGTAAATATTTTTCCGATACTTAAAGTGCCAATCTCCATATGAAAGGGAGCACACTGACCTGTGATGAAGTAGTTGACTTGCTTGTTTATGTCCTCTGCATCAGAATCAGTGGTACTGAGGATGGCAATGACTCCGCTGGGTGGAGGATCATCTTCACTCACGGTGCCTTTGTAGACCTTGGCTGTGAAGACTGGGGGGTTGTCATTGACGTCAGCCACAGTCACCTCCACCTTGGTGCTGGAAACCAGCTGTCTCTTCTCCCCGTGATCGGAGGCCAGCAAGGCCACCATATACGTGCTCTGCCTCTCCCGGTCCAACTCCTTCAGGGTGGTCAGCCAGCCACTTTCACCATTGATGGCAAAGAGCTCCGCAATTTCCTCAGTCTCCTGATTTTGGTCCAGGCTGTAAACCACTTGTCCATTGGTACCAGAGTCCAGATCATTGGCCTTCACCTGGATCACTGGAGTACCCCCAGGCAGGTTTTCCACCACGACAGCCTTGTAAGGGTTGGACTCGAACAAGGGGGAGTTGTCATTGACGTCCTTAACCTGAATGCTAACATCCACAAAGGACATAGTTTCAATACCTTGATGGTTGCTTTGTGCCAGCAGTGTGAGCTGATACCATTTAGTTGTTTCATGGTCAAGGTTCTTCTCTAGTTTCAGACTGCCAGTGTCTCGGTCAACAACAAAGACTTCGTGCTGGTTGCTCTCTGGAGTGTTCCCTTTGACAAGGCTATACACAACCGGCTGTTCATTCTCTGCTTGGATGACATCAATCTCCGACCCGACGGGCAGGTCTTCGGCTAAGGCAAACCTGTAGTGAGGTTCGACAAACTTTGGCACTGGAACTTCAGGGGCCAGTATGCGGATGTATACAGGTACAACGGACTGCTTTGATGGATTTCCTCCATCCTTGGCCCTCACAGAGAACGTGTAGAGATCGTTCTCAAGTCCAATGAGGCTTTCTTTTGTCACAATGGCACCGCTGTAGGGATGAATCTCAAAGTTTTCCACAACGTTTTCCACCTCGGCCTCGATGGCGTATGTAACGTCAGCATTGCTGCCTTCGTCCATGTCTGACGCTGCCACCCGTAAAACGGTGGTTCCCCTTGGAACATCCGATGCAACGCTTGCTCTGTATTCTGCTGCCCTGAACTGCGGGGCATTATCATTGATGTCAGTAAGGACAACATTCACCGTGCAAAATCCTACCTTTCCACCCCCATCTTTAGCCATCAAACTTACAGGGATAACCTTCTCTTTGAGGCCTTCACGGTCTAGAACCTCAAGAGCATAAACCTCTCCGTTGTCGTTAACGGAAAATTTGTCCCTGGCAAAGTCATTCACAATGTAGTACGACACCTGTCCGTAGGTGCCTGCGTCCGAGTCCGTGGCTTTGGTTTCTGCAACCAATGTGCCAACTGGAGAATTCTCTACAAGTTCTACCACATATTCAATCTGAGTAAAAGAGGGACTGTGAAAGTTGGCACCGATGACCACAACAGCGACCACAACTGAGCTTCTGAACACTCCATCAGACACCGAGACTTCAAGATCGTAAGTGGGTTCCATCTGCACCTTGCGATGGTTTGAAATCACAATTGCACCAGTTTTCCGGTCGATGGCAAAGTTTTGGTCCTCGTTTCCTGAAACTATAGAGAATCGCAGCTTTCCCACATCCGAGCTATCCGCATCAGAGGCTTGCACTTGTGTGACGAAATGCCCACGAGACGCCAATTCGCTGACAGTTGCGTTGTATGACAGCTGGGTGAAGACAGGAGCATTGTCGTTTACGTCAGTCACGTAAACTGTCACAATGATGTCACTGGAAAGAGAAGGTACTCCTGCATCCACAGCCCTCACAACCAGTTCGTGCTGAGTCACTTCCTCAAAGTCCAACATGCGGGCAGTCCAGATAACACCGCTGTCCCAATCAATGCTGAAATAACTGGTGTTCTTTTCTGCGTTGTCAACTAGCTGATACGAAATTAATTTGTTGTTACCCGAATCCAAGTCCGTAGCAGTCAGCTGTAACACGGACGTGCCTATGGTGGAGGCCTCCGAGAGGCTTACGTTGTACTGCGTTGCCTGAAACACTGGAGCATTATCATTGACGTCTTCCAAAATTATGTCCACAAAAACCTCAGCATGTGCCCCAGTTAGGGAGTCTGTCGCTCTAACACTTAACTTATAGGCAGGGTGCGTTTCAAAATCTAGTGGCTGGATTACATGTATGACACCAGTGTTGAAGTTGATGGAAAACTGGTCAAGTGGGTCTCCTTCTTCGATGGTATACACAACTCGAGGGCCCTCGGACTCACTGGCCTGTACGTGGACCACCGGAGCATGTAGCTGTATGTTCTCGGGAATCTCCACACTATAAAAGGACTTCTCAAACACAGGAACAGCTCTGTCCACAACTCTAATAGGCACTTCAACCATTGACGAAAGGACTGGATCCCCTCCGTCTTCGGCTACGACAGAAATGACAAACTCTGTATTCAGGTCGTCCTTTTCCAACCTCTTCTTTAAAGAAATCTCACCTGACGGACTTATCTGTAGATGCTCGTGATGTTCGGTAAGGTGGTAGTGGATCTCCGCATTCCTGCCAACATCTTTGTCTACTGCAGTCACTTGCCTGAGCACTTGGCCCACTTCTGCTTCCATCTGCACTAGAGCGTGGTACGGCAAGTTGATGAACGTTGGCTGGTTGTCATTTTCATCTTCAACGGTCACCTTCACGAGGACATGGGCGACCCCAGATGTTTTGTCTTCCTTTTTTACCTCAACAACAACATCAAATGAGTTCTGCTCCTCGCGGTCAAACGGTATACCTGTAGTGGAGAGCACTCCAGACGTGCGGCCAATTCGAAACCTTCTGTCAGGATTCAGGATGGTGTAAAACACTGGTTCATTCACACGATTGCCCACAGCAGCAATGACGGCAATATTCTTTTTCTCTGCTGAATTTTCACGAACAAAGGTGGTGTATAACTCTTGAGTTAACTTCAAGTTGCTCTCCTTGTTCTCCCTTACATTTATTTTTACAGAGGTGGTGTTGGCAAACCTTCCATCCGAAACCCTGACTCGCAACTCGTATCTGCTCCTAAGCTGAGACACATTCTGAATGGAAATAACACCTGTGTTTGGATCTATCCTGAATTTATCTCCAATGTTGCCCTCCGAAATGGAGAAGAAAAGTTTGGAATTTGGCCCAGAGTCGTCGTCGGTGGCATTTACTGCAATCACCTGGACACCTTTGTATGTGGGAATGATGACAGATGCGTCATAGAGGGGCTGGCTGAATTGTGGAGAGCAGTCGTTGATGTCTCTGACCAGGATTGTGACATTTGCTGCTGTCTCAGCAAACAAGCGTGGCATCCCCATGTCGTGAACCTGCACAGTGAAACGAAACACGTTCCTAGACTCATAGTCTAGTACAGCGATAGTCCTTACAGCACCTGTGCTGGAATCGATGGCAAAGTAGTTGTGGGCAAAGGGCTCCACAATCTGATAGACCAGCATTGCGTTTGAGTCCCTGTCTGAATCTGTGCCCTGGATCACCAACGGAGAGTAGTCCTCTGTGAGAACCATGCTGTTGATTGGGGCCGACTCACTGACCACCCCTTTGAATTCGGCCTGTCTGAAGACAGGAGCGTTGTCGTTCTCATCCTTCAGGTGTATCAACAGTGTGGCATTACTGGCCAGACCAGCCATGTTAGTGCCCTGCACAACCAGCCTGTATGAAGACAAGGCCTCAAAATCCAATGTCTTCTGAGTAACCACAACGCCAGAATTGGGGTTAATATCGAAGGCACCGCCTACATTTCCGTCTTTGATCTGGTAGAAGACGGAAGACTGGCTGAACGCCGTGACCAAACTCACAAAGCTTCCTGGCAGAGCTGTTTCACTGACCTCCGCAGAAAACTCTTTGTTGGTGAACTTGGGCGCGGCATTATCAGATACTGTTACCACAACCTGGACGGTCGTCACTGCGCTGAGTGGAGGAAGTCCTTTATCAGTAGCCTTCACGGCCAGATCAAATTGGTTCTTACTGCTGCGATCAAGCTCCTTTGCAATAGTAATAGTGCCGAGGACAGGATCGATAGCAAATGAATTCGCAACATTTCCTGTTGAAGAAAAAAGTAAAACAAAACAAAACAAGAGATGGATTAGCACATTAGTTCAACTATTGATTTTCATTCTACAGGTAAACAGGCATCTCCGTGATTAAAATCACACTGCACCTTTCCTGGGGTAAATTAAATAAAAACTATTTGGATAGTAAGGATGAACTAAGCTAAGACCAACAACACCCATGAGCATAATTCTGACAAGGGATCATGTAAAGAGTAGACTCCTGTATTTATGATTTGACAAAAGTAATTAACAGCTTCTTAAACCCCGGAATACAGGGGACTAACGGGCAACCAAGTAACAGAACTATCCCTTCTGCTGTTTGTTTGTTTCGCCATGCGTGGTCTTGACGAAGTACCCCCGGTGAACGCATACAACATCCACCTCCTTGAGGGGGCTGCAGAGAGGTATACCTGACTCTATGCTGTAGATGATCTCGGCATTGCGCCCCGTGTCTTTGTCGCGTGCAGTGACCTGCAGCACAGCAGAACCCACAGCAGCTGACTCAAACACGCGGCCCAAGTAGCCAGAGCTCGTGAACCACGGTGCGTTGTCGTTGGTGTCCTCCACATTGACAATGACTCTCACCAGGTTCCGCTTCACTGGAATATCCTGGTCACGCACCTAAAAAATGGACTTGCATTAACGCACATTTAGCTACACAGTATTTTTATTTTATTTTTTGAACATGGTTGTATCCTGTGCGCGGGAAGAGCACTAAATAGAAAATTCAGGGATGCTTGTTAACATGAACTCAAAGGGAGATAAACAGAAGATGTGCTTTGGGAAATGGTGTGCAAAGAGTGTACCATGACAGTCAGGGTGTGTCGCCGCATGGTCTCATGGTCTAGGCGCTCGGCGGTGTACAAAACGCCCGTCCCTGGCTCCAGACGGAACTTCCTCAGACTGAATGGGTCAGTGCTGCTCAGCAGTGTGTACGTCAGCTTGTTCTTCTCATCGCGGTCCGTGGCGCTGACCTGTAGGACCTCCGTTTCAGGTTCTGTGTCCTCAGGGACACTGATCTCGTACTTGGGCTTCGAGAACTGGGGCCGGTGGTTGTTGGTGTCAATGATGCGGATGAACACCTGTTGGAGCACGAAAGCAACTGTAAGCCTCCCACCACAGCGCCACCACTGACTGGAGGCTGCCAGAAGCTCCCGAAGCTTCAAGAAACTAATGCAAATGATCTGTTTCTTTACTTTCTACGTGGTTTGACTTCACAGGAATAAATACAGTTTCAGAAAAGAAATATATAGATATTTATGAGTATTAGCAAATTCAAAGCAACAAACAACAAACTTATACATATGCAAATTAAACAGGTGGTAGCAAAATGGCTTTAGAGAAAACATTGTTTCTTTCCTGTAACTTGACTTTTGTTCAATAAGATGTTTTTGAGCCATCGAAGAGGTTAAATACAAAAAAAAGATATTTGACTTTACCAACTTACAATTTGTAATCCAACACACAAGCTGGTTTATTCCCTTTAAAAGCACTTTGCTTGACAGAACCTTTTGACTTAAATGTATTATAACACCACTAAGACAACAAGTGGTAATAAGAAATAAATGTCCAAAAGCAGTAGTTCGCAAACAATGTCTCTGCAACTTTGGCATTTTAAAGTTTCATAAAAAAGAAATCCATAAATGTGTGAATTTACAGGGTGTCTTGCTTTCACCAGCCTAGAAGACTGTGATGCTTTCCCGAACCTCCAAACATGCTTCTCTCTTGTACTGACAAACCCTCAGCAGACACCAGAGGGCACCACTCCCATCGGCCATTCCTCTAGAGCGTGAATAATCATAGATGAACGAACACTGAGAGGTTCGACCACATTTTGCTCTCCCGGGTACTAATGGGAGCCTGACACTGAAAAGGTGGTACAGTTTGCTAGCAGTCCACTATGTAGTGGGATGGAGGGCGGGAGGGGGGTGTGGTACTGCAGTAACGGTGGACGCAGTGGAAACAAGGACCCTGCACCGTGGTAAAGCTGGACTGCACACTATGCTCACCAGCAGATCCCACAGGATCGCTGCTGAGCTGCCAGTGGCCACCCCCAACTCTGGCTCATGCTTCAAACACATCACGTTGTGCCCACAGGAAAGGACATCAAGAGGGAAATGGTGATGGCTAGAAGAACCTGCCATAAATAGCGTGGAGTCTAGGCTAGCTACAAAGGTGGATAGAGGGTGATAGCAATCATGTGAAGAGGGACTCCCACTTAACATGCTACCTGCAGTTCTTCATATCATCCATCAAGTCCCACATGCATCAAATAAAAAAAAAAAAGTATTTTAGTTGAGGCAACAAAGAAATACCCTCAAATTTGCAGACTCGGGACTCTAGAAGTCCAAGGCTAAGAAGCGCAGCTAAACTGAGATCACGAGGATGTGAAATCTGGATTTGAAAACAAGCACAAGGGGACACGTCCTACAAAGTCCTTACTGTTACAGACTCAGCTGGATTAAATGATGCTGCTAAACCGAGCTGTTATCATAAAAACGGGTTTCCATTTAACCTTAATCTGTCTGCTATTTACATCCGCTGAGCTTTCGCCACAGAAAAGGCACTACGGAAAAAGGACATTTTATTACTAAACATTTCAAGGCTGAAGCTGAAAAGAATGCACTCGATACTGAAGGACCTAAAAAATGAGGAGATATTTGCATGTCACTCACTAACTACGCAGGGATGGAAATAAAATGAAAAAGCATGAATAAATCTGGAATCTTTATTGTCCGGCATCTTCTTAAGGAACACGCTGACTATTATGCCGTGTTCACCTAACCCCGACACACAAAGACAGAGCGCTGCCCTACTGCAGGGGCTTTTGGGAACATCCGCCGTTTTTAAATAGGGCCTGAAGAATTCAAGCTATGATGAAGGCAGGAATGAAAGGTGCCACGATGCGGGAAGCCAACTCTGATGACTCATGCTAAATAATCTGATGAATCACCAAGAAAGGCTGCAAGAATATAAAGCAAAGGTGTCCATTAACTTACAAGGCACTTATTTTTTCCATTAGCTTGTTTGAGCAGATCGAGCATTGTAAGCTGGATAAAAGGCCAACTGAAACATGTAAACCTGTGAACACTCCATGGGCTAGGAACAAATTGTTAGACAAACACAGAAAAAGAAACTGAAAAACACATTTTTACAGTTACCTTTTCTCTGCAGTCAACTGTAATGAGCTGGCCGCGGTACATGGCATGAGCGATGAAAGAGAGATCCAGAACAAATTCACCTTCCCCCGCACGTTTCATCAGCAAGCGAATTACCTGGGTGCTGACAGATCTGGTTCCGTCTGTGGCTTCCACAGTCAGGTTGTAACTGGACCGCTGCTCGGCGTCCAGCGGCTTGGCCACAATGATCGTTCCGCTGCCTTTGCCCACATCAAAACGGCTGTCGTAGTTGCCGCCTGGATTCCCCACGGGGGGTGAAAAAAAGAGATTGACTGAGTGTTGTGGTCTGCTCTGGAAACAGGTGCGACTGCACGCCTGAAGACACACAGGTCTGACTGCTTGGGTTGACAATGGCAAACAAAGACCTAGCTATGAGGTACACTGAAGGACACATATTGCAAAACATACCATTACGAAGTGTGTACAGCTGTTTTACAACTTAAAAATGAATAAAAAGGTTTTGAACACCAAAGGTTTACGAGTCCAAGGACCACCAGTTCACTGAAACGGTCATCTTGCACGATGATCACACGAGGTCACACACAGCTATACAGCTCTCTTAGAACACAAGAGCAGCAGATTCTGAGATCACAGAAGATACCTTCTGCTGTACAGTTCAGGTCACAAGCCATCTGAATGATGGAGAACACTTCTTTAGCCTGAGTGTCTCCTTGAAAATCCAATTAAATAAACAAAAACAGAACAAAAAAAATTGTTCCAGAAGGGAGAGATGCGAAAAAGCACAAAAACAAGAGGGGAGAGAGAAAGAGAGAGAGAGAGATGTCAGTCAAGGCAGGCAGGTTACAAGGAGAAGAGAGGCAGTGAGTACAAGGAAACTCACTGAGTCACATGCCATGCAGAGAGACGGATTAGCAGCAACGCAGAAGGTTTTAGCTGTTTACAGGCTCACACTTCGGCTCAGGTATGACTGTGTGCTAAGCCACAGAATGTGTGAATCTAATAAAGAAAGCCATTCAAACACGCACAGTCCTTTCTAGGAAGAGGCAGGGTCCTATTTCCCTCTAATCCCAGAAAACAGTGGGCACAAAGGAAGGGATGTATGCAACTGCAGCAGGGCTACCTGTGATCTCGAACCAGACAGGTGTGTCTATAGGCTCGGTCGTGATGACCCCCACCATGTGGGCCACAGGGTCACTCTCCATGACAGAGAAGGAGAAGGATGGCTCATCGAAGGCCAGTGGCCTGGACGACGGTTCCGGTTTGGGGATCCACTCAATGTGCAGCCGACACGTGGACCATTTTTGGGGGCGTCCGTTGTCCACGGCTTTGATCTGCGGATGACAGAAATTATTTTACCGAAAGTCACGGACAAAATTCGCCACTAAGCAAGTGCTCAAGTAACGAGGCACACTTACAGTGAGTATGTCGTACTCGCCGGCCGACGAAAACTTTTTGGAAGACACCACTCCAGTCTTGGGCTCAATGAAGAACTTGCCGAGCTCATCCCCCTCCTCAATGCTGTAGGAGATCTCGGCATTGGGGCCTTCGTCCCGGTCTGAGGCCACAACCCTGTAGACGGGCTCACGGCGGGTGGTTCGCTCCCGGTCTGGCTTCTCCCGCTCTGGGAGCTTGATTTTATAAATCTTCTCCAGGAACTGCGGCCGGTTATCGTTCTCATCCAACACCTGCACGATGACCCGGACCACTGTGGACCTGGCGGGGATGCCATGGTCAGTCACAGTGACCTGAGGGACGAAAATGAGCAACTTAAGTCAAACCTGACATGCACATCAACACAGAAATAGAACCACTTACTGGATTAATAATTAAAATTCATCATTTTAAACATGTATAAATCAGACTAACTGAAAAGGTAGTTTATTGCTGAGCTCTTGCTCCATATGTAATCCCCCCTTGCTTTTGGCATCTCTCCTGTGTAGCTTAGTCAGTTAATTGGACAGTGAAACTGAAGGCATTTCCTCATAAGACTACATATCCTGCTGTGCTTTTGGGAACAAATATGCATATTTACAAAAGGACTTCTTCAAGGACCTTCATTTACTTTTTTCTGCCCCCTATGACAGTCAAGAGGAAATGATCTCAGGACGTGACAAAAATTCTCATTTCTGATACTGAAAAATACCAGACATAGGTGAGGTTTAAGGGAAAAGAAACCTTTGTTCTGTACACACTTTGCTTTTCTTTAAACCACTATGAGTTATTTCTAAACATTGAAAGCAATGTTTGTGAAACTGAATTCAAGCAAAAAGAACATTTCAAAAGCCAGGAAATATTTTGCTAAAATACAGTCAGGCAAAAAGGATGGAGATCAGAACAGAATCCCCAGATGAACACACTCCTTTTTGTATATGGCAATTAAGTCAAATGTTGCTTAAATGTACAGTATATCCCTTATGTACGAGTTATTCGTCAAAAGTACGGATGTTTCTGAAAGCACTGTTCTTCAGACAGCTGTGTTCCATCTGGTGCTGGCTGTGTGTTGGATGTCACTTGTTTTCACATTTCCTAGGCTGTTAGGACAGTGTGCCTTTGCAGAAACAGCACTGTCAAGTCCTACGCTGCAGCCCTCACACTGCAGCAGTGTGCATGGGCACACGACAAACACTCCATGACAAGACATTAACTGCAAAAAAATGCGAGACATGCTGAAAGTGCTGGCAATCTGACTCGGGCCAATACGGCCATCTTGCAAAGACCACAGATGTCAGAAGTCCTCCCTGAAACTGAGCTTCATCAAAACTCAGTGGTCAGCAGTCTTGTGGGCTGGAGGTGGGGGCTCTTTTGCTTTTCCAATGCTGCAGGAACCTTTTCAACACCAGCCATCCCCACCTTTACCTCGGCATTTGGACCAATGGCATCCGAGAGTGAACTGCTACTTAACAGGTCCAGAAGGACATTACTCCCACCCCATCAGGGGGCTGTGCTGTCCTTAGAAACCCAGAGCGCCGCCCCTGTCGCCCCCAGGGGAGCCTTGGTCAATAGAAGGCTCCCAGCTGGACTCTGCCCTGCACTCACCAGTGCTTCGGAGTTCTGCAGTCCCCATAGCAACCACAGCAGAGGTCTGCTCCCACTCTATGCGGGTAGGAAACTGGGGCAAAAGTCACCAGCCCACAATTAGTGGCCAGAAACTTATGCCCAACCACTCAAAAGAGGCCACATCTTCTAATGTTGCATCAGTTTGCTTCTAATCTAGCAGCTTTAACATGTATGTTATACTTCGGTGTGTTTTTTTTTTTTAACTTTAAACTCTTCAGGTGTAACACCTGAAACCACCTGTCGCCAGGCGGTTCACAGACCAGTGTCACACCCTTATCGCTCACACAGCTGCTGCTCTTCATGATTAAAGGTGCTGGCTTCCTCATAATCCTGTGACAGGGCTCAGTTACTCATTTGAGAATCTAGGCTGTGTCCAACCTCCAGCACCTGACTGATTTTTTACTTCTATCAACTGCTGCACAGTGGACAAAAATGCCACCTTTGTGTCTCACGTGACACTTTTGTTTTGTCAGACAAAACAGAGAAGGAATGAAATGAAACAAAGCAATCCTTCATTAACTGCAAGATTCGCTGTCAAGATCCTTTCCTCCGCCAGGAAGGACAACCATCGATCGCCCTATGACCATCATGGTTGTTGGCTGAGATTGAAATCAATCAAGCAAAATTCACAAAAAACAACAGTCTTAAAAACAAACAAGGGCAGCCTGTGGTAATACTGCAATATTAACCACGGGACCCTTAACTGTGTGATTACAAGGCATCGCCGAATCACCGTCGACCATTTCGAACCCTCAGACCCGCTTCCTCACAAGCAGAATGACAAAAGCGGTCAGGAGAGGCTGCAATTTCCACACATGGTCAATGCTGATGCCCATTTTAAATCACCGCTGTAATATTCTTGTGCTCTCGGGTTTAGATGTTTGAATGATCAGCTGAAGTTCAGCTTTTGCGCTGCTGGTACTACTCCATGACAGAGGTTTTTCTCCTCCCTTTAAAAAAAAATTTTTTTTTTTTGCTTACCTCCAAAATGTGCTCATCCTGCTGCTCTCGGTCCAGTTTTCTTGAAGTTGTGGTGATCAAACCTGACAGGACACATTAAAAAATAACAAAATATCACCCACAGAGAACTTTCCTTAAAAAATCCATTTCTAGCCAAACTCCCAACAGGTCCCAGTGTGCCTTCCATCATTCCATATAGAAAGGTACTGATTTTCTACAGCAATATACACATTTAAGAAGTAAAAGAATACCCCCTTTGTACTTTTTGTAAAATGGGGAATTTACAGCTACTTACCAAATGCATTTTTTATTTATTCCTTTAGCAGATGCTTTTCTCTACAGTAATGTATAATTCTGAGTACTATACAGTATAAAAGAAGTATAAAAGAGTTTAAAATTGACCGAAGTCAGTATAAAAGATGCACAAAATCCTAAAGGAAAAATGGCAATATGCTGGGGAAGAGTTATTCCGGTTAATGCAAAAGCACAGCCTTGTTTTCCCACCTCCAAAATCACCTGTCTGATGACGCCTCTACCCACACCTTTAACCTTGGGGCCCAGGAGGGTCTACAAGTAGCACCACAGGCAGCCACAGCAAAGGGCAGAAGGGAGCAAATAGCTCCACAACAGGCAGCAGAACCAGGCCCGCCTTGATCCATCTGGGCCCGCTTGGCAGGTAGGCCCTGGGAGCAGCGCGTGCCAAGAGCAGGAGAAACTCCACCCTCATCCTGCCAACAGTGCAAATCAACGCACCGCGCTAACACAAAAATACCCTAGCAGCTTGGAGCCAAACCCAAATCAAACTAGAATCAAGCTCAACAACAGGGAACAAAAACAAGAAGAAAAAAATCCAAACAAGCTGCAACCAATTTTAATTATAAGTGTAAATATAAAAGCAGGCCTGTAGTCTCACTGCCAGTTTAATGGCAGAGCAGGGCGGAACGAACGCTCCAGGGTAAACCACGCGAGGGATGCTTAACAACCGTGCGGCGTCTCATTAGCATAAAAAGGGATTTCCGAAACCCAATCCCGTCCGTGGTGCACATGCCCTGGACAGGAATAGCCAACCACAACTTATAGGACTGTAAAAATAGTGTAGCTGCTGGCCCCGGTGCGAAGAAAGGGCTGCTGCTTGCTGAGCTTCGTGTGCCATTTTTAAATACTATGCAGAGATACACGGGCAGATTTCCTGCTGCAGCGTGGGGGGACAAACGCTGAACCTGAGTCCTTCGCAATGTTTTGGGAGGGTACAGTGAGCACAACTTTTAAAATAATCTGCTCCAGGAACAGCCTCCACAGACATCAAAATTACTTTGGGACATCACACAGTTCATCTCCAGAACATGACACGTCCTCACTGTTTGGTCACGGGTCTGACTCAGAGCACACAGCACTTTGAAGAGGTCACTTCTGTCCCATCTCACCGCTTTTAGCAAACTGTAAAGGTAGGTAGGTGGAGGGTTAAACAAAGAGCCCCATGGGAGGACAGCTTTGATGAGGGTTCAATGGGTCAGCCTCTTGATGTGCTGCTCAACTTGTATTAGCATAAGAGTTTTTTAAAAGGTTCTCAACATCTGCACCCTAAACATGGCACTGCGCTGCAGGTGGGACAACAACAACCACCCACATTAAACCACTCTAAACTGATAGAGTTTGCAGTCAATAAGGAACAGGTTATTTAAAGGCCTACAGAGGAGTCAAAATTGGTTGTTTAAGAAAACCATGCAAATTGTTTCAGTAAAACATCCATTGGCGTAACTCTAAGTCAGAACATCATTAAAATTGTTTTTTTTTTTTTTGCTTTAAATATTTGTGTTTGTGCTGGTGACAAGTGGATCCTCCAACGTTCTTCAGGAAACGGTCAGCGGTCATAGCCTCGTGTCAAAATCTCAGTTGCTAGGGGCTGGTGGCTTGAACACAGCAGTAATTACCAACAAAAATTAAACCGAACTGATTAAACTGAACTCACACAAGTTTTGTTTAATCAGTGACAGAGAGCCCAGGTGACCGCGAGGGCACTGCTGTGGCTGAGGAGAGGTCCTCGTACAGGAGCGAGGGTCAAGGGTCATAGGGGGATGAATAAGCACGTGAAATTGGCATATTGATTCTCTCACTTCAGATTTCCACTCACAGTACTTTTCTTCCACTCTCTCTTCAACAAAACGACCTGAGGACACAATTATATCACATGCACATTTACTCACAGCTGTCTTCCTGTGAACCGTACAGGTATTTCTGTACTCAAACGTCAGTGTAGCAACCAAACGGAGCTACAGCAGGAGCAGCACGAGACGATTTAACAGCACGTTTCTCCAGGGAAAACTTCACGGGAGTCACGCATGGCTTGGCATACGCCCCACCCACCCACACACACACACACACACACACACACACACTGCAGCTCACACCTGTGTCGCTGGCAAAACTCCCTTTTTGCCGCTTCTGTCTGAACTGGGGGCTGAGCTCCTGTTTGTTACTCAGAGAGCAATTTCCTCCACGCACTTCACATTGTTGTCTACATAAACACACACTCCCTGTTGCAGAATGTTATATGGGTCAGAACACACACCCATCTTGATGCACTTATGGCCTCGAATCCTGCCATTTGGTCAACTCTAAAGCAATAAAGGCAGAACAAAAAAGAGCTGACGACTGCAGATTTCCTTGGACTAGCAGCGTGAAAAACAACCCATTCCACCCAGAGTCCATGTCTGAGAAATTAATAAATACACCAATACAAACATACAGAATATTTAGGGTCTCGAGGAAAATAAAAACCATTCTGGGGAAGATTTTAGCAACATTGTGCAATGCCATTAACACTTTTCACTTCAGATACAAACAACAAGTCTGGAAGTGGAATTTTAAGTATATTAATGAAAAAGGCGATTAAACAAATAACTCACAAGCTTCATTATAAATATATTTATTCTGAGCACTGACCCTTAATCTAGTGTTTTTCATTTGCCCTTCTCACTCAGTTGAGTCACCAGAAAGACTTGGGGGGGGGCATCTGAGTTCCTGTGCCATCACAGGTTTCCAGCACAGCAGATGTGTTGGGGAAAAAGGCAGATAAATCCTGGCACTTCAAACACAACTTTAAAGTGTTCCAAACAGAGGCGTGGTGGGATTTCTGCCCTCCCTGCTTTCCCTTCCACATCCAAAGTTGGCCGCTCAGTGCCCACAGGAAGCAGCAGGAAGTTGTTGAAGGTAGTATCCATTTCCTATCTAGCCTTCCTTTTGAAAAGAAATAAAGAACGAGAGGGGAAGAAAAAGCTGCCGACATTGTTTTGAACAGAGCAGGCGTTGTTGGAAACCGATACGGCTGTGTGGAAGATTCGCTGCACGGCCTGGCTGCCTGCGGGTGTTTTCTGGCTTTTCACGCAGCTCTCGAGATTAACAGTGCATGTGAACTTGACAGAGGAATCTATAGCTGCTAGAATTACCCGCATACTCTTTTTCAATTTACCACAATGATTACCTCTCCACCCCGGCACCATAAGATGCAGAGCAAGGGGTAGGGGTGATCGGGGTGGGGTGCAGTCAGCATTTCAGCCAATAAAATCACCCAAGTTTGTCTTTCCTTTCAACTTGAGCCACAGTTTGTGCGTCGCTTGCTAATAACCCAAAGCCACACTGGGATTTTATTTGTGAGTAACAAACCACAAGGTGACTGCAGTGGAGAATACAAGAGTGGATGTGATCAGCACTCTGAACACTGGCATCACAAATCACATAACAAAGGGAGGAAAAAAAAAAGGTACATTTTCCACTATGACAATTTTGTGATCTAACTGGAACATAACTAGAAAAAGATTTAAAAAGCAAGGGATTCTGCAAAGCTGCCAATCAGAAACTTAAGTACAAAACACCGACAGGCACTTTTAACATGCAGAGGTTATGGAATTAATCTCTGAATTATAGTTTACATGAAAGATTGCTGCTGCAGCTAACTTTAGAATGAACCCGGTGATAGCAGCAAAGAGCTTTCCCAAGGCTTACAGAAGCCCACTAAATTTAACCATGTGAACCGTTCACACGTGGCGCAGCTTTAAGCACTGAAGGAATTCCAGCAAGAGGCTGGTGTTGTCAATGTGAACATCATCATTCTCAGCAAATAGACCTCCAGATGAGCCCTACTCAATCCTATTAAATCCATCCATCCATCCATCATCAGTAACCGCTTTTCCAACGCAGGCTTGCAAGCAGCCTTTCTTGAAAGTATGACGTGGATGATGGGGTACACACTAGATGCCAGATCATCTCAGGGGAATCACACAAATCATTTGTTCACCCACGCACACGCACAGTGCAATTTCAAGTCAGTAATTCCATTTAAACACGTGTCTTTGGACTGTGGGAGAAAACTGGAGCACCTGGAACGGTTCACTCATACACAGGGAGAAAATACAAGCTCCCCACAAATCAAACCAAAATCAAACCCAAGTCCAATTCCACAGCCCAGGAGATATGAGGCACTAGTGCTACCTGCTTAGGGTTACCCTCATCTGACAGGCCAGGTGCTCATCATAACCAAACTGCTGATATGCCATCGCCACACAGAGTTAAATTCAACCCCCCCAATTAAATTTACTATAGTTTAAAATTAAATTTCTATCAACTTTGCACCTATGGGAGCTGTGTACAGATGCAGAGAAAAACCGAAGGCTGGCTTCAAGTCGAGTGAAACTCCAATGGCTGTGGCCTGATCTGACAGCCGTGTTTGCTCAGCAGAAACAAACAAACCTTTCATCTGCGGGTTAGGCACAGAGCAGACCCAGGATGCACACCACAAAGCAGGCCCCAACCATTAGGTGGGGGCATTCAGCCTGAACTTCTGAAGTTTTCAATAGGCCAGACCTGATGAAAGTCTCCTCTCACTCACACCAGACTTAGTCAAAAACGATGCCTGCCCCCCCCCCATCTTAAGCAAACAATGATGTTGAATTCAGCAAGAAGAAGAATAAAACAATATTGCATACATGAAGAATATCACCATGAAAGGGGTGATGAAGTCATTGGGCGTCTGCCAGCACACACCCACAGATCTGAGGAGAACGCTCTGCCAACCCCATGCACCCTCTGTTGAGGGTACTCCAATATTCGAGGAAGTAGATGCACAAGCGCAGTCTGCAGATCCACACCCATGGGGGTCACAAACACCAAGCTTCATTAAGGAGTGCGTCTGTAGACTGTGAGTTAGCACTCGGCACTGACTTGGGGAGAGGGGGTTGCTTCCTGTCCCACTTTGGGTTTTTTAAAGTTTTTTTTGGAATTGTGCCAGACCCACTCTGGAGACCAACACATGGCGCAGGAGGAACCCTTATTTGGTCTGAAAATGCACATTGCCTCATGCTGCCAGAGATAACCACTGTTTTGTTGATGCGGCTGCCTTGAAATGCACATTCCGCAGTCCCACACAAGGACACTGCGGCAAAAGGACGGAGCAACAGGCTTTTGGGCCAAACCCGAACAAAGCGCACCCTGGGGGTATCTTGACAGGGGTTATTTGGCAGTTGAGCTTCTCATCATTCCATCACAACTGAAAACGTCTGGGAAGCAAAACAGTGCGCTCCATTTTAACTTCAACTGCTTCCACTAAACTCCAAACAGCAGTAGTTTCATTTACGGTTTTAATGCTGCCGTGCATACAGACCCCATTGGAACGACAGGAGGCCTGCAGTGTGTCTGTGCACAACATGCCAACAGTAGAGCAAAAAAGAGAGGCAGGGCATGCTCACCTGTCTTGGAATCAATGGCAAAGAAACCCTGCGGGTTCCCGCTCGTAATCTTGTAGGACAGCTTATCGTGGGAGCCAGCGTCAGGGTCCCATGCCTCCACACGAATGATGGACACATCCTTGGGAGAACTCTCCAAGATAGTGGGGTAATACACAGGCTCACTGGTCTGTGGGGCGTTATCGTTCACGTCCTGCACCTGGATGTAGACCTCCACAAAAGAGGAAAGTGGCACCACGCCCTGGTCCGTGGCGTACACCGTCAGCCAGTAGCGAGGGGTGGTTTCATGGTCTAGGAGCTCCTGCGTTCGGATGACACCTGTCAAAGTGAGACAGACACAGTCAGGGTTGCTCATTCCTTCCTACTGCATTGTAACACATTAAAGTAGATGATGGCTTTGGCACCCTAAGACCAGAGAAGAGCGGCAGTCAAGTGTCACAAATCATTGATTCCAGCACATGTACCTCTCCATAATAACTGCTGCCCACCAACAGGGAAAGTACCACTGAGCCAAATTCAGCTCTTTGCATTCACAAACATGGCTTTCAAGGTCAGAGAGGGTATGGAAGTAGTTTGCTATTGCCTTGTTCCACATGTCTATGGGACAAAACTCATGCAAACATGGGGGGAACAAACTACACACAGACTGAGATGGCGGTACCAGCATTACCTGCTGCACAATTACCATGCCACCCATAACCATAAATACTAAAAACGTATAGTGCAAATGCTACAAACAGTACAAATTAATGTGGATTTATACCATTTTATTACATGCAATACAAAATCAACCTCCAAATCATCCAAATGATCATGAATGTAGGTAGCAATGTGTGGAGATGTTAGGTGTGAGGAGTTTTCAGTTAGTACCACAATTAAGATCAAACTGGACCACCCCCATCCTCTATCAAACAGGATTTTTTTTGTGGGAGGTCTCTATCCATCACCTTTCCTATAGACACCTCTGTCTTTGTGTTCCCTCCAAGTCTATGACTCGCATAGCTGGCAGGACACATTCCCCTGGGGGGGGGGGGTCATTCACTCGATCCGTCTCCAGCTCCTCATATTCTCACCACCTGTTTTTTTCTGCTTCCATCTCTGCTGATGGTTACTCTTCACATGCTCTTGGTAAGGCTTAACAAGAAGCATCGGATATCCCAATATAAAGACTGACGTTTCCACCAGGCATCGGGTATTCTCAGAAGGGTATAACGTAGCCTTCACAGGTTCTTCAGCCCAGTCAAACTGCTGCTGAAATATCAGTATCAGTGGCACGCAAGAAGAACAGAACACAGAAGTCTTTCCTTCCCATAGGAAACAAGGTCCGAACATCACCACCTCCGGGGAGCGGTCTACGTTGGCACCAGCAATCAGTGTACAGCATAGACAAAGATGATGTATGACTTGGTAACCTTCGGCTGCTATACAGCGGCAAATGGCCTACAGCCCAGCTAAACCTGAGGTCGGGTGGCCTCCGATTTGTCTCGTGGCCAAATTGGGAAACAGACATCTGACCAGGATACCAACTGGTCATTGTTTGAGACCTACTCCTTTTAACAAACCTGGTCATTGTAAGGATTTCCAATCGAGGGAGAAGTACTGTCATTGTAGTAGTGACTTGAATTTGTAGTAGGAGCCATTAATCTTGACCTTTGTGTTTGAGGGTCCCAAGGCTCAAGGACGGGTGTCCTCATCCTGTCTATTCAACAAAATTAGATATGATGTGGTCGAATAAATGCTGCCAGGCTTCACATTTTACTTTCCTTTTACCTTGTATGGTGATTATTATCATTTAACTGAGGGTCTACTAAAGTAAACTCAAAATGCAGTTTGACTTGATTAAGCTTGTAAACTTCTACTGAATGTTCAAAAGCTGTCTTCTATCCTCCTTTCACTGTGCATCAAAGAACACCAAGTGGCAAGCTGCTGGCTTTGCACTGGAAAGCCATCACAGCCTATTAGATAAGCTTCCTTCTGGTTCTTTTTATTACACCCAAGCGCAGTGACGGCATACATTTTCAGAGCTCCACACGACAAGCAAAGCCAAAAAAACCCAATTGCTTTCAAAGCCAAGCGGGGCTACCGCAGCCATTGCTCCTCAATACACCGACTCCTCCTACTGAACTGGATTGGAATTAATTTAAAGACAGTGTGAAGGAGGGAAAACCAGCACAACTATTGACATTCTTGACAAATATGTGAGTCACTGGTTGACAACAGAAAAATGCATTGTTCAACAGTCAAAGCATTATGCCATTTAAAAAGAGAGCCTGCTAACTGCAGATTAAGGCCGCAAACTGAAACAAATTAGAATTTCAAAAAATACTATTGGTTGTCAGAAGAGGATTACAGTTTGCACAAGTCCGCTACAGTACCTGTACACAAATACTGCACACAAGAAAGTCAGCATCAGAATCGATGCAAACTTGATGGCAAACAAGACTTAAAAAAAAAAAAAAAAAAAACTACAGTAAAAGCCCCATCTCCACGAAACTTAAAAAGCTTTAAAAGAAGTAAAGTCTTGCTTGGATTGGGGGTGGCAAGGGTTGCTGGACGGGTGCGCCCTTTGTGGCTTAATTTATGGTGTGCTCAGAAGAGCGGAGAAGAGGCCATAAAGACCTGCTCTGCCCACTCTCTGGGCTGTTCCTGGGCGCCTGGCCGAGCAAGCAGTCTGTTTGCTTTGAACCAGCCTCACTAATTTGTTTCAACAGTCTCCACATTCCGCTGCCTTCTCCAGCTCTCCTGCTTACATAAACTTTCTCATCAAACCCTGATCCTCCCCCCACCCACCCCCAGACCCAGCCGCTGACATGCTCCGAATTCCACCATCGCAGAGAACCCAGCAAATTCGGCTCCTGGAGCTCAACATCCACAGTCTACAGCTTACAGTTACCCCACAATGACCCCTGAGCTAAAGCACTTCTGCTTTACAACTCTTTCTTCTGAACATTAGTTGAGCTCGGATTTTGCCGGCACTAGATGGGGTCTGCGGTTACACTCAGAGATAAAACAATCCCACATTTATTCACCCTCCCTTCATTAAATTGGTATTACCATTAAATATAATTGTAAAAACTCAAAGCACACACGGAAATCAAATTGTGGCTTCGAGCACAGCGGGAGTCTGCGTTTCAAAGGTTGGGTCCTCAGGCAAGATAACCACCTTTGCACATAAGGAACCTAATCGAGCTGTAAATTGTTCATATCCTGTCACACCCTAGGCACAGTAAAGGCTCTGAAACACCAGTGTTATCAGTACACAAATATAAATCCTGGAAACTATCTCCAACCAAACTACTGCAGGGCAATTTAACAGAAAGGGTTGGTTATAAAAATCCCTTATCTAAAAAGCGTCACTGGCCAGCAACTATGACCTCGCGAGTCATTCCATCTGGCAAGAGACGAAAAGAAAATCCGCTTTACCGATCCTTGTTTTGTACACGGTTACCACCAACAGAAACTGAGCTGTCTTCAGTGTGGCACAGACTGACAACGTCAGATCCAAAGTACCATTTTAATGGCTTAGTGAGACACCGTTTTGTCGCTGAATTCATGCTGCAGTCAAAATCTTATCATTAAAGAACTCCTATGACTCAAGCCGCATTGTTTTAATAGCACTATAATCTGGACAAGCAATCAAAACACAGACACGCAAAATGCTTGAAGAAGCTCCAAAAACAGTCGGTTGGAGGACAAAGAAAAAACTAGGAAGACAAACATCAGTGAATGAATGTATTCATTAAAAAACTGAGTGAAAGAAGGGGTGTTGAAGAGGTAATGAAAGCGATGGGAATGTAGCCCATTACTTCCAGTCCAGTGGAGCCATTGGGGCAAGTACGCACCGCTGCCATTGTCCCAGCGCGGTATGTTATTTCAGGAGCTCAGAGTTTGGCACCCCGTCTCGGTGGCAGAGCCCATCGGCCCGCGGGGCTTCCGCAGGCCCACCAAACCGGACGACAGCATGGTATCTCGAAGTCAGACACCACAGAGCACATCAAGTTACACCGAGTTCCTTCAAACAATTGGAAAACCAAGATGCTTTTTTCACTTTGTAATAAAAGAACCCAGGTTGGAATCCCACCTCCATCTGCAGTACCCTTGAGCAAGGTACTTACCATGAAATGCTCTGATAAAATACCCAGCTGTATAAACGGGGAAAACGTTGCAAGTTGCCAAGTACACAAGCTTCATATCGTAAAGGACTTTAAAGAAAACAAACAAACAAACAAACAAAACAATTCTGCCTGACCAGGTACAACCAAGCAACTAAGACAATTTGGTTTCTACCACTGTGTTAACGTCAGGTGATTGAGTCGGTGCTGAGGCCTTCGAGGGTGATCAGCAGTCAAACAGCAAATGCCATAACACGGACCACCAACTTTCAGGAAGGCCGCTGGTGTCATCCTTGCTATGACCTTTACCTGTCTCTGTGTGCAGTTTCACAGTTCAGCACTTCAGCATGAATATTTCACTTCAAAGTAGGCTTCTAACCTGACTGTTTCACACAAACTGCACTTTATAATTCTCACCTCAAGGGCTTTGTTCCACTGCTCTTCTCTGAAGGTTCAGACAAGGCTGAATGAACTCTGAGCTCTGGCATCCAGGGACCTGCGAGCATCAGTGGAGTGTGACCGTAAGAACACCTGAATATTGTTAGTCTAATTCTGAGCTTTTAACCACTCAGTCAATACAGCATAAGGTTAGAGAGGGGAAATTATTCCTGGTTATTTTCATTTCTTTTTTAAAAAAAAGGTTACGGACTTTTCATTGGTATTATTATTACAGAAAGTTTTGACATTTTTCAGTTTTTTTTATTGGCCATGTCTGAAGTATTCGGTACTGCAAGTTTTAGTATTTAAATTGGTGTAAGAAATTTTACCTCTTGAGGAACCACTTACGGATTCCACACCTTCAATTCAACCAGGAGTCTGCAATGGTTTTTAGGGGGCTCAGCAACTGAGGCACCCAGGGGCCCAATTAGAAATAAGCAAACATCCAACACAACGGTCAGTGTTTGTGGGGCAAGCAGACAGTGGCTGGAAGAGTTCTGTAATTCTGAAATTACCTGGTAGCAGAGCAAGTAACCAGTTTTAACTGGGTAAGGCGTACGTTTTCATTTAGCACCCTACAATCAGCTTTGGCTCACTCCACATTCCTGGCCCGGGTCGCCCAGGCAACTGTCCTCAAGCAAACACTATTTAGAGCTGTGTGCTCTTTGAGTGTGCTGAAGAAGTCACACTTCTGGCCCGAGTTTGTTGCACAGAAGAAAAGTGTGCCGGGAGGGTGGGTGACCGGACGGGGGAGGCAGGCAGTTCGCATCCACCTCTTGGGGATCTGGCAGGGACGTACCGGATCTCCTGTCTGCCAAACGCGGCAAAACAAACCACCGGGCGCATACCTCAGCTATCTGACGTGGCTGAAAACAGAAGGAGCAGCCTGAGCTTACACTGGGGCCTCTGAAGAGCACAACATCTCCAGGTCCTTGATGTTGTTTCTTCTGCAACCCTCGCCCCCCCCCCCCAAAAAAAGACCCTAAGATCCAGGAAACCTAAGGTTTTGTTTAATCAAACCTTCAAAAACAGCTTGTTTAAACATAGCTTAGTCAAAAGATCCAGATTCCATTTGCTAGACTAATAGCTAGTGAAGTGTTCAGATCCTGAACTCAGCACTATTGCGGTACCTTCGGTTAGGCTTAGACAGGCGAGCCATTTCCTTTCTGTACGTCGCTCCGGCACGGAAAAGGTGCGACGTAACACTCTGCGAAATGTAAAAAGCGCCGCGGATAAGGGCGGGTGCTGAGATAATAAATACTGTAATGTAATGTCCTGGGGACAAGTTTCAATTACTTTCATTTTAGTTTAATACACAACAAAAGTACCGGGTTTAATTAAAGACGAGGCATGGAACACGGACGAAATTGGCCCTCTAAGACACACGAGGCGCTGACTAAGCCAGCTTCTTAAATGAAAGCAAGTGGCAGGGAAAACGAGGTGCAGCTCAAACAGAAGATGGCCTTAATTGAACACAGAAGAGATCACACAATAGCCCTGACCCAGAAGGCAGAAGCCGGTGGTCTTTGAGCAAACGCAGTCCTAATTAATTACCTCATTTTTTCCTCCACGCCGTATAATCAAATTCTCGTGTGCTATGCCCATTCCGTACAGCGCCGCTTTTAACAGCCTGGGTCTGCAAACAGCTCCGGCCGTACCCATCAAGATAGCGGCATTCCTCGCCGGCGACCGCGTGCGCTTGCGAACGGAATTAGCCCCGGCACACCACCAGGGCGCTCTGCGCAGCCTCGGTTCTTTTGGCTCACAAACAAAACCTCACCAGGTCTCCATATGTCCTTCTGTCCTCAACACGTCTGTGTGATGTGCACACAAAGGCGGCCCTTCAACATCTCTGTGTGACTTGCAGACCGTTTCAGTCAGACAATCAGATCTTGTTGACGGACAAAAAAGCTACCAAGGAAACCGCAGTTATCCGATTTCAAAGCGACAAATGACTGCGAGATTTTTACGTTCACTTTTTTGTGGAAAAATGTTATAGCTGAGATCTAAAACTTTACTGATATGCATTAATGCATGGAGAGGACGTGACAGGTCTGTTGCATTGGAAAAGTAACAAAACTGGCAGGAAAAATGCTTTTTCTTTCTCCCCCAAAAGAGAGGCAGGACCAGCTTCAAAGCCTGCAGCCAATCTCAATTTCACATTCCTTGCTACCACCCCCTACTTTAAGAGGCCTCTAAAGGGCTGCAGAGGGAGAAAATAAAAGTTTATAAATAAAAAGGGGCACGCGCAGAAAGCAGTGGCGACAGAGCACAGGGAAACCAAAACCCCTGCAGCTGTGTGGAGTCTTCCTTTCAATGGTGGGTCACACAGAGACATGAATAAATGTAAAACCCTGCACATTTAAACCCCCTACTTATCTCCCATCGTGCTCCTGTTTGCAGCGGGCTCTGGACCTGGGTGTGCCGGCGACATTCCCCCTCCCCAAACTGCCCTACAAACGCAAAATTAATCTTACAACCATACGTGGTAACCTCACACCTCCCCAAAACATCAGGCCCCATCCTGACCCAAGATACACACACAGCCCCCCCCCCCAAAACCCGTACTCCCCAGGGAGCCACCGCCTTGGGCATATTTGGTTTGCTACCAGCTCTGACTGTGCTTGGAACAATAGGGCCTCCATGCAAGACAATCCAATCAGGGTCTATTGAGATAAATGAGCGGCACAGCAGTTGGGCAGGTGGACTGAGGATGGGCCAAGGAAGACCAGCTGTAGACATCAACATCTACGACACCATTTCAGCAACGGCATGCATGAAAATTGCTTCTTATAGCCATACTTTAACTTGGACATTTCCAAATATGACAGTCACAGGCGCTCGTGCGACACGCACTTTACAAATGATGTCCGCAACAAGTGTTTCTCTTGGTTGGAAGCAACTACAAACGTGCGCTAGCTGGTTTTGGCATCATTTTGAGAACTTCTGTTACACCCAAAGCAAGTTCAAAAGTAGTCTCAGCTTTAAGCTGAAACCCCAGTTAAGGATCAAATGAAAGCTGACTGTCAGTTCCTAACTACTCCCACTCCTAGGGCCCTGTGGTTTACATTTTTCTGCATTTCTGAACAAAAGAAAAAGGGAGGGGGGGGGGATCAATAGTCAAGCATCACCCTAATAAGGCAGTAAATGCCATGGCCATAGGCCTAGATTTGCACAATAGCCAACAGATGGCTGGAAAGGAGAATGCTGGGAGACAGCGAGTCTGCGTCACGGTACGTTTACCAGCACAGAAAAGAGAGATTTCCCAGCTAGCTCATGCACTCACCCAACCCACCCGCTCATTTACTCCGCTTATCAACCAAAACACAACTTCTACATTCAGAAAAAAAGTGGGTGACTGCATTCAGTTTCAAAAGCACAAAAAACATAAGATGAGGGCATTTTAAAAAAAAAAAAAAAAAAAAACAAACAATTATGCAAGTCTTCCACAAAATGTGTACATGCTAAAACGGTCACACTTTATGCTTTCCCAGACTCCCTGACATCTGTGGACAGTGTATTTGCATATGGAAGGAGAAAGGTGACTGCTCTCCAGGCCACAGAAAGCCAGTCGGAAGGCTGCTGCGCTCTTCACGGAAACACCCCGACACTGTGGGTCCGACACAGTCTGAATAACATTACTTAGTGTCAGCCTTTAGCACAGGTGGTCCAATGGGTCTGAGCAGATGAAAAGCATCTAGAAGCATCTACCACCTCTGGTGCTGCAGCTCTTAATTTTAGACACCAACACAATGAGTCAAACATGGCAATAAAAAGATAAATATGCAAAATAGCCCAACACCTCAACTAATGAAAAACACAAATTTACCTCACAGTGAATTAATCAAAATAATTAGATTCCAAGAACAGCCAGCAACCAACATACAAGAGAATTTCCTCTCGCCATATTACAGAGGCTTCCCAAGACACTGAACTGGAATGTGTGCAGTCTCAGAAACTACTGATCCGTCTGCCATAGCTATCAACAGCCTTCCTCTCCAGGAAGGCGGAGGATGTCAGGAAGTCTCACCGCTCACAGTTCAAGTACATTAAACGGTAGGCCAGCACCTCTGTCTTCCGCCCTTGGCTGGGCCACACTGGCAACAAGCGTGTCTCATTACACGCGTTCAATCGCACAGAAGTTTTTAATTATACACAACAGCCCTTATTGTGGTACGACTGATAAGAGGCAATCTGACTAACCGGTGTCTTCATCGATGGCAAACACCCCAAGGCCCGATCCATCTCGAATGGAGTATCTGATTTCCCCATCTCTGCCACTGTCTTCGTCCTGCGCGGTCACCTTCATAACAGAGGTGCCAATGGTAGCATCCTCATTGATGGTGCCCTTATCCACAAAGGAGGGGAATGAGGGGCGATGCAGGTTCTCGTTGACGTCCACAACGTCCACCTCAACGTGGCACGTAGAGAACAGGGACACGGGCTTCCCTTTGTCCTTAGCTCGTGCTGTGAGGTTGTGCAGCTGCTTCTTCTCATAATCCAGGTTTTTCACAATGCGCAAGGCTCCGCTCAGTTTGTCCACTTCAAAGTTTCCATCCCCACTGTCCACCAGGCTGTAGCGCAACTGGCTGGACTGGCCAACGTCGGGGTCATAAGCCTCTAGCCACAGTACCACCGTGCCAATTGGCAGATCTTCCCGGACCTTCACGTGGTAGTTCGGCGGAACGAACTTGGGAGGGTTGTCGTTGACGTCCTCCAGAACTACCTTTAGGATCACTGTAGATATCAGCTGCGGTTCGGTGGTGCCCTGGTCCTGGGCAGCTACCTTTAAAACATAAACGGGATCCACCTCACGGTCTAGCGGGCTTTTCACTGTCACCACACCAGTCTGTTCATCGATGGCAAACTGGTTGGTATCAGCCACCAGTGAGTATCGGACCTTCCCGTTGACACCCAGATCTTTGTCTGTGGCCTCAATCTGAACAATCTCTGTACCAATCGCTGTGTTTTCGCTTATTTCTACAGAGTAACTGTCCTGCAGGAACACCGGACTGTTGTCGTTTGCATCCAGGATGTTGATGTCCAGCAAACGTGACGAGGACTTCTGAGGTATCCCGAGATCCTGCACCGTTACATTTAGCGTGTAATGATCCGTTGTCTCACGGTCAAGTGGAGAATATACCTGAAGCCAACCCGTTTCCATGTCGACTATAAAGCGACTCTCGGCATTCCCTCCAGAAATCACATACACGAGTTTTCCATTGAAGCCGCTATCTGCATCTGTTGCAGTCATGAGCACAAGTCTGGCCCCTACAGGGAGGTCTTCCTTGACCTCAATAACAGTGGGAAACAAGTCAGAAAATTGTGGCGCGTAGCGGTTAATTGTATGTATATCCATGAAGTTATCCTCCGGCTCCACGTGGCTGTGGATTTTACTGCCCTGGAGCAGCTTCTCTGCCAGCATGGCAGCTACCCCCGTGTCTATGCATTTCAGTTGGACCGGCTTATGGGCTGTAACCACGCTGATGTTCACAATCATGGGTGGAGTAACATGTTCACCGTCGGTGGCTGTGATCTGTAAACTATGGAAGGACACTTTCGCCCCCTCGCCATCGCTTAATGGCCGTTTCAACGACAGCACTCCTGAATTCGGATTTAGGTCAAAAAGACCCAGGTTGTTGCCAGCTTTTATTTCATATCGCACCAACTGTAGTTCATCCGCGTCAATGGCAGACACGGTTGTTATCTGCTCTCCAACCGCATGGTCCCTAGGCACAGTAACCTGGCAATCTATGTTTTCAAATAGGGGCTTGTTGTCATTTAAGTTGTTCAACGTGATCGTGACAGGAATCTCCACTTCGCGCCGGAACGGGGACCCCCAGTCCGACGCCCGGACTCTCAGGTGGTAAATCCTGGGCATTAGTTCATAATCCAAGTCTTCAGAAGTGCTAATGACACCAGTGAAATAGTCTATGGTAAAAGGCTGTGGGTTCACATTGGCAATGCTGTAAGTGACGTAGCCGTTTTCCCCTTCGTCAAGGTCCCTGGCACCCACTCTGAGCACGCTGGACCCTACCGGCATGTGCTCGTCGACACTGGCCTCGTATGAGGTTTGCTGAAACTCGGGGGAGTTGTTATTCATATCAATCACATCAATCACGACTTTAGTGGCCGCCTTTCCATCACTGGTAACGACTTCAAGTTCGTATTTGGGGGCGTAATCTGCGTGGATTGACCCTGCCGTTGTAATGAGGCCAGTATCTGGATTTAAGGCAAACCGGTTTTTCTCCATCTTATACTTGAAACCATACTTCAGCTGCGGATAACTTGGAGCAGCTTTCACCATGACCACAGGCGTGTGGATCGGAGCAAATTCACTAAGACTCACCCTGTAAATAGCCTTCTCAAACTTAGGGGGACCGGCTTTAAACTGCGGTGATGTGACGTGAACCACTTTAGCAGCAGAGAACAGAGGAGGGTTTCCCTTGTCCTTTGCCTGCAAAGTAAGGTTGTATCCATAAGGCTGGCTGTCCCAGTCCACCTCCTTCACTGCTTTTATTCTATACTCCTTACTCCCAGGACTGGTCCTTATAGCTCTGAACTGCTGAAGGGGGTCACCTGCCACAACGGTCAGTGACGCAATTTCCCCGTTTGGTCCCTGGTCGTCATCCTCCACCGTCACCATGGCGTATGTGGGGTCCCCGTCACTGTCCGAGGGGGTCAGAGTGATGGCGGTGATGACCGGAGCGTGCTCGTTGGCTGGCTCCACTCGCACAGTGAGCCGAGCAGTGCTGCTGAAACCGCTGCTCCCATACAGCTTCATGCCACGGTCTACTGCTAGTACCTCCAGCTCATAAAGCCGTGTCTCTGCGTGGTCCAAGCGGCCAGTCAGCGTCACCACACCGCTGGTGGGATGCACCGCAAACATGTCCGTCCACTCCCTAAAGCTGTAGTAGTACTCGCCGTTGGTACCCACGTCCGCGTCTGTAGCAGTGACCTTGGCCACACTGGACCTTATGGCAGTATTCTCGGGCAGGGAGACACTGTACGAGGTGGGTGAGAACAAGGGCCTGAGGTCGTTGGTGTCCAGCACCTGAACTCGAACTCTTGTGCGGGTCTCGGCACTAGTGGTCCGTTCTAGCGCCTTGACCGTAAGAAGGTAGTGGTCTTTTACTTCCCTGTTTAGAATGGCCGTGCTGCCTCCTTTTGTCCGGATGCGCAAGAAGCTGAAGTCTCCCACCACGTGGTCCTCGGCTTTAAAGAGATTCTCTGTGTCACCGGACACTATTTTGTACCGCACTTCCCAAGCTGGGTCCATGATGTAAACACCCATTTTCACTGGGCTTTCCAGGTACGTCTTAGCAGCAGAGTTTTCGTGTATGGTCGCATTATAGGATGAACGTGTGAAGTGCAAAGCTGGTGTCCGTTCTGCCCCCTCATGGCTCCTCGTGCAGCCAGAGAGGTACAGCAGCAGAGCCAAGAGCAGCCACGTCAGGCGGTTCGCCATGGCGACACGATGCACTTCACTGAAACACCTGCAGCAAAGCGAGAGCAGAAAGATGGTCAGCATTAGGGACTGAGAAAGGCCCGATGATGCACCAAAACAGATACGTTAATAACCAACCGACTAATCGAGAAAACTTCACTTTAATCAAAAGCTTTCAAATGATCTTTTCAGCACTTCCCCCATTTTCTTCAAATAAACTATGAAGATATAGACCACTAACATGCAGAAATTCTCAGCAATCAACACTTTTCACTCTGCCACATTAATACGGAACAACAAACAAATGGACCAGACAACTATTCAGCCATGGAGATTTCATCAAGTAGGTGTCAGATTTCATCGACGGCAGAGGGGGTTGGGTGCAATTTCTTACATTACGCCGAGCTTCACTGGGCTCTTTCTTCGGAGCGCACATGACAAGTGACGGCCCGACAAAACAGCGCGAGTGCATCTGGCACGATGAAAACGCCACACTTTATTTAACTCTACTTCTATCTGGCAACTGCTGGTAAGAAAAAACAAAAACTGAAATGCAGGCATTCAAATGTATATGAAAAACAACAGCGAGGAACTGACTCTAAATTCCACCTCCCGCTAAAGAAAAACCTTACATTATTAGTGGAAAAAGTATTAGACTCAGGGATTTCAGGAATACACCTGAAAGCCGGAGAAACTTAAAAACCGCTTCATGTTCATCCAAGGGTCAAGGAAGAGACACTTCAAAGTAAAAATGCACAGATTTATAAATCCCTTTTATCACAGTTAAATTACATATCTCCCATATACTTTGATCTGTGGCACATTATGCAAACTGCTTGAGCAGACATTAGAAGAAGGGGAAGATTGTAAAGACCGAGCGATACAACCGCCAATCCTCCAGTCCTTAAAGCTGATTCACAGCGCATTACCAGCAGATACGAGAAACTGCCACGCCGGAGAGATTGGTCTTCTCAGCCCCTCACGCAGCGTCTTTATTTAAATGGGATAAATTCTACGGTATGCAGGGGTCAGAGCTCGCTGAGGAATTTGCACCCAGGAGCTCGAGTAACCGAAGGCTGTGACTGCAAGGCTTTTTCCAAAAGAGAGAGAGGAGCCCCACAAGTGCATTTCTGAAAACACCAACAGCCTGGTTTATTGACAAAAAAAAAAACACTCTTCTCTAGACCAGCATGAGACAAATAAGCAAGTAGTTACACTCAAACTCTAAGACTATAGGTTTTGAATGCAGCAGGTGGTATAGTGGTCTCAACCAAACACCCTGCTGGGGTTCTTAGCCTGATCTGAAACAGTACAAAACTACCCTGCTGTATAAAAGGGGAAATCAGAGTAAGCAGCTTAATGTACAAACCAAAACCTGTGGGTTATTTTAAGGAAGACCATGATAAATGAACAAATAATTTAAGGTACATAACTAAACATGAGAACTCAGAGCTGCTGAAGCAATGAAGCAGCAATGATTCGTTTCTCCAAATAATTAGTTTTCCACCAGTCTTGAAGAAATAAGCCATTTATTTAAGGGTTAAACCTTTTAAAACTCTGAATGCACCGCAGGGCACATTTCTGTGTTCAGCCAAATTTTTAAGTGTTATTGCGACAAAGATATGTAAATAACACACACAATAGACCGTAACACTGCGGCTACAGCATTTTTCCGAGAAAGTGAAAATAACCAACATCATATTCGGGAATGTAATCTAAACACAAGTTTATAATAATAATAATAATAATAATAATAATAAAATTCACTGTAACAAACTCGACCCACAAAATCGGCAGGACGGCTGCACCCGACAGCGGAGCAACAAACCTTTTTTTATGTAAACAGTCAGTTACTAAGAGGCATTCGTGTCCTCGGGGCAGGAATTTACCACAGAAAGGAGAAAAAAAATCTGTTTAATAGTGGCAAAAATGTTATATACAGTGTACAGAACCCGGTCTGCTTTCACAAATGAGACAACTGCGAGGTCCAGCACAAACTTAGCAGGTATGAAAATGAAAACCCGAGGAGAAATTTTGTGGTTTTTTTGTGCTTTTTTTTTCTTTACAAACTTAACCTCGCATCGAGATCGTTGTAAAAGTGGCGTCTATGTGGAAAAAAAGCGTTATTTCGGTGCTGTTCGCTGCCCCCTCCCCCATCGTGCCGCTCGCCATTCGCCTCACGTACCCGCGCCTGTCAGGGGAAAAGGATGTCAAAACTGTCCGAAAAAAGAAGGAGAACAAAACCCAGCAAACGCAGTCCGCTGGAATGAGCCGCGGAGCCCCCAGAGGATCGCAGAAAACACCGGTAAAACACCGGGAATCGCCACGCTTTTCCTACAACTTGGCCAACTTCGTCTCTGGACTTCCCCCCCCCACACTGTGCAAACCACAAAGCTCAACGGCACTCCATCCTGGACAAATAAACTTTACTTCTCAGGAAAGATCACACGAAAACGAGCGGAAAACATCTCCCTTTCTTAAACACAGCGCCGTCTGCATTTCTCCCGCAAGTTTACATACCGTTTTCCGCCTTAAAGTCCCAGATTTGCGCGGCTTTCATCGAGTCGCGAGCGCAACCGACGCGGCATGGTCACTCGGAGCAGCACTCTCTCCGTCTCCTCCTGCGTCGTGCTGCGTCTCCGCCGCTCAGCTCCCTGTGGAGCCACCCCCCGCCCCCCTGTATCCATCCGCTCCGCTCGGCCGGACCTACTTTCAGAGCCTCCGCTTCTATTTCTCTCGTTTAATTCCTTTGACAAAGATAAAGCTACAAAATTAATCTCAAATATTCATGCAGAAGCCGTCGCTGTAGCTGGAGTGGTTAAGGACATATACATCACTGACATCTTCTGATGTATCAACCTGATGGTTGTTGGTTCGAGTCCCACGACTACTGCAGTACCTTCGCCCGAGGTACCTACCCACCCCCGATTTGTACCACAAAATACCCAGCAGTATGGGCCAAACGCTGTAAATCGCTTTGAGGAAAGTATTACAGTCCAAAATACTGCACTTCTTACCGATAGCAGTGGGATCACTAACAATTTCCAGATTTTTGACAGTGATTTATTTATTTTAAGGTGAAAAGGCGTTATTTTGTTAATTCTTAGTAGAAGCCACACGCCGGCGATGTGTCCAAACCGCAGCGTCGCCCAACTTCGCTCCAGACTCCCGGGCGCACGTGCGGGATACGAACGCGTCACTCATAAGCGATCGTCTCATCTGCGTTTTCATTTTCCCCGCACACGTTTGCGCTGCTACCTTCTGGTAAAATCTGTTCCCCAAACTCGTCCGTGCAGAAGGCGATTCGGACCCTTTAAACGGTGCTTTCATTTTACCCGCTCGTTTTTACCGCGTTTACTGCATGGTGTATAAAAAAAATCTACGCCAGCATGTTTCTCGGAGGAGTGGCGCTGAAGTTTCCGGAGCGCTGACCGCAGCCCAGGCCGCGCGGGTACTGAACACACACTGTACTGTACCGCACCGTACTGTACACACCGCACCGCAATGGGTGTCGGAGTTCAGTTTCGAGCCCAGGTGGCGCTGTGTCCCCGGCTTTTCCGCGGCTCGTCTCCCCCATCTGAAACACTCCTCAATTTCCACTCACGGGTCCAAGTGGAGAAACACGCGCTTTGAGCGCGAGCCGCTCCGGCACGCGCTAAGATCAGAGCCCCGAGAGCGCGAGACACGGAGAGCGTTTAACTGACCGTCAACCAAACGTTTAAATAATGCGCGAGGCGCTTCCAGGCCACCACTGCTGTCTAAAGCGGCGGTGTATATTACACCTGCAAATAAAGTGCGTGCGTGCGTGCGTGCGTGTGTGTGTTCATCCCGCACTCACCGCACCGGCTGCACGGGGGCTGCAGACAAGTTGGAGCAGTTTACACGCCTCCACGGCGGAGCTGGCACGTCGCGCGCGCCAGCATCTGGCGCCACCAATAAAATGAAAATTTTTTTAAAATGCCAATAAACAAATAGTCAACAGTAGTTACGGTTTAGGACGAGTGCAAATAAGGAGAGCGCAGTCGCAGGGCGCGAGTCCGGCTTCGGTCACATCGCAGCGAGCGACGGCGACGGCGGCGGCGCGTGGGAATCCGACGGGTGCGCTCCTGCGCGCGCGCGCTCTCTCGCTCTCTCTCTCTCTCTCTCTCTCTCTCTCTCTCTCTCTCTCTCTCTCCGCCGCGCTCGCCTCGCGCCTTCGCCGGGATGCCTGGGCTTCGGGGGCTGCGACGTCATCGCTGTCCAGCACCACCCCCCACCCCCCGCCCCCCGCGCACCGTGATACCCCGAACCAGCACGAGGCGCGAGGAAGCCTCCTTCCCTCGAGCGGGAGTTTACAACGCACCAGCCCTCAGTGGATTTATTATTTTAATCTCATTTCCTTTTATTCTCTATATCGATGTGTCCGATATTATCTTTATATATGCATTTGTCACCGGGCTGGTGCAAAACAACACATTTCTTCCGTGGGCTAAATAAATCAAACAGGGCTCAGCTTATACAGCGTGGAAATATACACTGTAGTGCAGAGAGCAGGGGGAAGCGTGAAAAATAGTGTAAAGCGCAGGAAATACAGACTAGGATTATACTGTACAACATAGCGTTTACCGTAGTGTAAAATACACAGCGCAGAGTCAACATTTTAGGATATACAGTAGAGTGCGAGAGATATATAAGTAAATCCCAGGTGCAGACTTGCAGAAATGACTATAGGCTGTGATCTATATTCATATATGCACACATGCATATATTATGCACAACAGAATTGAAAAGAAATTAAAATAATATTCCCATTATGGGAGAGCGTGATGTGCGCTGCGCCCTGTGATTGTAGAAAACTTATTAAAATGGTTGTAGCCGTGAGGTGTTGCGTGGAACGTAGGCCCCCCCGTACGCCTGGCTGTCGAAGGGCACAGTCCTGCACGGCCGATGGGCGAGTCGCTCGCCGGCGACGCGCTGGTCACCCTTTACCATTTTTTCACCACGTTCCAGCCGCAGCCTCCTAGAGCTCGCCGTTACACAGAGGGACGCGAACCCTTTACTATGCCTGTCGCACTCCTCGCTGTGGGATTCGGGTTTTGGTTCAGGATGCCGGGTGCCGGGGATTTTGGTTTCACCGGGGTGGTGACTCCGCCTCTGCTCCTGCAGCGCTTCACTGGGTTTTTAGAATAGGCCCTTCTTTTCCAGCTCCTTCTTCCATCTGCCTTTTCATTTTCGCTTTAAAGTCCTCCATTCAGCTGTTCCTGAAAGGTGGCAACCCCCCCACCCCCACCCCACTCAGCTCAGCTGGGGGGGATGTTCGCCACGTGCTGCTGCAGCGTTATTGGTTTTCACTTTTGTTTTCCATTTGTTTTTTATGGGTTTCCACCAGCTACTCTGGTGTCTTCCAAAGTCCGGCCTGGCAAATCCTTAGCGAATGTCAGGGATCGGTGTTACCTGCCACGCACCCGCGACTGGATCACCGCAGCCCAGCCTGGGGCAGCTGCTCCTTCTAATGGATGGAAGTGGGATTATGGGGGTTTAGGGAGCAGACGCTCTGCTCTTTTTTGCCTTGTAGTACCTTCTCATTGACGTGCTCATTTGCATGGACTCCAGTCCAATTTACAGTCGTACGGCATTTTAGAACGTTCCCGCTTGGTTGCTCGGTCGCCTTCCTAAATGACCCACCTTCCATCCGCACCTCGGTTATTAAATACTCATCCAAGCCGTGGTGGAAAAACAGAAGGGCCTTGGGGAACGAAGCAGTCTCTTCAGCCTTCCCACAGGAGCGGCGTCATCTGTTAGCTTTGTGTACGTCCAGTGTACAGAATCACACCGTTTGGTCAAAAATAGCCCTGACCCAAAAAGTCAGTGGGCGTTCACCAAGTGCACACCTGCGTTACTTGTTGTGCCCGGGCGATGCACCCCGTCATTTCCCTATTACTTCTCCAAGAGTGACTCTTTCCAAGGGTTTGTGGTCCGATCCTTATTCAGATGCCGTTTTTGCACTGTGGTCGTGTGATGTGGTCACACCCCTCTGTACGCATCGAGGATGGAGAAGCGGAAGGGGAGGTGTTTCTCAGACTGGGCCGCCCGGGGGGGGGGGGGGGGGGGGGNGGGGGGGGGGGGGGGGGGGGGGGGGGGGGGGGGGGGGGGGGGGGGGGGGGGGGGGGGGGGGGGGGGGGGGTGCCTCCGTGCAGTAGTAAAGTCGTCCATTTGATGAGACACGGGCTCCAAATGGGAAAAAATGACCCTCGCACCGTGAACACAGGTACAAGTTGAATGAATTAACAGATCTGCTATGGAAACATCAGGAAGGTTGTTAAGAAAACTTGTTCTGCCCTGAATTTAGGACAGACTCTGGACCGCTGGGACCCTGACCAGAATAAGTGGTTGAGGGTATTTGACTAAATCGATTTAATGTTCAAATAGAACCCCTTATTGGACATGAACCTGCAGCAATAAGGCCAGAGTGTGAGCAGACGACGAGTGAAGATGAAGCCATCTGTGGGTTAATGTGGTGTTCAAGCACAGAAGCCTGACAAGGGGGGGAGAAGGGGGGTAAGTTAAGGTCACCGTGCAGAGAATCGGTGCCCTTAAATCCAGACACTTCAGGCCATTATCACCCGATATGTTTGGGCCACGGCACCAGCAGGCAGAAGTCACTGCAGATCCCGAGCCCTCCGTGACTCATGTCACCTCGGTGAAGCTTTCCTGTCGAAAAGCTCGGCAGATTTTTTTTGTTCCGGATTGTTCAGGGGAGGCAGGGCGATTGAGGTGTACACACAAATGTCTTCTGTCAGCAAGGCTGCTTACAAGCACCCCATTGTTCTCCCGCTTGCCAGGAGGGTATCTCCAGCTCGGCAGAACACACCCTTGTAAATGTTGTATTAGATTAGTAATAAATCAGTCTGTCATAGTTACCCGCAGCAGCTGACAGACAGAAACATATTCCTTTTCATCTGTGGTACAGTTAAGCAGGATTGAAGATGGAGCAACTGGATGTCATATTTAAAATGCACTATTTAACACCGCTGTGATTGCGAACGTTCTGCAGGCGAGACCAGTTCTGCGAGGTTCCGGCTCCACGTCGGGCCGCCGTTCGAGTTTACCCTCGGACGCTCGTGGACGAATTTGTTGCCGGTGTCCTTTGGTGAGACGTGCGTCTGCGTATATAAATCGCCGCTCCTTCTTTGAAAAAAGCCAACAAGGTTGAGCTGCGCGTTTAAAGCGAACCGGTCTCAAAATTCCAGTGCTTCGTTTGTTCCGGACCGCTCCGTTGAATTGGTAAATATTGAGGCGCTGTTGCTGTGTCTCTCGTAAGGAGGCCCTTCCTTCCCAGGCAATCTGGACAGGCTATTGAGATTCAAGCCACCGGCGTAATAAAGAGGCCGTTGTAACCTTGTTACCGCAGAGAACAAAGTCAATTTTCGGCCAGCGTCGCGCTGTTTGTCTGCAAGCGGTAAATAGGAGTAGAACGTCTCACGATGAGAAAGGGCTCGGCGCGAAAGAAGAAGGGGTCGAGAACAAAGGCGAGGGAGCAAACAATCAAATAAACAAAAACGCGCTGCGCGTGAGCGTGTGTGTCGGGGGGGGCGCATTGCGGAGCGTTTACTGGAAATCAGCTCCGCAAGTGTTCCTAAAAAGACGAAGCAAAGCAGGTTTTCCGGAAAGCACTGGCGAAAATTGAGATTAAATTCGCCGCTGAATAATGCAGGGTCGACAGAATCGTTCCTCTGCGCGTCGACGTTCGGCTGGCTCTCTGGGGGGGGTTTGCGGTGGATCCCTACCGTGGTCAAAGAGACGCGCGGGATTGAGGTTTTTTTGAGCCGAGCGCGGGAACGGGCCGCCCGAAAAACGCACACCAGTCGTCGGCACTGGATTTACACACTTTTTTACATCCGTTTGATTGTTTGTTTGCGGTTTCCTGCGGAGGGGAAAACAGACAGCCCGCAAGCTTTTGATCTGGCAACTAAGCGGCGCGGCGCTAAGAAAACGGCTTCAAAGTCGTTCTTCAAATCCATCGTACTCCGATTCATCGGAAAGAACGTGGACGTTCGCGGCGGCTGTGGTTCCTTCTACGTCACTGTACCTCCTGCAGAAAAAAGGGAAGCCCCTGTCGATTGGACCTGCAGGTTCAGGTAACCCTCGACTACTCTTACCGCACTACGCCCTGGTCAACCCCGGTACGCTTAATATCAACCCCCAATCCAGCCGGACCCCTGCGAGCTGAGTCCTGAACGTGTCCCTGGGCTTGATGGCGTATGATGGCTCAGAAACACGATAACCCACCCTAATGTGGCGTGTACAAAGCTTTGGGCCGCTAAAAGGCTGTCGTACGGAGAAAGATGAGTCTCAATCTTCACGTCAGCATGAGACACGAGGCCACGTCGATAAAGCATCGCTTAAGAATAGAAAATATTTTCCGTTCATTCAGTCCCGCACAGCCGGTCATTCTGCTGCCATCGGAGAGTCGCACAAATCCGCCGTTCTTGCGTAGCTCTGCCATTTTGGGGGACGGGACACGTGATTTTGGTCGAGGGACCTGTGCCTCTTTGATTTAAGTCGCCTGCAGGCTGCAAAGGGACGATTTCAGGGAAGGATTTGCACGTCTAGATTATCAAAGCCTCGTAACGGAGCCCTGTTTGCGGGGAGCGGGAGGGCCCGTTCGGATCGGCCCGAAGATAGGCTGCGCCCTTCGTCAGTCTCCAGTTTTTGGAGCGCCTGCTTTCAGTCCAGCCCCGGTTTCTCTATCAGGCCGAAACAGACAGCAGGGCCCGTAGGTCCCGCCTCCGGCGCGACGCCACCGTCGCTCTGGCAGCCAAGGCCGTACGGTCGGCATCTTATCCGGTGGTCCCACTCCCTTCCTGGTGGAGTTACAAGTGGGAGTTTGACTCGTGGCTGTGCTCCCGTTACCTTCCCACCTCTCCGGTATTTTTTCCAGCGTCCCCTGGGGGCCAGACATACGAGTCCTCCGCGTTGTGTGCATTGTAATTCTATGAATTCACGGGCTTATCAAATGCAGGCAAGCAGGGTTTTTTTTGTTTTCCAGGGCTCAGGGATTGTCTCGCAGACACACACGCCACTGTTCCTCACATCTTGGCGATGCTATGTTTGTCTTGGTCGAGTGCATAAGACGATTCTGAGGGCTCTTCTGGTTCAAGTGGGATGGCTCTTGCGTTTTCAAAGCTCGAGAAGATTTCGACGGGGGCTGGCAAAGACACGGGAGATGACAGCCTTTGTGCTCAAAGGGATCTTCAATTGGAATGTTGCCGTGAAGTCAAGGCCCCATCGTATTAAATAAAATCTGATTTATGGAAGACAAGTGTCACTATGCTTTCTGCTTTGAATTAAATATACTCCCAGTGTGTACATCAAAGGCCGTCCCACCGCAGGACTAAAACACGTTTGGAACGGTTCTCTTCGTGACAGCATGTGGTTAAGTCCGAAGTCAGCGCTACTTTGGTTTAGTGACAAACTCATAAATTATGACATCGGTGTTATAAAAGTCGCGCTGGGCTGTTCCTCCAGAGATGTTTTCAAAGCTTGTCTGAAGCCGCAAGGTTAAAGGTAGCCGAGCGTCCGAGTTGCACGACCGTTCTGCACCTGAGGAATGTGCCCACTTTGCACAGAAGGTGCCAGAAGCTCCAGATCTCAGGGAGATATAAACATACCTAATAAACGCTGCCTCGGGTTCTGCTGCATTTTTTTTTTTTTTTTGCTGCCGTTTGATGATCAGACAAGTTTCCACAGAGGAGCAGAGGTGGATGATTCATAAAGTCTTCAGCTTGCTGACACTCCGTACCACGGAAACGCTGTTGAGATAATGAGTCACTTCCTGGACTCGGTGCCAGCGCCCCGCTCCCTGTCAAGAACATCACCTTTTTGGCAAACGCGCCTCCGGCTCCTGCATTCCCTGGATTTGCTCTACCTTGGGGGCAAAGCGAGAGGACAAACCCATGATGTTGTTTGCATCGGACCATCTGACCTAAAGGTGCCCAGCTCACCCCGCACAGAGAGAACAGGAGCCAAGCGATCAACCCGAAGTTTTTAAGGGAACATTTGGCTAAGTTTAAAACGATAAGCTGAGACGAGAAGACCTGTTTAACACCCGGAGCTCCACCCCACGAAGCCAGCGGTTTATCCGTCCGGGTGGGGTGGGAAACCTTAACGGGCCGGTGGACACGCTACGGAAAGGTGGAGACAGACACGCACACGCTCGGGCAGAGCAGCCTAGGCGGGTGCGGAGTTCATGAATGATGAATGGGACGGGCGCCCGGGGGCCGTCGGGGGCTCGTGAGCCGCGGCTCCTCGTTAGCGAGTTATGTTAGCCGGCGCCGTTCTGTGACATGTGTTCGGAGACTGGGGAAAAAAAAAACAAAAAAAAAAAACATCCGCCTCTCAGAATAAATCACAGCAAAGGCTGGCTCCCCTTCTCCCAAAGGCCCCTCTATTTTTAGGGGTCCTTCCCTGCTCTGCCTCGGAGCCATTTCTGTGCTCCCGTGTCCGGATCCGCAGCCGCCGAGAGCCAAATGCGCTTGCGGCGGCTTCCGCGGGCCGGGCCGGCGCCGTAATTGTGCGCCGCTCCTTTCCGGCGCCCGTTATTCGGAGGAAAACACAGAAGTCGTTACAAATTTCCCAGACGAAGAGTGACGTTCCACCCCCACTTTATTTTATTCTCCGGTCTATTTCCACGACCACGGCGCTGATGAAACCAGACAAATCATACAAAGTAAAAAGCCTTTCTGCGCGTGTTTGTTTTAAGCCGTCCAATGTCATTCATTTTACATCGACGCGCCGCAGGACTCGAGGGAAGCCGACGCTCTCGCCGTGCTGCACTTTACTGTATTGTTTCCAGACGCTCATTAGGCGCTTTTATGCTCGTATCAGAAACCGGAGCGCGATTCCTGCATCCAGCCAAACTGACTCGTGGGATGTTTGCTTTCCCGTGTCCTTGTAAATTCCGTGTGCTGCTGCGGCGAGGGCTCCAGAGAAGCGGTGTCGCCTTCTCTTTAATTTGTACAGAAAGAGGGATTTCGGTCGGGAGACGTACGCGGTCCCCGCGAGGCGCGCTGAGGAAGGCCTTTGTTTTCATCTGGTTCAAGCAAGCGCTCTTCCGCAGGGCCTGGTGGGCCTCAGCAGATTCCTATGCCGCGAAATCCCCTGCCATTTCAACCTCGACCCCCGCGGCGCCGCCCGGGACCGCGTTTCTCGCTCCGAGCTCGGGGTGGGCGGCTGCGGACTCATCCAAACCCACCAAGAGCTTCTGTCTTGATTATGAAAACAAATCCAATTAACTCCTACGGAGATGAGACTGCGTGACACGGCACTGCGCTCCCTCCCTCCCTCCTGCTCTTGCTCACTCTCTGAGCCAGCCAGCCTCTGCGCTTATTCCTCTTTATTTTTTTTTCTATATTTATACCTTTTTTTTCCGGCATACTCTAAATAGTTGCAGCCGAATCGCAGAAATCCCCGCTCCGGGGCTCCGTCGCAAAAAGCTAGGAGACAGCGTGGGGTGCCGGCGCAGGGTAAGCGGCTCTGCCAGGTGAGGAAGAGGCGCTCGGAGCCGAGCGGAGGATGATGTATGTAGCCGACAGCGCCCGAGGTCTGCGGCTGACCGCTCGTTCTAATTGCCGGAGCCCTTTAGATGCGATCTACTTTGTCTCCCTAACATCTCCGCTCACCTTATCTGACTCGGGGTGGCATCGAGGGAGAGCGGCTGCCGCTCGCGGCTGAATAATTGTCTAATTATGGCCCCTGCACTCTTCCTCCTCGCGCTGCCTCCGTCTCTCTTCTGTAATTGACTCTGTCTCTCACTCTCTCGCTCCCTCTTTCTTGTTTGCCTCCCGTCTCGACACACGCGCCGCCGCGGTGGAAATCTCTGCGTTTGCTGTGCGAGAGATAATCAGAAACAGGCAGGAGGAACCTGCCAGACGCGGCGATGACGGAGGTCTTCACTTCGGGAGGTTGTTATCGTTCTGACCGTCGAGGACCCGAGCCCGGGGTCTCACGGGAGAGACACGCGTATGAAGGGGGTTAGGGTTCAGGTACAGGTGTGACCACTCGGTTCAGAGGCACGTGGAGCTCGACCGGTTCGACCTTAACCTGCCGCGCAGCGCAGGTCCGATGCGGGCCGTGTCATTTGGTGTCGTTCGTCCACGCGTCGGGACCCTGTGAGCTCCGTGGCACACGCCGAGGGCGGTCTCGGGCGAGGAGTGCTTTGTCGGGCCCGTGCTGGCGAGTCGTGTCCCAGAACGAAAACGCAGACCGTATCAAGTCCGGAGGGCCCGGGCTTTATCTGTCTCCCCCTCCCGCCGTCGGGGCTGGCGTGCTGTCGGGAGCTATTGACTTGTTTATCGTCGCAGCTTTTTAATGCTCCCGCAGCACTTAACATTTAGGCATCGGGTGCGTCTGGGGAACCTGTCTGCACGGCTCTGCACCTGACACCCGTGCCCCGGACCCAGGGGGTGCTGAGGCTCTGTCAGTCTGCGGTTGCCGCCTATGAATAGAGCTGTCGCCCCGGCGCTCTGATCTCCGCTCGGCGCGATAATGCCGTTGGAATGGATCCCCGCGCGCGGGAAACCCAACGGGGGCCAGCAAGCCACCGCCGTCGCAGCGGCATCTTCAAAAACCACCTAATTTCCCAGGCATGGCTTCGACGAGGCAGGATCCCGACGACGCGCGCGCTGGGGTGCGGCAGAAGCCTCTCGCCCCTGCGAGGTCAACGTTTCCTGTAATAAAATCCACGATGAAGATGCACCGTTTTATAGGTTCCTTTTGCATTTTGCAGCAACCTGCTCCAGATTCTCTGGGTAGCAGATATGGAAGGAAAAAGGAGGAATACATCACAGCCGAAACACCAAGACGGAGGTGCTGTTGGCTTATAAATAGAGCGTTTCCCAAGGTGAAATATCCATCAGCGTGACAGAATCATCCGAGGGGGGCTGTCTAATTTGGTGTTGTGCCTCTTTGTCCAGATGGGAAGGCAGATCAGCCACAAAGGTGGTTTTCGTGGCACTTTTACCTGGGAGAGAACCTGCAGCTGATTAATAGTGTCCTACGAAGCCAAAGTATGCTGCCGTACTTCTAAAAACATTATTCAGTGGACCGAATAATAAACAGTGGCTGACATGCGGTCCTGGGTGAAGCGTGGACCACTTCCCCCCCGCTTCGGACAAGCGAGAGAGGGGGGGAACAACGGGCGTTTTAATTCACGTAAGGAGGCCGAAAATATTTTATCGAATATTTTTAAAAACGGGAGGCAGCTACGCATCACGTCCACCTTCACGCTGAAAATGGTTCCCATCGCCGAGTTCCTTAAAAAGGATCAACGTACCGGAAAGCGCATTCGTTCAAGGCGTTCGCACAGGTGCGTGAGCCAGCCGGGTGTCGGGCCCGAGGAGTCTGCCTCCCGGGTTCACGCGCGTCTCCGTCCAGAGCGTTAAAAAAAAGATCCACTTTCTTTGAACCCCATCGTCGTGAGGCCCCTGTTACTATCAGACTCCTGGGAAATTAGGAGTCGCCGTTCAATACATGGACTGTTGCTTCTTCTGCTGTCTGAGAAGACAAACAGCGGGGAGAACCGCGTTCAATAGCACATTAAAGGAGCTCCACGCCGCACTGTTTCTCCCGCAGCACCTTGAGGCCCGGTTAGGAGACGGTTAGGAGTCCATCCAGCAGAGAATTTAATTAACATGTAATTTCTGCAAAACCAGCCCAGTTTCTGCTCACGTTGGCTTAAGTATCCATCTTTGTTAGTCTCCATCAGCAGCAGGACAGTGAACAGTTGCGGCAAATGCAATTCAGCCCCCTGCAGCAACACCTGCGAGCCGAACCACCTACAGCATCTTCTGCTCCGGCTTCCGGCGAGAGCCATCAATCTGCCACCTGTGACAGAAACATCTGCGGTGAAGCAAACCACTGAACGTGTGGGTGGAGTCCACAGCTCACCGGGAATGTACTCCTTTGTTGACAAACAAACAAATGGCGATACTGGAGGGCCCATTAGCTCCCCGATCGATAGAGTCGGCCGTTGAACGGAAACCCCCGGAAAGGAAATATTTCTCCACTTTTTTTTAACGATCTTCTTAACAGATTGAGCTTTATCGCCGTTTCCCCAACGCTTTATTTTTGGTGCGGTAAGAAAACAAGCTATCAGTGTTCCCTACCGGGCAGAGGCCTGATGGAAATCTTAAAGAAAACACTTGATGAGAAACCAGAAATTGAACGCTTTCATTTTGCGAAAGGGGGAGATGAGGTTTTTATCCCTCGAAATCAAACCCGGAGGTAGACTCCGAGCTGCAGTTCCACTTGCCTGGCTTCTTCGGCAGTAACCAGTGATACTGGGGGTGAGATTGTATTTACATTAAAAACATTTTGCTTGTATGGGGAACATTTCATCACTGATTCACGGCTTCGCTGCCATTTCCGAGTATATTTGACTCCTTCGCGCAGCTTGTTATTGAAGAGCAGAACTGCAGGTGAGGCATCCATCAAAGCAAGACCTTTCCTGGGAACGTGAGATGTTCTGTTTGCAGGACCTCCCACCAAGCAACCTG
Organism: Arapaima gigas; assembly: GCA_900497675.1. Taxonomy (NCBI): domain Eukaryota; kingdom Metazoa; phylum Chordata; class Actinopteri; order Osteoglossiformes; family Osteoglossidae; genus Arapaima; species Arapaima gigas. The sequence continues at coordinate 39,025 of UFQX01000824.1, read as the reverse complement.
CAGAAGGGACCCCAAACAGCCTCTGGTGAGCCGAGGGCCTCCGGCCCGCATCCATTCAGCAGGTCCACCGGAGAAAAGTCACCTCTCTGAACGCAGGTGAGCAGGGAGGGTTAAATAGACGCTGGGACACAAACATCCCGCTTTGGGGGGCACCTACTGAGTGCTGGATGTCGGTGGAAGGAAGCCACCGGTGAACCTCTGGGAACCCCAACTCCCTCGGCACGATCACAGGTCCAGAGGAGCGAAAAAGAGCCGATCGGATCAACCAATCCAAACACGCGTGCTGCGCGTAGTCCCCGGATGCGGATACCAACAAGGTGGCAGGCGTCTGTACTGCTACGTGTTAAAAAGGACAGAATGACAAACACTCGGCAGGTAAGGCTCGTTCTGCTCACGGAGGTGCAGACCGAGGGACGGATACGGAGGGTCAGGAGTTTAGATCTTCCAGGCACAGCTGGGCAACAGGCGCTCGGTGACCTGGGACTGGAGATTACAGGACGGTCCACTAATCCCCTGCTGGAAGGGCAGGCCCTCGGACCGGCAGACCCCGGCGCCACGCGCTGACCTGTTTCTCCGGCGCCAACCTTCCCCTCGTACCCCCCGCCTGACTCTCGCATCCAGCTTCCCAGATTATATTCACGTCACGCATCTGGGGATAATATTATTCTGCCATATTTTTGTTTCAGTGACATGGGCTCTGTGGTTCATTTTTTATTATTGAATAATGCTTTGATTCTGCTCCATTCTCATAACCAGATCACATTTGTTGAGATGAAAAAAGAGGAGGTTTCTGTAAAAACATCTCTGCCCTCTGCAGTAGCTTCTGTGAGGCTGGTCCTCATTTGAGCCGTAAATGATTAATGGGATTTTCGAATTGATCACCCCCTATTCCTCCCCGAAAAGCGCAAATCCTCAAAGTCCAATTGATTTTACTGCCCGGGGCACCTATTATGCATTCGAATCTAAATGGCTACGTTACAAGATACAGGATGCAAAGAAACAGATATAAATGTCGGTGGGCATGGAAATATTGCGAGTGGCAGGAGGTCATTTACATTGCTGATCTTTATTTGCCTGTGGATCCAGCTTCCGTCTCACAGAAGATGAAAATCGAACGGCTTTAAACTTCTCGAACTATGTGGCGATATCGCCGAGGGTGGAAAACTCTGATTCCGCGATTCCCGTCCATCCGCTACAAACATGGATGCCGACTGGCTCCTGGTAGGAAAGAGCTCTCTGTGTCCCTCAGAGCTGCTGAGTGCCTCCCAAACCCATCTCTCTCCTCATCTCCTGACAGGCACACAGAAGAGTCCAACACCACCTGCTGTGGTTATCTGTGTATTTACTGGTTGAATGTCACTCTGGAAGCAGCTGCCTGAGGGATGCGAACCAGCAACGTGGCGGAATCGGACGCAGGAGCTGTGCCGTGATCATCCAAAGCGTCAGCCGGTAAACGCGCGAATGTAAACGCAATGTTCCACGTGTAACGTGGGTGGCCGGCCGCGTCTCGGGCGAACGGGCTGTGTTAAAATCCGCCGGGCCGCTTCCTGCCCCCCCCCCCCCCCCCCCCCCTCGGCTGTGAGCATCTCTGGCAAAAATCTTCATCTAANCCCCCCCCTCCCCCCCCCCCCCCCCCGCCCGTTCTGTGGCCCCTTTCAAATTAAATGAGAGGAGAAATTAAAAAAGAAAGAAAATGACGGTGACAGGGAGCGAGCGGCGGGAATGGGAAACAAGGCCGTTTGGGATGATGGATGATTTAGGCTACGAAAACTCCTCTGACAGGCTTTATTGGTGGGGTGGGGGGTGGGGGGAGGCGGTTTTTTTAAGCGTCAAATTGGAGCCATTTTGCAGCTGAGTGTTTGAGCGGCGCTGTGCTGAAGGACGGGGCGCCCGCGTTTTTATTTCATCCTCTAGCTCCCTACCTTTGTCACTCTGCGGCATAACAAACGTATAAAACAACACGCGGCAAGAGGGGCCGGCGGTTCATATATAATTTACACGGTACGCTCTGCTCGTAATTTCGTCGAGTTTAGGAGCAGTTTGACGTCGGACGTGTGTTTCCCAGGAACGGCGCTCAGGTACGCTGCTGCTCAGCAAGGGAGTCCAGGGGGACAGATCAACAGCTCGTAACATCTGAACATGGTCCCATGCTGCCTGCCAGGGACATTTCAGCAGCTTGGAGCTGTGTGCCAAACCCTGGTGGGGGGTGAGTGGGGCTGGCGGGGTGCCCAAACACACACACACACACACACACACACACACACACACACAGTGTATGGCAGACAAAGATGATCATATCATCATTAGCAGGAGTGTGGGAACTGGAGAGAAAGAAGTGCAGACATGGGCGTTTGGAATGGCCATTATGAACACAGAAGTGAGGGACTCTCATACTGAAATGGCAGCTCCCATGAATCACTGCGCAGAGCCGGTCTGGCATCTCGTTCCCTCAAACACAAGGTCACGCAGTCAGCCTGCAAAACAACCGACCGTTCAACCGGTCAACAAATAAACCAGCTGAACCACCGGGTGCCCGCTTGCTTATTTCCTCATAAGCCCTTGTTGTCGTTGTACAATAAATGCGTGAAACTATCAACCGGTCAACCAGTAAGCCGACCAACGGGCCAAACAGGAATGCGGGCAACCTGCAGTCCAGTCAACTAACAAGCCAGGTTACCATCCTCTCACTTTTCGCCTGTACCTCGCTCACCGAAGCACTTGGGTGAACCAAGTCAACCGGACAACAAACAAACCAACGCAGCGGTCGCCTTGGACACCAAACGATGGGCCAACCGAGCGGTCAGTGAATAAACCGACTAACCGGTCAGCCGGTACGTCGGCGAGCCAGTTCCCGCCGGCAGTGTCCGTTCCCCACGTGCAGACGTCACCTCTGCCTGCTTCGCTGCAGCTTCATCGACAAATAAACGTGGTCCGAGGCGAGCGGCCGTCTTCTAGGCCTGGAGCGCGGACAGGCCGAGGCCTCCAGAAACGGCGCGAGAGGCACGCTGGCGACGCTGTGCCGGGCTCTCGGCCGAGTGGCGAGGTGGGAGACCAGAATGTTGGACGGCTCTGTTTGGACACAGCGAGCGGCCGCCTACCGCGCCGCCTCGTCCAGCTCATTGTGTCACGGATCGCAGCTGCTGGAGCGAGATGGCCGGCCGGTGCCACGGGAAACCTGCGCGGAGAGCCGCTCGCACACCGCACTTAACCTGCCAGTCCTTCTGCAGCGTCGCCATTCAGAAGAAGTGTTTCTTTAGGCCAGGCTGACCTTAAAGGAGACTCTTCCGCAAGCGCAGGAGGAACAGGGAACGAGTGAAAAGTAAAGCGCTGGAGGTTTATCTTGAGCTGCGATGCGGAGCCCGGCATTTGGAACGGTTATTCTTATTATAATATTTTTCTGCCCTTTTGTGGGAGCTCTCGCTTCTCCTGATGTAAATGGGGCTGGAAGTGAGGCGTGAAAGCCGGGATTTGAGCCTCCCACACGGCAGAGTCCTGGCCAGGGGTTTAGGTGGATGATTCAGGGCCAGAGTCCATTACATTTCAATATGTGACATTAGTCGGATGCTCAACAGATGCCTTAATCCAAAGAGATCTCATTTGGAACCCCTGAAGAAACACAGCTTACCGACCCCCCAGCCTGCCCCTCTCGCGACCGGAACCGACAACGTTCGGCTCTGAATCACGACCCCGCAGGGTTGGACTACCTGACGCCCAGAAGTGACCTCCTCCTGCTGCCCGCCAGCCACCCAGATCAGGGATCAGCTGGCCAACCCTCCAGATCCAGGGGTGCGGCTCCAGAGAGAGGCCCAGAGCCGCCCCCCACAAAGCGGCCTTTTTTCTGTGGAACAACAGCCGTTTGAGCTTCTCGCTGTTTGGCGCGCCAGTTTCGCCGTAAACAGCCGAACCGAGCGGAGGGGTGCTGGGGGCTCCTCGCTCTCAGGTTGCACACCCACCGGCCCCTTTGCCCTTTTTTTAGCGCCGGCTAACAAAAGGTACATTCATCGGCGGCGTCAGAGCCCGGCCCGCCAGTCCCGACTGCCAGGACTTGGTGTTCTGCACGCAGAAGACCTCCATGTGGACCGCATCGCGGCGGCCCCCGGTCCCGCCATGTCGGACTTGTAGGTTTTGACCGACGGCGTCTGCATTTGTATTTACACTAGCACATATGCACTCATTTATACAGCGGTGCAGACACTGACATTTGAGCAGCATAACGTGGGCTGGTATTTGCATCTGTGCACATGTTGGTTCGGCGTGTGCGTTTGAGCTCTGCTGCGAGCACACGCCCCCTGCGAGGCTCACGGAGCTTAGCGGCTGGAACAAGTTGCGGCGAAAACTCCTTCTGTGTCTCTAAAAGTGTGATTCAAAGCCGTGCGGAGACTCGCGGCCCTTTATTTTTAGCTCTGGATGAGCAGCTGCCTTCAGTTCCGCCCGAACGTGGTGACATTACCTGGCCCTGCCGGCGGTACGTTGTGGGCTGCCGGGTTTGCGGCAGACAGCGTGATCTGGGATCACAGCGTGCTGTGAGTAACGCGCGGCGGGCAGACGGAGCGGCGGCACATCAGAGGGCTCGGGTAACGCGCGCGGAGATGTGTTAGATGGAGACGATACACATGTGGCCGCGCGCCCACGCGCTCAGGCACAGACGTGTGCGCATTTAGGACAGTACGGTGCGAAGAACACGGGCTTAAAACCAGAAGGTTGTTGGTACGAGTACCGGGGCGGCTCAGACGTGTGCCGGAGGGGATACCGAACGCTGAAGGACGCTCGCACACCGGGGGTTCACCTGAATGGAGGAGCCTGGCGTGTTTGGAAGTGCATCGCGGGAACATGGGGGAAACACCGGATTAGATCGAAACCCGGGATCTTGCGAGCTGCCCGTGGAGACGGCCGAGTTTTCACAAGCTCCCTATTTAGACGAATACAAATAAAGGCTAGAATTTCTCTCTCTAATGTAAAGTCACATCCAGCCTGACCTTCGTTCCTAAAATACTCATATTATTTTGCCCAATTAAAGAAGTAGGGAGCGTCTATTAATAGAGGTTTGTTTCAGATTTACTTTCATGTAGCCAAGTCAGAGCCGTGAGCAAAGCTGCTGGCTGTTTAATGAAGGAGTAAATTTACATCAAAAAATGTTTTTTTTTTTGTTTGTTTCCTGCCTTTTGTTCCTATCATGAGACAGAAAACGAGTTAAACGGATAACTCACTTACTGACCGCCTGCTTTATCCAGCCGAGGCTCTAATGCCGGGCGTATTGGAGAAGTTACGATCACGGCTGCGGACGGAGTCGATGACATTAGGAACCCGGGCGGGAGCGTTTGTCTGCACCGGGACGGATTCGCGTGAATTGCAGAAGCCGCTTGTTTGGGCCAAAACTGGCAACACGTGTCAACCCCCCCCACAATTCCCGATTAATAATTCGGTGGTATAAATCGGCGCCGGCGTGTACGTACGTGACGGGGAGAGAGCCGAGAGGGACGTGCGAGGCGTGTGAGACATGCTGCTAATGCATCCCGTCAACCTGGAAACTTGCGACGGGAGTTCCCGGCACGCAGCGCGCCGGCCAGATTGTCGACCTTCTTCCAAGCGGGCCGGTGCCACTCAGGAAGGAGCCTCGGATGCCGACATCCGCCGAGCCCCGTCATCTCATCGCCTGGGTCCGGCTCAGCGGGCCGCGGACGAACGGCTCCAGTCGCACATCTGCAGACGAAACCGATGGGCTTCTGTCGAGGAGGTAAATGAGAATTAAATGTGCTCTTTAGATCCGTCCTGAAAGCTAATCAGTAATTATCACAGCGGTAATTATATTTCTCTCGCCGCGGGATCCTCCGTTCCATTTACTCCGGCGAGGTCGCGTTCCTCTCCTGCCGCGAAGCCCCATAACGCTGCCAGACGCGTCATTCGCCGGCATCTCGGCCCTCGCCGCCCGCCGCCTGGCGGAACGTCGTCCGGGGGCGCGAGGGGCGGCCGCGCCGGGCCCTTCCCGCGCGTCTCTCGCTCGGCGGCACCTCCGCGGCTCCTCTCGATCTCGGCGTCCTGCCGGCGGGGACGGGTCGTCTTGCCGGGCAGCAGCGCTGCGGTCGACACCCCGCCGATGACCGGCTGCGCGATGCTCTTTCCGGCGAATCTGCCTGGTCTTTGCGCTTGGACAGATTTAAACCTCATTCAGAGACCCACACGCCGCCTGAAAGAGTGAAATCTCGTGGCAGGATCTGCGGTCGCGGGGTTGTTTTATTGGAACGGTTTTTGTCTGGAAGAAAAGTCTAAATGCGCGAAGGAATTCGGCACGACTGCGGTCCGGGCCTATTTTCGCTCCGCACCGCAGCTGACCTCGGTGGTCCGTGTGTCTTGTCGCCCACGCGGTAGGAGCTGAGGGTGGAAAGCCACACGAGGCGAGTGCCACCCCAGCCAAGGCCGCCTTGGCTGCAACGCAGACCACCCGACGGAGCAGAATGACGCGAACTCACCGTAGGCGCACAGAGTCCAGGGCATCAGCCAACGGAACCCGACCGGTTAGTCGGTTTGGTTGTTAACCCACGTTTGGCTGCCGGTGTTTATGTTTTTCAGCTGGACGAATCAAATCATCTTCCTTCTACCAAAGATCGCCCAGCATCGAGGTAGGAATCTCTCACGATCCAGCACGTGGGACAAGCTTTGCACCTACACGTTCGACACACGAAGCGGCGTTTTCCTCTTCCAAAAATGATGGTTCTGGAACACAGTCCAAAGAGTCCGGGCTGCTGCACAGTCACTTCCTTCCCCCATCTGGCTCCTGCTAAAAATACTGGCTAACTTAGCGTGAAAAACAATGAGAGCCCTTATTACCAGTGTTTTTCAGCAGGAAGGAATGCAGGCGGGGAAAACCTATAATGACATTTAAGCAGTTAGTCGAAAAGCAGATTAACCCAGGAGACAAGGAGTCAACGTTTGTTTTACGGCGGAATAAAGCTCCTTCGTTACGCATCCGAAGCCCCGGATCGGGGGGCTCGGCGCGGGACGCGGAGCCTCCAATCGAAGTCGCTCCTCTCTCGCTGCCCCGCTAAGAAGCACAAGCCTGGTTTCGTTTTGTCAGCTTCACGCGGTTAAAGATCTCGAAAGTCCTCTCCCGCATAGACCAGACAGTCGGCTTTGAGAAAGCGGCAATGGAAGCAGAACCAGCAGGAAAATTCCTTTCCCGCAGCTGATGCTTGCAACTGAGAGACAGGTTCAAGTCCCCTCACGGTATGAAAGGACAAGGTGGGAGATATATCCCGAATGATATTATTAAATTTCTGTCCTCTCGCCTGCCGAGCTGACGGGTGGCAGAGAGGAGCACCCGAACACAGCAGGGAGCGTCTTAATTCCGCTCACCTCCACGGTGTTTACAGCTCTCGTCCCCGAGCGCCCGATCGCCAGCAAGTCAGGGACGCGTCCGAAACTGTCCGAGCTGCACGTCCAACGCGACGTGGACCGGCGGCGGCACAAACCCGCAACCCAGCGGATGTTTTCCGTCAGTTGGAAGCGAAATCGAACAGCAAACCAGTTTAGCGACCGGCAGCTTTTTTCGATTCCTATATAAAACCGGCACTTTTTTCACCTCCGGCCGCAGACAGCTTGGCGTCTCTTATCTCGCCCGGCAGACGCTTTAGAAACACGTTTAAATTCGGACACAGTGAATGATAAACTCGCACCTTTTCCAGGTGAAAAAGGCAACGCGCAAAATGCACTGCAAACGCTGCTTCGTATCGCGGGACAAAAGCGATAAAAAACGCAAATTACCGGATGTGGGATGTTCTTCCTTATTAGACAGCGACAAAAAGAATGTTCATTATATTGGGCTTAAACTGAGCTTAGAGGGAAGTTAATAATAATAATAAAAACGTCTCCGAGATGGATGTCGTCGGACGATTCGGAGAGGCGTTCACACGCTTCGCCGCGCGGTGGGAGCTGAGCGCCGGCTCCTTTGTGTTTGAGGCCGTAATGGGAGGTTTCTACCCTGCAATTGGTGGATTTGTGGGACGAGGGGCTGAATAATCGATCCGCTGACCCTCGGACAGTGTCAGTTTGGAAAGACGAACGTGCGGCTCACCAGCTGCGATACTGAATATTTAAAAAACAGAAGCCGAAATGTACCGATTTGTCTGGGAAAAACAGGCCCGTGACTAAACGTCAACCGACATACTTGCGCTCAGTGAAAGAAGAGTGGTAGACGGGGGACTTTGTTGGACGCGAAAGAGAAAAACGACGGTAGACCTTCCTTTCGGGGCGGCGGACCAGGAAACAAAACGAGAGTTTAGCCGCCAAACAATCGACGCTTTAAAGAAACGTCGAGACGCGGCTCTTTGAAAATAGTCCCTCCCTTAAAAGGCGCAGCCGTAGAATTTGTTTTACTCGTTTTTTGGGGGGTCGATTACAGTTTGCGATCGCGAGCCGCGAATTCAGGGAATGAAACATTTAGAGCGGGAGGTCAACCCTTCTCATGGCTGCGAACATCTTTGCTGCCGTTTTGACGTTTCTGATGCAAGAAAATGAAACACAGAAAGTCTATCAAAGTGGAGAGGAGAATACAGACACACACACACACACACACACACACGCGCACGCAGTATGGAACTGTAAATCGGACTAAACATCTCTGAAGCGCTTGTGCGTAAGGAGAAAACTGGATGGAAATGATGCATAACCACTGACACCTTATCAAGTGTCCTTCTGCTGTTTCTGACAAAATCCATGCAGAACGTGACACTCCAGCAGTCTGCATGTCGAATGGCGAAGGAGGAGGAACTGGGGGGAAAAGACCACGCTTGCCTGGAGACCGAGGAGCAGGATGAATGTGCTTTCTATTGGGGTGGGTGGTGTAGAGTTAATGAGGACACGTTTGACATGTTCCTCAGAGAGGTCACCGTGGGGCATTTTCCACGCCGAACAGCATCGCTCACAACTGTCCCAGCACGGGCAGGGAATGTCGAAAGGGAGCTCGGTGCTCAACGCGCACACTGGGAATATGGCAACGGACCTTCAGACCTCCCGTCTCTTGGGTTAGAAGGACGCAGGATGCCGGGGAGGTTCGGCCTCTCGGGGTCGGAAAACAAAGGACGTCGCAGATGTGCCGCCGCTCGGGATTTGAAAACCAAAAAGCGACAGACCTCCTGCCTCCTGGCTTCCAAACAACTTAATGTGCAGCTCACACCTCAACACAACGTATGAGCGTTTACTGCAGCATGGGTAGGTGAAACCACCCCGACGCACCCCGTCCGTCCCTTTCTCTAGCCACTGCACTTTTATGAAGACCCCGAGGGGAGATTCCTGAGATGACCTTGAGCCGCTATCTCTCACACCTCAAAGAAGGAGAAAGATAGCAGGTCGCCGTTGCGATACGGCTAAGCAGAGCACGGGCTCTTCACCCAGACCGCCTGTCCAAAGCGCTCGGTGGGGAGGATCTGAAGAGACCCTCGCTGCCACGGGAGTGGCTTCACATGCCGGCAGACCTTGAGTTGTCGGATGTCATCAAAGCGGGACCTTGAGGTTTACAAACAGTGGCCAGGTGGGACAGATAAGAGCTTCACTACAAAGACCCGAGCAGCAGGGTTGGGAGCGTCACCTCATTCAGGTGCAGCTTTGGCCGTTTCAGATGCCATTTCTGTGTTTTTAAAGGTGACATTAAAGGCGTCTAATTAAAAACCAGGGGTTATAAATGTATGTATTTAAACGCACATACGTGCCTGTAGAGACACACGCCATCTGCTGCGGCTCACGTCAGAAGCGCACCCATGTGCGACTTTCGTAAATGATATCAGGGGGCTGAAGCGAAAAGCCGACTCCCTCCCTGCTGCTTCCGGCCCGGCGGTTCGAAGCGCATATGTGAAGTTTGACATGTTGAGCCGGACGCGTTTTCCCAACAGCCGAGTGAAAAACGGACGTTTACCGGCTCGTTGTGCGATGACATCGGTTTCCAACCTTTATCGTGGAACCGGCGTAGAAAACAAACAATGACAAATCCGTTTGACCTCAGGAGGGAAAAAAAAAACTATGAATATTCAATGATTTCCGCGGGAGACGAGGGAATGAAAGTGAAACGGAAAACAGCGGCTGATTCGGAGATGATGTGTGAGGCGGCGGCAGGAGACAGAGTTCGCCGGGCTTCCTGGGGGGGGTTGCAGAATGTTCTCCGAGCTCAGATCCCTGCTGGGGAGGACCTGTCTTTTCCATCAAGCTCGGTCTTCCGCTGTCAGCGCTAGGCGTTAAATCTGACACCCTGGTTCTCTTCCTCCTTCACGTTCTGAATCGCCGGGCGTTACTTAGCGGAGTGAGAAACCCTTTTGGCGGCGGATTTATTGGTCCTAAGAGGCCCAACACTCCAGAGCTCCCAGGCGAACTTCAAAATGGCCGACTCTGACCGCACCTGTTTTTATCTTCTGGCAAAGGATGTCATCGTGACTACGAAGGGCCAGCAGAGGGCCCGGTGTTCAGCGCCGTCACCTTGCACCCGGGTTTGGAGCCCGCCCGTGCCTGCTGTTCTCTTGAGAAAGGTCCTAACTCTGAACAGTAGGCGGCTGGGAAGAGATCGCAGCCTCACAAAGACACACCTGGTGCTCAAGGTGAACAGGAAGCTGCTGAAGCTCCTAATGTTGACAGACAGTCCGATCTGCCCAGGAGGGGCTGGAGATGAAAATGAGCAAACAGCTCTGAAACCCACATCCGGAGTTAGCCGAACAGGAGGCAGAGGAAGGAGAGCACAGTTTAAACATTCCAGTAATGGGAAATATTAAATACAAGAAATACATTTCAAATACATTTCAATGTTTACTTTAACATCGAACGCTGTAGTATTGAGCGTCTTACGTTCGGGAACGAACGCCCCCCAGGAGCCGGCGCTGTTCGCCTTGGGAAACTTTGTCTAACTCTGTTTATCATTCGCCCGGCCGTTCGCCGAGCGACACCTTCGGTCCCCGGGGGTTCCGTCTAATTCGGACACGGAGCGCTCATCTGCCGAACCCGGCACCTCGCGGCGCTGCTGCGCTCTGTGGGTTTCCTCTCACGCCCCCCAAACCCCGTCCCTGGGGAAGGGGCTCGTTTTTCACAGATCCTTCGCGGGAGCGGATTAGCGGGGGGGGGTCCCACGCTACTCGGTCCAGGGAAGTTGCCGGTGATTTATTGGCTCGGGACCCAGGAGCTGCTGATTGCTTTCGTGCCGGTGGCATCGAAAACTCCCCGGCAAGGGTGCGGCGGCAGGGGGACAACAAACCCCCTCAGACCAGCTGTCGTCCAACACTCTGGGAAAGAAGAGGCAGCGGAGAAGCCCTGGAACCAGACGCTGTGTTACAGAAGGTATGAAATGTTGGGCATCGGCAACCATCCATATTTGCTGACACTGCAAATTACGTTTATTTTCTCCAAAAAAAATCTGACAGCGATTTACGCTTTTATACCCATTCCAGTTATTTCCACGGTCCGGATTTTCACTCATCCGTACTGCGAGCGTCAACGCTGCCTTTCCGCCACGTTTGTTCACCGCTGTTCTTTGCCTATAGAATTCCCTGTGTAAGATGCCGCGGGGGGCGTGTTTTTGGAGGCGCTGTGTCCGTGCGCCGATGGACCTCCGGGAAGGACGGCAAGCATGTTACCGAAGCACCTGGAGAGCTTCCTGCTCAAAGGGAGACGTCGAGGGCCCGCTGCGCGCGGTCTTTAACAGTGTTAAAGTCACGTTCACCCGGTTTGTTAAAGTCACCACTCCGGTTGGTTTCACCCGGAGTCACGTTCCCTCGAACGCCGGTCGAACCCCCGGCGGAGCAGACGTTTATCGGTTTATCCGGGCAACGTGAAGGCCGTCCTTCTCCGACACGCTGGAACATGAAATATTAACAGGACCGGGCAGTGAGAAGAGGGATAAGAATCCATAATTTAGAAGAGGGTTTGGTGCCCACGAAGAAAGCCTGAGTGTTTAACTCTGGAACACTTTGCAAAATAATGATGCTTAAAAAGGACACGGCGGCGTGTATGAAACACAGGACACATTATTAATTCACGTCCAACTTGTAACGTGGCAGAGAGGCTGAGCCCATTAGCATGTTTGAAAGCACCGCCTTGAAGGATCATCTCGGATCCCAAAATAAATGCAACGATGTATAAAAAGGGCAAAAAAAAACACCCTTCCCCTGTTTATTTCGTTTCCATCCACCCGACCGGAGTGCGAACTAAATACCAGCTGATGAGTGAGAATTAAAGTGATGCTTCTTGAGCCAAAGCGCTTGTTGTCGAGAGGTAAAAACTGAACGTGGGACAGAAGAGGCTTCTAAAGGAGGCTGTGGCCGCTCATCGACGTCCTCCGCCGAACGTGCGCTTCCACCAAACCCATCCATCACTGTGCACTGCAAACCAAACTGTGTGTGTGTGTGTGTGTGTGTGTGTGTGTGTGGGGGGGGCGGGGGGCAGGAAGCAGGGAAGGGGCTTGTTTGAAAGAACCCGTCTGATAAGCTCAACCCTAAATACAAAATAAGGGAAATAAGTCCATTACACAGATAAGGCTCCTGCAATAATCTCCGCCCATCGGGGTCTTATCTGAGGCCTAAACCGCGTAACAAAGACGCCATTTCATGCATCTCCACCTGACTACAGAGGGGCTACTTCACCGGGGGGTTAGGAGCCAACGTCCACGCCGGAACAGGGGTGGTTTGTTTTCTTAGTTTAACTCTTTCTTTCAAACAAAAACCAGCACATTTCAGACGACAGATGAAATTTGTCAAAAGCCTCCGCAGCTTCTCCCGAAATCCTCACCTCCCTCGGCCTTTGGACGTCGGCCACACCTGGTGCCGCTTCCCTCGGGAAGTGGGCGTGGTCAGGTGGTCAGGCCCCTGCCGGCCGGCGAGGGAGACCCCAGCCGGGATCTGTGGTTCGCCGGAGAGGGATCTGATTTACAAGCGTTCACCCGATGCCGCACGCACTCACACACTCCCACACGTGGGCGCACAGGGGTCGCGGGGGTTCCAGAAAATCCACCGCAGGCGCAGAACGTTCCTCTCAAATTTGCAGCACTCAGCCTCCACCCCCGGTCCTCCCAGAATTCATCAGTCGCCGCACTAATTCCACAGCTCTACGCACAAACTTCTCAGCATCGCCTGGCCGACGTGGGGCGGCACGGGGGGTGACGGCGGGGGCAGGGGGATTGGATCGAGGCCCAGAGCAGTAACAAGCTTTCACTGTAGGCCACGGGGCGCTTCAGTGGATTGGCGTGTGTGTGGGACTTCCGGGTTCCGTGCCAGAGTGTGTTTGGCAGGGGGAAAAAAAACACACCCGGAAAACACGATTTAAATCATTAAACTGTAGATCATCTCCGTGAAATATTAAAGCTGTAAGCTGATTGGTCCCACGCTTGTCAGCTGTTCCTCACGTTGCCCACACAGAAAGCGGCTGCGGGTCGTAATTGAATGCGAGCGGAATAAACACCCACAGATCGGTCGGGTTTAACAGCGACCGGGGAGATTACCGCGGTACGACCCAGCTACGCAGATCCCATTAGCTGAGGAGTAAACCGCGGAGGGAGCGGCGCGGATTACCTGGCGAAAGAGGATCGCGGGCTGAACGCGGCTGACCCCGCCCACCCGGTCGCAGCCCTCGGCGGAGCCGCCTGCGGTAACCGCGCGGAGGACCAAAAACTTCGAAACGACTTCCTTTTAAGACGTTTAAACGTTTTTACCGTGGAGTTTGTGAAAGCTGCGGCGGAGCAGGAGGACGGGCGCGCGCTTCTGCCGAAAATTGTACCTAAGTGGTTCTGGCAGTTGGCTCAGGTGTGACAGAATTCACGACTGACTCCCGGTCGGACCAATTAGTCCCGGCGCACGGGCGGGAGGGACGGTCGGCGCGCGCCCGGTCGCCGCGCCCCCGCGGACCGGGCCGGGGACCCCGGCGCCTCGCTCCTGTCAAAATCGGAAAAGGCGCGATCGCCCAGGAGCGCTGCGTTTTCCCAGAAAGCCGCCTCGCAAATTGCCCGGCTCGAGTCCCATTTCGGTAAATTACATCAATTTGCCGCTGACCTCCTGCAGAGGCACTTAGACGCTCCAGCCGAGAACACGGTCCGCCCCGAGCCACTCAACCGCCAGGAGAGGCGCTCCGAATGGCGTGGGCCAGGAGACGCGGCGCATTGGACGGAGACGCGTCACGTGGCTGCGCTCGGCCGTTTCCGTGGTTTCGCCTCTCCGCCTCAGCGCTTTGTTTATCGCGGCCTTTGAAAGGAGCGCGAAACAGTCCCCCTTACTGCCGCCGTTCGCCGGGCATCTGATCTTCAACCGGCGCCGACTAAATCAGTTCGCCGACATCTGAAGAGTCACCGACTCCGAGGCCGTCCTGCGGAACCCCCCGGCGTTAAGGGGCTGGGCGTGCGGGGGGTAACGCCGTGGCGGCGAAACACAAATGACCAAATGGACCGAATGCCTTTTAAGGGCGTCCTTCAAAGAGGGCTGTTTATGCGCGTGCCGCCGGGACGGGTCTTTGTGACCAGCTGTTAATGAACGACTTATCGGATGTTTACCTGCCAAATCTCTTTTTGAAGCTCTAATAACAAGGGATCAAAAGCCTGAGTCACAATGTAGAAAAACCAAAGCACATTTTGTACTTGCATATCCACCCCCCCCCCCCCCCCCCC
>UFQX01000824.1:0-23351 GCA_900497675.1 Arapaima gigas | reverse complement strand
GGGGGGGGGGGGGGGGGGGGGGGGGCGAAGAGGCTTCTTCTGCATTCGTCTGCTGAGTCGTCTGCTGAGTCATCTGCTTCCCGCCGTTCCCAGCTTCCGTCCCACCGTCTCAACAAACGCGTCCACAGACTAATCGTCTAAGGAGGGGGAGTCGAGCGGCGGGGGTTGGGCCCGGTGTCCGGGGTCCGGCGTCCAGTGTCCGTTTAAGCGGCTAAGCGACGGCTCTTGTCATTCCCCGCTCAGTCGATTACAGGTTTAACCAAAGTTTTAATTAAATACAAAGTTCCATTTGAGCGGCGATTTAAGACATATTGGTTCTAAGGGTCAGAGCCGGGGGAGGCGGTGAAATACCATCTCATGGCATTTTGCTGAAATATCACAAAAGGTCAGATAGCGAGAAGAAGGTTTAGGGTAGAGTAAAAAAAGCTGAGATCTCTTAGTACGGCCTGCGACCGCCGTGCCGGAGCCGCGGTTCTCTCTTGAAACCCCGGGCTTCCGGATCGCCTCCCCGTTCCCGTCTCGTTTGCTCGATTTCCCGTCTTTTTCACACCCTTAGTTACGTCCTGCTGTTTCCTCCTCGCCTGCTGGTCCTGAAGAAACAGTGGGATTGGTCTGTGGAGACTCTGCTTCCTTCAGGAATCCTGTCATCTCTTCTGACATCACAGCGCCAGATGGATAAAGGAGGATTCAGAAGGTCCACTTTGTGCTTCCTCCTTATTTCCAGGGTTGAGGCCCTCTAACGTCCACCTAGTCCTCTGTGGTCCTCCTGGTTGTCCATACAGACAGTCATGGGGAACTGACTCCGACCGCAGTAGTTACACTTTGGTAAAATTGCAAGCGTAAGCAGCGTAACATCGTAGCATCAGCTGAATAAATATACGCAGTTATGAAGGTAAATATTGGGAATAAAGAGACCCTCGGTTCGACCGCGGAAAACCGCAAACCGCGGCCCAGCGGCGCGTCACGTGACGTCCACCGGCTGCTGGAAGGTGGCGCCGCAGAGGATTAGTCCTGCTAGAGGAGCAGAGGGAAGGCGTGACCTCCCACACCCCGCCAGGGTGGCGGTTCGGGCCGCTGGCTGTGGCAAAACCTCCCTTCCGCCGCAGTTCCAGGAAGGCCAAAGAGCGAAGACCTTTGTTTCTGCCACGGCAACGGAAGATCGGTGCTGCTGACCGAACGGTGAGGACGCAGACGCGACCGAGGGCCCTGCTTGCTCAGCTGCTGGGGACGATTATGAGAAAAGGGTGTCATTTTCTGATAAAGACGACGCGTGTCTGTTTCTGTGGCCTGGCACGGCGCCTCTGCTAGTTACCCACGTCATTTCGGTGGAAAATGGATGTGCATACATCGCAAAGCATGACTAAACTGAAAGGACCGGGGAAGCAGGAGCGGCCGCCACGAGCCAATATGGGGGATGGAACATTAATCCACATTTCATTTCACGGCCACAATAATCCCTTCACCAAACACGTAATGTTCTGAGCTGAGGTCTCTTCTCTAATACTGATAGGCAGAAAGTTTCCAAGTGTTTCTAAATAATTTCCACCGGTCCGTTCTGGGGCTATCAGCCCGATTCGACAGGCGCTACCTGCGCCGACTGCCGATGGGAATTTTCCACTCTGCGGCGCCGTGTGGAAAACAGCACCTGGAAACTGAGAAGAAGGAAACGCAAAAAAGATTAAACGCAATTTGCCGCTTGTCCTCTTTTGAGCCGCAGAGTCGCTCGCCGGAGTCAGACTTAAAACAGAGCCGCGTCTTCCCGTCCCGTTTTGGCCGCTGCGATGAATTATTATTCGCTCACCTCACATCTCCCCCAAGGTGACTCAGGACGCTGGGTTCGTACGCCGAGCTACTTACCGCGATTTACCGGTTTATTCGGCAGGGTAATTTTTACTGTCTGGAACGGTGAGGTGCGTACCGCGGTAACGCAGCCACCAAGTCGTTCCGGTCAGACGTCGAGAGAAGTTCTGCGAGAGAAACGCGGGGATGATTCCGTGCCGAAAACGGGACGAGACCCTGCGATGCCGGAACAGACCGGAAAAGGACTCTTTGGAAGGAACACGACTGCGTGGTATTTTTACAGGGTTTGTCGCTTTTTGGGCGGGGATTAAGCTTCTGGTAGCCCTTCCGCGATTTTCTCTGTCGATCTGGGCTGAGATTTTCGCAGGTGGTCATTACTGACCTGCACGCGACCTCACCTTCAACCCCGTTTTCCCGCTCACGCCCGTTTTCGTTGCGAGAAATGCCGCAATGTGACGTTTTATAGAAACGGAGGCCCTTCGCTCCGCAGCGCCTGCCGCCCCGTCCAGGTGTCTCTCGACGTGCCGAAACCGCCGTGTTAAACCGAGGGGACGTGACACCGTCTCCTCTGTGTCGTATTAGACGTGCAGGAAGCGGAGCCCCTGTGATCCTGCTGAAGCTCGGCGGGAGTCTGTCATTGCGTGGGGTCCCTCCCGTCACGGCGGGGCCCGCCGCTCGCCCCGGGGGAGGGGAACTTCCTCAGGAGGCTGCGGGGGGGCGGGCGGGCGCGTCTCCGTGTTCGAACGGCTCGCGAAAGACCGAACTGGTGAGAAACGGATCAGAAATACTGCGGAGGGCTTAATAAGTCTGAGCCCCCCCGCGGAGCGGCGGAAGAGGTAGCAGGTCCTAATAAACATGGCGGCGGTGTCAGCGAAGGGAGCAGAGCAACAATACAGGAGAAATTTGACTGTATAAATGACACCTTCATTATTCAGGAGCTGTAACTGACTTGTGAGAATTTGCCTTTTCGCCACCAAAGGAGCCGTGAATAATTGATACGGTCGAGTGCGGCGGATTATCCGGGCGGCCCGCTCCCAGCAGGGACGCAGCGCTGTTTTTGCCACGATTAACTTTGGTTGTGTGTTTTATTTTACCTTTTATTGCCGCGCCTTTGACAAAGTACCACGGACGCTAAAATGGCGCCCTTCCGCCGGCCACGTTCGCAGGCGGGTCCAGGAGAAGGAGCTGCGAACCGCATCACTTAAGGGGGGCTGTAGTTAAAGACAGGCCTGGAGAGGGGGTGGGGGGTGGGGTTTCACCAAACCGACTTACCCTTAGGGTAGGACAGGAGGGGTTGGGATCGGAAGCCAGGCCTGGTTGCAACCTGTGGCGAGGAGGGCCGGGGAACACCCGGGGTCCTCGATCCCCACGCCTGCAGGGCTGTGGGACGACCCAGGGTGTTGAGCTCATCTCCAGCGTGTTTCATCAGTGAACAGAGGTGGGCGAGGGGAAGAGGAGGCTGTCGGTGCTTCTCCAGCCCAGGCGGGTGATGAGTTCTGAGAGGGCGGCACGTGAATCCGCTTCCAGGCTGCGATGCGATTGGAAGGGAAGGGAAGGGGAGGAGGACAGGACAGGACATGTGATGGGTACTTGATCCTGCGCTGCAAAAAGACCAGATCAAAGACAACATGGGAGGGGGCTCTTTTCTTCCCAGCATTCCCTGCTGAGGCACCTGCTGTTCCCCGGCAGTAGCTGGAGGACCTGCACGCCGGTCCTGCGCACAGTGCGAGAGGCACATCTCCCGGCGAGGGGAGAGAAGGTCGTGCTGGAAACGTTCTTTCTCAGGTGAGGTGCGAGCTGGGACCAGCGCACGCTGGGAGGACCGGAGCACACCACCACGTCGCTGGTTTACGTCCCTAAGCGGCAGTTACAGAAAAAACCCGAGATACCCGAGGTTATCGGAACCGAACGTTGTGACTCTCCTACTTTGTCGTATTTATAACGGTACAATTTGGATTTTGCGCCGCATCCCAGCAGCTGGCGTGCAGGAGGTCAACACAACCACGTGGGCTTCATCACGCTTATGGTTTGTTTTCGGCCTCCGTCGCCCCTTGTTTGCTGGTTTCAAAGCAGGGAATCGCAGCCCCCATTAGGAGGGTCCGAACCGTCTCCGCTTGTTCGGCGACTCTCTCCGGTAGTTTGCGTTGTGTCCAATTTAATGGGGGTTTGGTCATAGTTTAGCACAAATGTGTCGGTTTTGGGGCTCAGGAAAAAAACCACATTTTCCAGAGCAAATTGAATTTGCAAGATGGGGAAAGACTATAAATAGAAAATCTTAGCAGATGGCGCTGGACTCGTTTATCAGGATCACATCGGGACAGAAACGGCTCTCGGAGAGACGCTTTGAGAAGATCCTTGGGTGCTGGGAGGGCTTCGGCAGCTCTGAGGGACAGACGGCATTCGTTCCGTCGCATCGGGAGACGGGGACGTTCGACTCGGGGCGTCTCTTGTCGGATCGTCACCTGTGGACGTAAAATTGCTTCCGGCATTTGCCGCAACTTGCACAGTCAGACTTTGTCTTTAAAAGCCAGCAATCCAGAGGTGCTCCTGAGCGGCTCGGCGTGACAAAGCCACGCGTCCTCGAACGCCTGCTGTCGCCGGCCCGGAAGTTTCCCTCAAACCTCGGCACAACCTGATGTTTTATTCAGGGCCGGCGGAGGCGCGGCGGGGAGGCAGGGAGGCAGCCGCCCCAGTGACGCGCTCCACCTCGGCACGACTCACGCGCTTCGGTGACGCCTCCGTCTGCGGGGAAGGTGGGGCGGTCTGGGCCGGAGGGCGTGGCCGCTGGGGGTCTGTGCAGGGCCTCTGCTTTATCGGGGGTGACAGCTGCGGCGAGATGTTGTGGCTCCGGCATTGAGGGCCTCGCTCTTCAAAACTCAATTCTGCTGCTGTCTTCGCCTACTAGCGCTCAGCCCCGGGTCCCGTTCTCGAGCAGGGTGTCTCGCGGCCCTCCGCGACTGCGCACGTGACGTGCGTCCACTGAGGAGCGGCGACCCGGCGCAAATGTGCCCCCAACGTCAGAGTCACAGGGGCCGAGCTTCTCGAGAACCCTGACGGCCCAGTAGGAGGCGCCGCTTGGGCTGGGAGGCTCCCGGGGCGAGCGAGGGGAGGCGAGGAAGATGTCCGTTCGCGGTCGGCGTGGCGGCTGACTGATCGCCGGCCCACAAATGACTGCTGTGTCGTGATCATCCATCCTCCTTAGCAGCCGAGTGCAGCGCGGAGGGGCATAACTCAGCAGGCGCCGGCGGCTCGGCATCTTTCCAGGCCAAGGGCGCCGTAATCGTCACCCCCGGATGGACGGCGGGTTCGAATCGAACACCTTGCTGCCACACGAAGAGAAAGGAGTAGCTTGGGAAGGACGAACGATGGAGAGGCCGATCCTGCGAGAGTTTTCGCTCATCGGGCCTCATCGCCCAGTGTTCCAAGGTCTTGGGTTTGAGTCCCACCTCGTGCTCTAATACCCTCACTCAGTGCACTTACCCTGCAAGGATATAGTAGAAACTACCCAGCTGTAAAAAGGGGTAAGTAAGTAGCAAACGACAAGTGCAGGAGGCTTTACTAAAAATCGTGGTAACAAGTGTGTTTCTTCAAAATATCGGAAATGTACTTTTCACACCTGAGGGTTGTGTTGTATCCAGCAACCAGAAACACCTGAACACACACACACACACGAGCTGCTGAACGGGACAAGCAGCCTCTGCGTGTCGAGACAAGTGAGCTTCCACTGAACAGTTTCCCTCTTGTTCTCCCTGTGAAAGACACGCTACACACTCCATCAAGCGAGCGGGCAAACACACACTCACCTGTCTCTCTGACCCGCCTGCAGTATCAGTCTGACCGGAACCGCAGAACCAGCAACGTGGGCCTGAACATCCCTGTCTGACCAACACTCAGCTGTACCACGAATGGCCTCCTCCTCCTCCTCCTCCTCCTCACACGCAACCCTCGGTCGAGATACTGGAGTGATGCTGTAAAAAGTACCCAGCTGTATAAAGGGGTAAATCATGGTAAGCAGCTTAACGGCATAAGTTGTTCTGGAGGACCGGTGTGAGATAAAAAAGGCGAATGTCACCGAGACCGTGGTGACACCCTCGTTCCCGCCATCCTCGCACCACGAGGGTCCCCGATGGGGGATGGTCGTACCGCGGTAGACAGCGCTGGACGACGCCGACAGTGACCTTCGCCATTAGGCGGAGATGTGATCTCGGATTGGGGGATTTGCCCCGGCTCTCGCCGAAGGGCCGATAAGGCGAACTTCCGCAGCGACACCTTGTAAACCTTCCAGCTCACCCCGTTGCCTCGGTTTCCGACGCTCGGCCGAGCCGGCGCTGTTATCTCGGTGCGGACAGGCCTGCTGCCGACTCGGCGAAACCTGCGTCTCGCTCCAGCGCGGCCGTCCATCACCCCCCAGCAACAGCGGGCGCCACGTCTCTCCTCGAACCCGCGGCGGTACCGGCACGATGGGCGCCGGCGTCCGTCCGACTCGCTCGTCAGAAACGGGTATTTCGGATGATCTGCAGATCACGAAGCCCCTCTGGTTCTTACGCAAATGAGTTATTCTGTGCAGCATCCTTGGGGTCTTTTTCTCGTAGTAAAGCAGTTTAGGGCGGGAATTCCCGACCCGGGGGTCAGCAGCCTTCCCGTGGGGGTCGCCTGGCCCGCTTAATGTGTTAGAAAATGTCTCTTTTAGAAAAAAGGAGGAGATCCGCGGGCGATTTGTCAGCGATAATCGGTATATTAAAATAAATTTCAGAGTTACTGACGCAAGCGGCAGAATATGGAAAACAAGTATCAGTAAGAAACTGCTTTCGTCTCATTTTCCCAAATGTCCAAAATGCCGCATTTCCACCAAGTAAATGAATTTATTTTAACTGAGAATAATTGTGCCTCATCGTTGTTTTACTTCTCCGGCGTGTGACTTTATGCTCTGATGGTGGCACAGCTCCTGAACCACTGCGCCACCTTGCGCCTCGAACCCCCGGGCCCTCCCTCTTGTCGACCGCCGTTGTGAATCACTCCGCGGCAACGGAGGCTGACCGGCCGCAGTCGGGGACTCGGTTCCGGCTGCCTTCGTTGAGTTCCGAACCCTGGGAGCGGCGTGTGTAATAAAGGCCTCGTCGTGAGGTGGACGCCACCGACAGCTGGCGCTGCCACGGCGGCGGCGTCACGCGCCTCCTGCTCGACGTCTCGCTCTTCAGGCTATTTGCACTGCGCAATTTGCAACTCTTTGTTTTCGGCTCGTCTGCATCCCGCAGCTAATTGTCAGACGCCGTAATTGACGTGTGATGAGTTACGACAAAAATGATTCATGCTCTTTTGTTCACCGATAACAAGTATTTAATTCAAGTCTTTAATCACTGGAATCCAATCATGTCTTCACGAATCCTTATTAGAGCTGGTAATGTATGAAACCTGTCAGCTCCGTCGGCGAACGTCTCCATCGCGAGGTTGGAGCCCTGTGTGCCGCGGTGCTCGAGGGCCATCGTGCGGTCCTACCGGAGATGCCCGGTCTCCTGCACCACAGTGTTCGGAAAGGCAGGGCGGGTCCATTCGGAGGAGCCGGACCCCGTCCCCCGTGTCCCTAACTCTTCCGCGCACCTGGAATATTGAACCGGCGAACACGTTCTCTTTAGTTGGGCAAACCGCTCGAAGAGACTGTTGCCCAGGTGCGTCTCACCAACCACCAGTAAGGGCAGGTGTTTGTACCGCGGTGTAAACAGAGCACAAGGACAACAGAACTCGCCATGGTGACAGGGATAAAGTTCAGGCTGCGTCTACAGTCTGGGTTCAGGTGATGCGGCGGTGCGTTTGCACGTATGAATCCAGATACAAAGGTGTGCTAATGTACATACACCTTCCCGGCCACCCAGAATCCTGAGCGCAGGTGCTGCAGGGTGTCAACCCTCCGGCCATTGTTTGAGGTTGGTTAGCAGAGAGCTAGCATGTTGCCCCCTCTGAAGGACACGCAGCAGGTTCTGCGACACGCAGAGGCTCAGCGCAAGATCTCACACACACACACACACACACACACACACACACACGCGCACACACACGCCGAGATGCATGGGGGAGGTTCTGCTGGATGCTGATATGCGGGTGGGACGTGCGATGCTGGATTGAGACACACTGCAGTAACCAGCCAGCGGCCCCCCCGGGGCTAGAGTTGCACAGCAGCCTTTCTGCTCATTATTGATCATATTCAGCTCTTATTGCTGCTGTAATTCCTACCATTAGGAGCCGTCTGTTATTTACAGCCCTGCCGCTTTGTTATTGTAATTATTACTCCGCTCATTATGAATTACCGCGGTATTAGAACAACAATACACCGTGATGGGTTTTTAGCCCAATCGTGGGGTCCCAGAGGGTCGTGACGTCACACGCAATGCAGAGGCAACGTTGAAAGCAGAACAGATGGTCTCCCCCAGTGCAGGAGAAAACCTGCATGTTCTACCTGTGGCTCCAGCTGCACCGGGACAGGAAGGAAAGCCAGCAGAGGGGCCGCCGCAGCCCACAGGGCCGTCGCCTCTCTATTTACCACCCAGCCTTCCGGGCCTTTCTTTGGCGCTCGTCTGCAAGCAGAATCGCTCTCAAATCCCCAGGCTTTGCCTGACAGCGTGGAGGAAAGCGAGTATTAGGGAGACAGAAAACGTTTGGACGGAGTCAACATCGTGCCGGAGATTGCGGGGGAGGCGGAACCGTCCGGGTGCGAGGACCGTTTGCAACCGCAGACTCTGACATCATGAGTGGCAGGTGTGAAGAGCAGCGGCTCCAGGGGGACGGATGGGAGCTGCTGCGGAGGGAGGGGGGGCACACCTGAGTGGACAGGTTCACATGGCTGTCACAACACGAGCGAAACATACAGAGAAAACGCACCGGAGAGCAGCACTCAGCCCCCTTAGGTCATTAGTGCCTCTTACAAAACTGACTGTAGATCTCACACACACACACACACACACACACACNCGGAGAGCAGCACTCAGCCCCCTCAGGTCATTAGTGCCTCTTACAAAACAGTCTGTAGATCTCACACACACACACACACACACACACACACACACACACACACACACACACACACACACAATGGCTATTTTAGAATCGCCAGTTCACCTGAAACACATGCTTCTGCACTGACTGAGCTGGATTTGACCCGAGCCTGATGCACAGTCCGAGAGGATGAGGTGCCAGTGCTGCCTGCCAAGCTACAGGGAGGATCGGTTCACTAACCAGTACTTTAACCGGTGACCTTTAACCCGCCCGGGATGCAGCAATGGTGGAAGCTCTGCCGACACTACAGATGAACAGGTATTGTTGCCATGGCGAAGGTGCTGGGGTGGCGGGGCAGTGGGGGATGGGTTCAGGAGCGGACTGATAAGCCGGATAAGCTGTCGTCTGCGGGTGGACCTTCCTGTTCAGCCATGATGCTCAGCGGACACTAGCTTTGGTCCCATTCCCCCCCCCCCCCCGGGACTGCCTCTGGCACGGGCCAGTGGGCGGCGGTGTGGAGGGGTCTTCTGACATTGGAGGTGGAACCGGAAAACAGACGGTCCCACCAGCCATTACAGCACCTGGAGGTCATGGGGCTCGACTGGAGGAACTCCTGCTAAATTAATTATTAAAATTATTACTATTATTGCTGCTAATGGACCGTGATGACTCGCAGTGATTTTCCCATTTACACAGCCGGGTGTCTTTTTTTTCTATACCAGTTCAGAGTAAGAACTGTCATTAAGGGCACCGCAGGAGGTGGGATCCGACCCCAGACCTCCAGCTGCAGGCTGACGCCTCTAAGCACCGCGCCCCCTGCTGGCCCACGTGGGTGTTGACTGGGAATTTTCACTCCGCCTCTCAGGTGACGGTCGGCTTTCAGCAGCAGCAGCAGCAGCAGCAGCAGCAGCCCGCTGGCTTTCCGTGTTTTATGCAAATGGTACCAAACAAAGCGTATTCTCTAACATATCTCTTCTCGGCCTTTGGGCTCAAATCAAAAAGTCCGGTGTGACATACTGTATATTTACGGTGGGATAAACGCCTCGGCGAGGGTCTCTCCGCTCCTTTTGTCTCGCTATTTGTTTACGAGATTCAAAGACAGTTTGATGAGAAACTTCCTCGGCGCGAGAGGAAGAGGGACTATTATCTCTGGGCTCAGTTGCGCGTAACCGATCATCCATTATTCAGTGCGACCACAGAATTGGATTTGTAACATTAAAAATATATTAATTTAACGTGCGAATATGACGAAGACCACGGGGGGGGTGGGATGGTTACGTTGTCTGGAGGCCCCCGGGGAACTCGCCGTTGTTTCCGGTGTGGTGACAAACGTGCTTTAAGATCTGATGTTTATCGAATTAATTTCCTTGTCAGGGAGACAGACGGCTCCATCTCGCTGTTTCCAGACGACGCGGCGGTTTGAGCTCCGGAAGTGTGTTTTCCCGCACTGCCGTCCACACACACCCACACACACACACACACACACACACACACACACACACACACACACACACACACACACACACTCACTCTTCTCCCCGAACCAATTTATATCACACACTGTGAAGTCCCGCCCCCAGAAGGCCCTGATTCGCTGCGGCGGGCCCTCCCGAAGGCCGTGATTGGCCAGGCCTCCCTGGCTCCGGTCCAGCAGAGGTGTCCCACTGTAAACACCAGATGGCCAGACCTGGATTTTGAGTCTCTGATAGTATTAAATTTTCACTTATTTATGGATATTTTTCTCTGCTACAGTAAAAAAAACCAGGTTTGCGAGTTTTTTCCCCCCCTGCGGTCTGTTCACTGTGGATCTGCGCCGCTGTCATGGTGCACATCTCCACACGGCTGGGTGGAAGTGGACGGAGGAGATGAGAAAAGGGGACTTACGACGAGGGATCCCGGCAACAGGAAAAGGTTGGAAAAAACCCCACGCTTGAGAAGGGCGACGGGCTTCTAGAACCTGAAAGAACAAAGTAATGAAATGTTATTCCACTTGCTGCAGCGTCTCCGTGTCTTACTGTGAACTCCTGACTCAGCCTAGTCGATAACCTCCTGGCCCGACACATCTGAAAGGGACGCTTGCTGGTCCGTAAACCCCTGGCAACCCCCGGTGACCCCCCACGTCAATCTGCGAAGATCCTGCTGTCTCATCGTGTTTGACGTGTCGCAGCACAACAAGTAACGCCTGGCCGTCACCCACCGTACGTCCCCTGCTGTCCATCATCCTCCGGCCCGCTCGGGCAGCAGGTGGCGGAGCGGTTAAGGAACTGGACCAGGAGGTCCTCTTGAGGTCTGAAGTGAGCATCCTCGAGCGGCGCTCTCACCCTGAATTGCTTTAATAAAAATCCAGCTGTATGGCGGTTTCCACACAAACGCGCTGCTTTTTAATCTCTGACAAGAGCACTTCTCAGGTCCTTCTTGCAAAAAAGTTCATTTGCATTTGCAGTCGCCTGACAGAAATACGATCGTAACAATAGTTAGTTCTGTCGGTGCGCCGAGGCGCCGCTGCTTTGCAGCTAAACAAAGGCTGAGCGCACCGCGCATTTACTGTGGAACAATATTAA
This sequence comes from Arapaima gigas, assembly GCA_900497675.1. NCBI lineage: Eukaryota > Metazoa > Chordata > Actinopteri > Osteoglossiformes > Osteoglossidae > Arapaima > Arapaima gigas. The sequence goes on along the minus strand of UFQX01000824.1, from coordinate 12,003 downwards.
GAAGACAATCGATTTATTTTCACACACAGCGCTGCTTCTGTGGCCCAAGGCGACGAAAAATAAAACAGTTACCGGCAAACGCGACGCTATCGATCGGGAGGAGCGCACGCGGACGCCGGCCGTGTCTGTCTGGCTCGCGCGCCCGAAAACGGCGCAGTTACGGCGAATGAATCACATTCGCGAATTTTCCACACGGCGGACCGGACCTTTCCGGGTAACATATTCATATATGCGAGCAGAGATACAGTTATATTCTACCTGGAGTATTTTGATCTTGTGTTTAAATATTTAATATTAAATATGCAAGTACACGAGCCGGCATCTCATGCATTTTAACCGTGTTAATGCGGCCGTATTAATATGTATCCCGCATATTTGGGAGACAATTGGACTGTGTTCGGCTGACACCGCAAAGACCCCGATTTATTATCTATTCAAAGGTGGAATGTTTTCAATGAAAGAACTCATTTGCGGCCTCGTCGCTTCCACAAACAATGGCGCTTTTGTTTGAGTAACACCTGTGGCAGGACGGTGTGTGTGTGTGTGTGTGTGTGTGTGTGTGTGTGTGTGTGTGTGTGTGTGTGTGTGTGTGTGTGTATGTGTGTGTGTGCTGCGCCGCCAAACGTGCAGCACCTGGCCCAGGTGTGGGCGGAGCCTCTAACTTTTACTGTGTCAGTTCAGGGTGTTAAACACTCCAGCTGCTTGGAACACAAGGTGGTGGTTCTAACCACTGCGCCCCCTGCTGCCTCTCCAAAATAACCATAGGTTGTGATGATGAGGTAATAGCGAGGGTTGCGATGGAGAAGTGGCCGCGGGATCCGAGGGGAGGACGATTCCTGAACAAGTGGGACGTGAGCTAATGAAGTGGGCAGCAGGGGGCGCAGTGGCTGGAGCCTCCACCCTGCGAGGAGATCCCCGATCGGGTCACTTACAGTCAAAACTACCCCCCACGAGTGGCTAAATCAGTGCAGCTCAGGGTGCGAACCTCACGCTGTGAGCTGCTTTCATGAAAGAAGTCAGAGAAGGGATTAAATAAGGAGTTTTGCAGAACAGGCCATGGATCTATCAGGGTAAAGCCCCCCCCCCGCTGCTCCTGGTTGTGTTTTACACCCCCACGATGAGGGACGACGGGCGATGAACGCAGTTGGGTTCCAGCCGCGTCGCTTTTAACGCTGCTTTCGTGTAAGGGAAGGTTAGCGGGTGAGGTGTGACGTTTCCCTCCACCCGTCATCATCGTAAACCGCTTTGTCCTGCTCGGGGTGCGGCTCCAGAGTCTATCCTGGAGTCCCAGGGTTCTAATCCACAGCAGAGGTCAGAGTTCTAACACTTAATTCCGGTTAAACCGAGCAGACGACACCAGTTCCGGACCGCAGTAAATCTCCCCGTCCCGACAGGAGCGGAGGACCCCCGGCGGGGCCGTGTCACACGGACTCGTTTCGTCATAAATAAGCCGAGGTTTACGGCAACGCCGACCCCGAACGGCTAAGCGATTATTAACGCGTGTAGTGGAGCGAAAGTAAAAATCGACAGCAGGGCGCTGGATCAATTTCCAGTAAAATTAAATGTGAATGAATATCCTGGCGCACCTTTAAAGGGCCGCGTGTGAAGTGCTGTTATTTAATATCGTGACGACTTTGGCTGGTCGTCGTCGTCGACGACGCGCCGGGGAACGAGTGACTCGAAGGACGGCGATCGGTGCGTTTCGCCGTCGCCCCGGCGAACACGTTGGCCTCGCCGCGAATTACGGTTTGGCAGTCAAGTGGGTGTTTATTAATTTCAGCCCCCTGGTCGCCGCGGCTACGCGGCTGCATCCCGTCCCTCCCGCTACGGAGCGCAACCTGACCTCTGACACGACGTCTCACCTGGGGGACCCGCCCGTTGAGGAGGTCTAGTATCCCGGAATCCTCCTGCTGAAGCACATCACTGCATTTATTAACATTTGTTTATCTGCCGCTTTGTTCCAGTGTTTTACACGGACAACTGGGTAACTGATGTTGCGGCAGCTCAGGGATTCAAACCTGTGACCTCAGAGTCCAGAGGTGGCGGCTCTAAGCACGATGCCCCCTGCTGGCTGTAGCGTGTGATTCCTGCTGCCGTTCGGGGTGAAATCCGGACCCTCGACTCTGCCGGGCCGCTGTCTGCCCGAGGCAGGATCTGACCACCAGTGCGCCGGTGCACCGTGTTTACCGCGGTAATTCCCATCTCAGAAGCGCGCGTGCGGTTGATCAACACCGTCTGCCGCGCCGCGCCTTCCTCTGGAATCAAAGCAGAACGGACTTTGTCTCAGACGCTGAAGGGCCGTCGCACGACTTTTTTCATTTCGACTTTGATTTAAATAAAACTGAAATTCTGACTGATGTGGGGGGGGGCACGAGCTGATATGGGGAGTTGCAAAAAGTGCACTATTGTTAATAAAGAAGGCTTTTAATATTTCAGGCACACGCATTAAGATAAGGCTGAGCTCCGTTTCATCCGAGTTTGTCTTCGTGAAACCGAAGACTTCACTTAGGGTTTAATTTCACGAAACAAACTGGGACGCAGAGAGAGAGAGAGGGAGGGGGCGGGGTGGGGGGAGATACACATCTCAGAGAGGAAAAATCTCACCCCTCTGTTCTGCCTGGTTGTTTGCTTTTCTGGGGGAGATGAAAGATGGAAGGAACAGCCGGCGCATTGTTGCCCCCACCACCGCCCTCCCTGGCCTCCAGCACATAGTCAGGTAGCTGCTTGCCCCGCCGGCCTCAGTCGAACCCCTCCCCCGCCCGCAACCTGGACGGCCGCCCGGCCCGCCGCCCTGGCGCAGAAAGTGCCGGAAAGCCTGGCAGCGGTAGCGGGTACTCTCCGACAGGCCGGGCGAGGGGCGCGTCTCGGACGAGCCAATCAGAACGCTCCGAACGCTCGGCCGCAGCTGGATCGCCTTCAGACAAAATGCGCATCTATTATTTATCGCCCCCCTCGGAGGTGAGACGCGGGGCTCCTGCGGGCGGGAGGAATGTGGATCCCGGCACCTGGACTGCCGTCGGAACCCACTGTGTCGACAGGCGGTGAGTGTGTGTGTGGGGGGGGGGGGGGGGGNGGGGGGGGGGGGGGGTGGGGGGGGGGGGGGGGGGGGGGGGGGGGGGGGGGGGGGGGGGGGGGGGGTGCATTCATGTCACCGTCTACCTGCGCACCCTCTGGGCTGGTCCCGGCAGGGGCAAAGGTCACGTGGCAGTGGAAGGGGAAGGGAGCGAGCCCTGCAGGGGGGCCGTGTTGTTGTTTCTATTTTCCCCAGAAGAACCAAAACAAAACATTTCAACGTTTAATTCATTCATCTCGCTGTTTTTAACTGGCACAGCAGGTGAGGGTCAGTACAGCAGGAGGGGGGATCTGAACCCGTGTCCTTGGAGTTGAGGGCCAGCTGGACTCGACCTTGCGGACACGTCTCAGGCTCAGATTAGCTAATTTATCTCAACTCGCGACGGAAGGATTAGCCCGAATCAGCCGTAAACCAATAAAGGACAATCCCGGTCGCCCCGGTTGCCGTACGGTCTGGAAGAGGGACCCCGACATGCTGCCCCGCGGCTTACGGCCGCTAATCGCAGCTGAGCCCTGCGCCCGATCCGCCTGTTTACCCCGCTTTGCACCTGCCGTCCTCTCGGCCTTTCTACGGTCCCGTTCGACCGCCCCGGTCGTCCGCCTCGCCCCCCAAAGCGACTGCCACGGCCGACGGCGCCGGGTCGCCCTCCAAATTAACTCCCCGTCCTTAAAAAAAAAAAAAAACAGCTTCTTAATTAAATCATCGGCGCGCAGATGAGGCCGGACCCCCGGGGGCCGGAGCCGCGACCGCTCTTCACAATCAATCGCCGCCGATCGCCGAGTCGCAGAGGACAGTTAGGGTAAACCTGCCTGGTAAGCGGAAGCGCAGAAGCCGCCCGCGGTTCCCAGCAGGAGGGGGGGCCGTCGGACGAACGCGGGACCAGAGCCCCCGGGAGGGATCGCGAACACGTGACCGCCGGAGACGCTGGTGCGGTTCGCGTCGACCGCCGTTCGTTTGTCCCACACGTTTCTCCAAACAGCAGCGTCCGGCCTTTACGCCGATTTACCCCGTCATAGAGCCTTCGCATAAACCTCCAACATCTGCGGCGCACAGGAGTGTGACCAGCATCGGTCGCGGGTGTTTAATGGACCGGCGAGGGGGGACGGCAGCGGTCGCACGATGTGCAAAGTCAGAAAATAAAGTTGAGCTAAATGAAGGAGAAAATGAAATGTGGTTAATAACTCCGGGTCCTCACCGGGACAAGCGGTTCCGGGCAGCGGACGGATGGGTGGATGTGAAATGAATGAAACGCACCCTCCCGCTCAGATGAGACCACCGCCGCTCAGCGACATTTTAAGGTGGTACAAAAACAACAAAAAGGAGATGCAGAGGCGGGGCTGAAGCCTTTTGAGGTCAAAGGTTAAAGCAGCAGCCACGAGGTGAACGTGCGGGCGGCTTTGGTAAACCGCGTCGTCCCTCTTCGCCACGTGTCTCGGGTTCCAATCGACGAGCTGTCGGAAACCGGCTTCCCTGCCGGGGGGGGCGGGACGCGGTGGGTTCCGGTCCGCCGCCGGGGCGTTTGTGGATTTAACCGACACGGGGAGCAACGAAGCGCCTCGGTGGTTTAACAGGCGAGGAAGAAATCCCTTCTGCCTCCGGCCGCTTCGGAGGACCGGCGACTGACAGTAACCGGGGCTGTGTTCTGCTGTGTCACGGCTGTCAGAGGCCCGGAAAGGGCAGGGGGGGGAGCAGGTGCCGTGACCCTGAGCTGGATTTGAAGGACTGGGGTTCTAATCCCACCTCCTGCTGCAAGCACCTTTGATCAATGTATTTACCCTGCACCGATAAAAATGACCCTGCAGTGTAAAAGGTGCAAACCGCTGCCAGCTTTGGAGAAAAGCACCGGATAAATGAGAAAATGTAAATTCGACACAGTTGTGACACTTTGGTGACGGTCCAAGCTGGGACCGGCATGCTTTTTTGGACCAGCACCAAGCAGCAGATCATCTGCTGGAAGAGCCAGAGCTCCTGCTCGAAGCTTGCCGATGCTGAGGTGTTGTGGGCGGCTGGGAGGTGCGCGCGTGTGTGTGTGTGTGTGTGTGTGTGTATGTGTGTGAGTGGAGATGGTCTGACTTTGATCTTCTCTAATTTAAATGCAGAAGCTGAATGAGAGCAGAGAGCCATCCTCTCCTGTCTCCCTACAGGGTAAACCCACCTCCGTCTTTTTGGATCACGAGCCCCGACTCCACCCACCCTCCTCTGCCGTGTGAAGCATGACTGACGCACCCCGGGTGGAGGGTGGCTCCGAGGTGAGGGTAGGGCGTGCGTGGACGCGTTTCGTGGGCCGAGACGCACCGATGCTGTTCCCGGACTGGGTCGGGACAGTTGTGCGGTCATCCTCAGACCCGGGGGGGGGGGGGGGGTTAACGGTCCAGCTGCTTACACTGATTTACCCCNCAGTTGTGCGGTCATCCTCAGACGGGGGGGGGGGGGGGGGGGTTCACGGTCCAGCTGCTTACACTGATTTACCCCCTTATACAGCAGGGTAGTTTGAAGTATTTTCATCAAGGGTACGACAACAGAAAGAGGGGTTTAAACCTAAGGACCGCAAGGGCGCAGCTCTAACCACCAGGCCCCCTGCTGCCCTGTTCACAAAACAACAGACAAAAGGAGATGAATACAGCCAAGAAGAAAAGCGTCTTCATGTTGGACTTGAAGGGACCTTTTTACACCGATTATTACCACGGTATTGATCCACGGTGACACGCTAGTTGCAGACCGCGTGGTGTCGGTTAGTCCCGGCATCTCCTCTGGCGCCGTGAGGCCGGTTCTTTCTGGAAGGAGCCGGAAGGGAGCCGTGAGTCACCACGCCTTGCAGGAGGCCTTTTGGGAGCAGACTGTGTCGGTGCTGCTCCGTTTCAGTCTTTATTGTACGTTTAAACACGCGGTTTGGGGCGGGGCTACCGCCTGCGCCGACAACATCTCAATTTCTTTTCGGTGCCGAAAATAAAACGGTGGCAGAAGAAGAAGCTGCAGCCTGTCGCGGACGTTGGCTCACGTCCCCTGACTAAAGCCATCGCCACGAGCTCCTTCAGCCCCCGGGGCACCACCTCCACCGAGGGGCGGTAAGAAGAGCTTCTGGGTCCTTCTTACCGGCAGCTGTGGTCTAAAATTGTCTGTCTTTATTACTGTTATCCATCTATCTACCCATCTGCCTGTTTAGCGCTTTGCTAAATGTCTGATGACTGTTTTATGATACGTGTCCTGTGTGTCCATCTGCACTACAACAAACTCCCCAGCGGAGATCAATCCAGTTCTGAACAAAGTTCTCTAATTTTTACAGCCACTTCAGGGTAAGAACTTTCCCTAAAGGTGGTGCAGTGGCAGCAGGAATAATAATAATACTAACAGTAATAATGTGGAACATCCAGACCAGAGTGGGTCCAGTAGTGGTGGGACCTTCAGGAACACTCAAGAAAAGCTTCAGTAACACCATGGAGAAGCTCCCAGCAACCCATTGCTTGGTTGGATTTTGCGTTGAGGGCTGAATTCACGTAGAAGCATGCGGAACACCGGACTGAGCGATACGATATAATAATAATCATCATCATCATGACGGACCAGGTGGGCTTCGCCGGGGGGCAGCAGACGTCAGCATCCCGACACGGTCCGTGTGCCGGGTGAAGGATGGCCTCGGCCAGGTGAGCGGAAGGTGACTTCGGGACTCCTCTGTGACGCGGAGGACGACCGCCGGCCGGCAGCAGGTGAGGGGGGGCCCCGCTAAACCCTCCGATTTGTAATCTTCTTCTGCTCCCTGCACGACGCAGCAGCGGCGAGCGCATTAAATGGATACGCAGGCGACCTTTTGCCAGCCCTGGGATTAGAGCGGCTGAACTTTCTCCGGTTTAAAACTTAAGCTCCAGGAGCCGGGATGCCCGGCCTCGGACCCCACCCAGCCATCTGCTGAGGGAACCTGGGAAGCAGGAGCCGCGATTTTTCCAAACTCTTTAAGCCAGTTGAGCAGAGGTGAGCAGAATAAGCGTGTTTCCAGAAAAGGCGCCTCGGCTGGCCTCGGGCGTCGCCGAAACGCAGGTCGGAGCCCTGACAGGGCTACCGCCGGTCTCGTCGAACCTCTAGGCTCCCAGATACCTTGAGCTGAGGAAACGCTCCGGCTGCGCCGTTGTTCCACGTGAGACGAGCGGCACGGACCGCGGCGACAGCGTAGAAACGGAGCCGAAAGCAGCAGGTCGGAATCGATGCGGCCCCAGTGACACAGTCCGGCAGAACAGACGCCGGAGAACCGGGTTTCAATCATGCCACCTGCTACTTGTTTGACAAACGGTGCAGTCAAGAGGATTAAATTTGGCCGAGGTGGAGTTGTGAGACGCGGCCTTACAGATTTCGAAATTCGGGGCGGCGCGGTGAGAGTATGAAAACACGAAGTCTCTCTTTCGCGTCCAGCTCCAGCGACTGCGATAAAGCAGGTGACTGATAATGATGGCATTTCCGCCCCAGGCAGGGGAATAATTCCGACGTGTCCAGATCTGGAAAAGGTCGACAAGGGGCGTCTCCCTCGCCGAAGAGACGCGCGTGGATGTGGAGCGAAAATAAGCATCGCGAAGACGGCTCATTAAATGATCTCATTAAACAACACTTTGGACTGATTAACCCTCCGACGCGGATGGAAAAAAATATTTTGCATAGAATGTCATCAACATCAAAGTTTCCATTATGGACATAATGACTCGCAGTCGAACGTGAGATCAAATCGAACACGTTTCCCGCCCGGTACCGATTACGATCAGCGCAGTAATCCTTCAAACTAGCGGCACAATGGGATGTGAGCTGGTGGGGGGCAGAAACACCCCACCCGTGTTGTCGACGCAGCCGGGGGGGGATGAAATGCGACGAGGAAAACAACCATAGTGTCAAACAGCCCATCCTTGGATGATGTCACCACACGGCCACATGTGGGCTGGTGGAGACGGACCCGTTCCGCTCGCTGTTCCACGGGAACTTGGCTGCTGTTTCAGCAGAAGCGGGCAGGACGATAAGGGCTGTTTGAAGCCCCCGGTCGCCGCCACACATATTTAGGTCAGAGTTTTCAAAGTAGCGACGCCGTTCTCAAGCAGGATTAGCTTAAGATGACTCTGGCGTGCGGGAACCAAGCGGTCCTCGAGCCGAAAACCATTTACGGCAACGAAGCCTGTCGGCCAAGAGCCCCCGCGGAACAGCGCCTGCTCCCGCTCGGGCTGGGGGGAGCGTCGCTCGTCTAGGCTGAAGGCAAACCAAATTTTTTAAACAATCAAACCGTGACAGGACACGCGCACCTGACCATCGGAGATTAAAAGCCGAGGGACGCGACCCTTTTGAACGACGGGTTTCCCATTTTAACACTATAAGAATTGTGGGAGTTCATTCTGTCGACGCTGCGGTGCTAAGTCGGCACGGGGCGGATCTCCAGCAGCGATTTTTCCTATTTTCTGTTGTAATCACTTGGCGCCCAGTGGGCGCCCCCCTGTGGGGGTTGGGTCGGGGGGGGGGGGTGCCCGCCGATATCTCGCTTGAGCAAAGGACGCGACTCGGGAAACAGAGGACGTGGAGCGAAATCTCCGCGCCGCACGGTCTCTGGGAACAAGTGTGCGGCGAACTGAGCCCGTGTTGTTTTACATGTTTATTTTTGATAGCCCCTCGGCATCCTGGGTAATCTGGATTCTGAACGCGCGCGGCGAGTAATTACTGACAAAAAGCGTTTGCTAGATTGCGGCGACGGGGAAATCCGTTTAGGCCTCGTGTTTAACGCCCCGGGTTGCGGTGCGTTTTGCGGCCGCGCAGATTTTCCCCGTATATACTTATGGGACATATGCTGCGCTGCGGACGGGTTAAAAGCGTCGCGCGTGACTGATGCGGTAATGTGCTACACGATGGGCTATTTCAGAACGCGAGAAGAGGAAGGTGCGAGCGCCGCCGCCGGAGATGTCGCAATTAACACGTCCCCGATTAATCTGACGCCGGCGGTCCCGGGCACGCTGACCGTACGGTGTGTGAGAGGGGTGTGACGCACACCGGCCGAGTCACACTCCTTCATCCGCGGAGTTTGGCGCTGGTTCACTGCCCGGCCGCCCGTGGACCGGAGGAGCTCGGAGTAACAGGCGCTGCCTGTATTTATTATGAGCTTAACAGCACATCTTCTCCTGTTATGTGGATCGCTTTAACGCGGCGCAAAACACCCTCATTGTTGCACTCTCAGACGGTGGACCGCTGCACCCCCATGTTAAGAAATGCAATTACGTTCCCGTAACCGTTCTAGTAGATTCGATTGTGTCGCTAATGTGTTCAAAGGATGAATTTCCCACTCCCGTCTCGTCCGAGCAAAGACAGAAGAGCTTGTGAGAGTGAAGAGAAGTAAAAATCGCCGCTGCTCAGTCCCAGCGCATTAAGTAAATGAGAAGTATGGCTGAGGGTTGAGCTAAGAGAATTTATTCAAAACACCTGGTCACTCTCACCCTCCACCGCCTTTCATCCCCACCTCATTATCATTCCTCTAACATTATTTGATGTTTTTTTTTTCCCCAGGCGGTTTTTCCAATCTGTCAAGCCTTGTGCACGTTTCTTTTTCTGTTTCGTCATTCCGGGCCGCGGAGGACATGCTCCCGGCGAGGGGGAGGAGCGGTTGGTCCTCGAGGCATTAAAAGCCACTTAGCAGCTGGCCTCCCTGCTCTCTGGGAGGGACCGCTGGCAGTACACGCACACTGTGAAATCCCAGGATGCCCCCGCTGCGGCAGCTCGGATCTTGTCCCGCAGGTTGCATAACTCCTTACGTCAGCTGCGCGACGTCCATGTTATAAGCAGGAAACTCAATTCCCTTTTTCAAGGTTGTGGTGTTAGATGAGTTTGACCGCAGCGGGTTGTCAACTGGCAACAATCGCTGAACAGGTTGAACCAAGTTGTCTGCACATCAGGGTCGGTGGAGTGACCGGGGCGTTCACCAAACCGTAGAGCACTGCTCCGGATTCCTACAGACCTGAGTGTCTGAAATAGTTTTCCCACAAACAAAGATGTCAGGAGCCACCTATCAACCTTGTCGAGATGGAGTTTATGCACCACTACGCCCTCCCCGTTTGAGGAACTGCGGGAAAATGCCGTGTCTTTTAGTTTGCGGTAAATTCACACAGAACTCACACAATTCCCCCAAAGCGGTTTTCGCCGATGATGTACGAGGAAGCTGCTTAAACGGGGGAGAAGATGACTTCATAAGAACCATCTGAAACCGTCGTCTGCTTCAAGCAGCCTCTCTGACAAGCAGGAGAACGTCGTGGCGATACCCTCAGCCGCTTCTTCGCAGCACAGACCGAGGCAGTTCTGTTAAAATGAGGCAAATTTAGCAGAGGTAAAACAACAGCCATGCTTCAAAAAGTGCTCGGAGTTGAAGAGATTAATTTGAACCGCATTGTGATGCTCGTAACAACCATTACAGATATTATTGTTTCAATTTAGTCACACGTCATTAACATTGTCTTAATGTCAAAATAACAGCCAACAACAGGCAACAAAAGAGAAAACTGCTTCGCTCTCTGTTAATCACTTCATTTATGTTCTGCTCTACCGTCCTGAGATGCATTGTGGGCCACCAAACATCATTACCGCGGCGTAATAAATTCCACACACTGCTGGCTTTCACTTGTACGGTGCTTTTGAAACCGAGGTACATCTAAATCGACCGGTATCTGTCATAAGTCCTGCAGAAAATGAATTTGCTGTCCTGAATCATTTCTGCTTTTTGTCTTTTATCCCCTGCTTATGTAGTTATCCAGCAGGCCTGCTGTGAAATTCAGAGAACTTTAATCACCGCAGACTTTCTGGGAAAAGGAGATCTGTTTATCGGAGCTGCACCTTTCAAAGAGGCTGGAATTAAAGGATGTGATAGAAGAAGCGATACGGGCCCCGATGCTATCGTTGGCTGGCTGATTCCTCCCCATTCACACCGCAGCTCTATTAAACACGTAAGTATGGAGCTCAAGCGAACAGATGTTAGAAGAGAACCGTGTATTAATGCGTGTGGTTGGGGGGGGGGCACTGCTGTGCCCAGATGAGAACTGTTGAGCTGCAGGAAAGCTAAAGTTGTTTGTGAAACATATGGATTTGATGAGAAAGAAAACACCGCTGGACTCTGAGAAGATGCGTTTACATTCAGGCCGAGATGCTTTTATCTGCTGAATGCCGTACGAATTGGATTGCGATCTCCGCACTTCGAAGGAACCCGGCTTGATGCAAATATGACGCTCGCACGTAATTTGGCAGAAAGCGGCACAAAATCCAAATGATCACCGCAGCTCCTCTCGCTTTTAATCCGATGTCCAGGCGTCGGGCCCAGAGAGGTACCGTCTCAGCACCTGCTTAATTCTCCTCCCGACGGTGCTGAGATTGATGTTTCTGCTGGAGATGTGTTTATTTATGCAAAAACAGGAGCGTCACCCCCCCCTCCCCCGCATGTGGAACTGCGTCCTGCAAATGCAGATGTCGGGAAAGCGTGCGGCGGGACCGACGCCTTTTTAACGCGGCGCTTCACGTTCACGCCGCCGACTCGACGCGTTCCCCTCGGTGTTTATTAGGGTCAGTCTTGTGGAAGGTGTGTGAGCTGCGCAGAGCGTCTGCCTTGGTTGTTTTAACACTGTGCCAGCAGGGACAACGGCGTCCGTGTGAAGCCCTTTAAGGCACAACTGGCTCCGGCGTGACAGCGAGACGCTGGAGTTCGGCCCAGTGGTCGCCTTTCGTTACTGTAAAGCCAGTGACATTTACACTGTGCACACAACCAGTCAGTGACACACCGTCACACGCAGCTTTGAAATCGATTTACACTGTACGTATACTCCTGGCCACTTTATTAGGAACACCTGAAAACCTTGTTGTTCACGCAGTTATCTAACCAGCACAGTGCAATAAAATGACGCGGACGGGTCACGAGCTTCAGTGAATGTTCACACCAAACA